>OU696696.1:138362470-138962470 GCA_916050605.2 Platycheirus albimanus | reverse complement strand
AAACTATTTGCTTGCTGGGGTTGTTCATTTCAACCAAGATCGAGAACATTAAAGTGCATTTCGTTTAGCAGGGCAGTTTTGGTACAAATATGACAGCCAGTTCAAAAAACGCCAAACTGTTTCCACGAAAACAAAAATAAGCCAACATTTAATAATACCTATACACAGTTTGCAATTAATTCATTAAAAAAAAAAAAAAAAAAAAAAAAAAAAAAAAAAAAAAATTAAGCCAGGTCCCATCACGTCCACGTCGGTCGTTGGCTTTGGGTAACGCAATGTTTGGGAAGAACCATGTTTTTAACAGAGCGTGATTGGTATTTTTTATAAAATAACTCTGTTTGAATTTAAAATCGCCCTAAATAGAAAAAATCAAAAGAGGTAGAAATGGGAACTTCACGGATTATTTTGTAAACACATTATTATTATATGTTGAAATCGATAAATGAGCTGGAACTCCTAAAAAAGCCAGCATCCCAAGGTCATTTACCAAAAGTCGTGAAAAAGCGCTCTAAAAATTATAAAAAAAAAATCATATTTCTTGTTAGAAAAGCGTTAGAAACGGGAACTTCACGGATTATTTTGTAAACACATTATATCTATATGTTGAAATCGATAAATGAGCTGGATCTCCTAAAAAAAGCCAGCATCCCTAGGTCATTTACCAAAAGTCTTGAAAAAGCGCTCTAAAAATTATAAAAAAATCAAATTTTTTGTTAGAAAAGCGTTAGAAACGGGAACTTCACGGATTATTTTGTAAACACATTATATCTATATGTTGAAATAGATAAATGAGCGGGAACTCCTAAAAAAGCCAGCATCCCAAGGTCATTTACCAATGGAATTTCCATGAGATAATTATCACCTAAAATTTCAAACCACTGTACCACTTTTCTTTCCTTTCTTTCTATTCCTTCTCTTTCCTCGCTATCACATGTTAATTCATTATAAAGGTATTAATATCCCTTTGAGTGCGAGTGCATTATAAAAAAAAAAAAAAAAAAGTCGTGAAAAAGCTCTCTAAAAATTATAAAAAAATCATATTTTTTGTTAGAAAAGCGTTAGAAACGGGAACTTCACGGATTATTTTGTAAACACATTATATCTATGTGTTGAAATCGATAACTGCGCTGTAACTCCTAAAAAAAAGCCAGCATTCCAAGGTCATTTACCAAAAGTCGTGAAAAAGCGCTCTAAAATTATAAAAAAAATCATATTTTTTGTTAGAAAAACGTTAGAAATGGGAACTTCACGGATTATTTTGTAAACACATTATATCTATATGCTGAAATCGATAAATGAGCTGGAACTCTTAAAAAAAAAGCCAGCATCCCAAGGTCATTTACCAAAAGTCGTGAAAAAGGGCTCTAGAAATTATAAGAAAAATCATATTTTTTGTTAGAAAAGCGTTAGAAACGGGAATTTCACGGATTATTTTGTAAGCACATTATATCTATATGTTGAAATCGATAAATGAGCTGGAACTCCTAAAAAAAGCCAGCATCCCAAAGTCATTTACCAAAAGTTGTGAAAAAGCGCTCTAAAAATTATAAAAAAATCATATTTTTTGTTAGAAAAGCGTTAGAAACGGGAACTTCAGGGATTATTTTGTAAACACATTATATCTATATGTTGAAATCGATAAATGAGCTGGAACTCCTAAAAAAAGCCAGCATCCCAAGGCCATTTACCAAAAGTCGTGAAAAAGCGCTCTAAAAATTATAAAAAAAATCATATTTTGTGTTAGAAAAGCGTTAGAAACGGGAACTTCACGGATTATTTTGTAAACACATTGGGCCGCATTCATAGATGATGTTTAAGTTGTTGCTAGCTAAACTGGAGTTTAGCTTATGGAAACTTTATCAGGTAAACTCCAGTTTAGCTTAGCAAGAACTTAAACATCATCTATGAATACGGCCCATTATATCTATATGTTGAAATCGATAAATGAGCTGGAACTCCTAAAAAAAGCCAGCATCCCGGTCATTTACCAAAAAGTCGTGAAAAAGCACCTTAAAAATTAGAAAAAAAATTCGTAACTTCCGTTACAATAGTGTTAGAAGTAAAACAACTCAGGATTTTATTGGAAACATATTCAGGCAAGTCGTTTAAATCAAAAAAATTAAATTTAAGATCACAATTTGGGTTACCTAGCTCTTTGGGCATACATGTAATTTTTTTTATGGAAATTTAATTTTTTGTTTTTTTTTTTTCTGTCTGAATTTCACAAAACTATTTTTTTTTAAAGTATGAGGAACTCCTAGACAGGGTTTTTTACATCCGAAAAAAATATTTATATAAGATTTTTCGAGAAATGATATGCTGGCGTCAAGTTGGCATCTCACTTTTTTAAATCAATTTTTTTTCAGTGAAATCATGCAGAACTATTTTGGAAAACTATCAGGAACTATAGAACTCATGTGCATGCGACAAGAACTCCAAAAAAAATTGAGATGCTGACATTTGTTATGCTAACTTCACGGACATCTTGCTGAGAGCTTTGTGAAAATAACAAAATCATTACTTACAAAATCGGAGAAAAGTGATGAGGAATTCTGGAAAATGATCCTTGGCTATCGAAAAACACCCACCAAAGGTATTAATTTGTCTCCTGTGGAAATTTTATTTGGTAGAAAAACTAGAATATTAATACCGGGAAAATTAAGCATATTTGAAAAGGCTAGATTCAAAAGTGTTAAAGCTTCACTAGAAAATAAGAGCAATATTAAAAAACAGGGATACGATAAAACATCTAGGCTTAGACGGGAATTCCAAGTAGGAGAACCGGTTTGGTAGAAGGAAGTAAGGGAATGGGTTCTGGCTAAGATAATTGGTAAGGCAAATACACCACGTTCATTTTGGATTGAACTGAATGATGGACATAGACGAAATTCAATATTTCTCAAACACTGTAAATAAAATAGATTCAAATGCCTGCTCTCAGCTGAATAAATCGACTATGTTTAAAATTATATTTACAATTAAAAAAAAAAAAAAAAAAAAAAGTGTGTAGTAAGTAATAATGTGTTGAATAAAATGAATTCTTAAAGACGGAAGATGTGTTAGTAGTACATAAGTATCAAAATAAAATGTATATATAAGAAGGCACCTATGTATATGTAAAACCAGACTTGGATGAATAAATAAAAGAGTACCAAACAAGAGTGAAGAATAACACAGAGAGGACAAAGTTGGCCAGACAAAGTTTAAACTTAATATGTTCAAACTTCATTGCCAACAAGGATGTAAGACTCTGCGCAAAGAAAGAACTCTTAAACGCGGTCACCAGGGCTATCGTAGCATATGCAGCACAGGTCTGGAGACATACAAAATATGAAGAAGTATAGAAGTTACAAAGATATTATTTAAAAAAAGTACTCGGTCTACCAAGAGTAATTCCACGAAGCACTTCAAAGAGCGAATTTGACAAGATCACATGGCCTGTACCACGGACCCATATACAGACTCCCAACTCGTACTCCTCTTGCCTTAAAAGCCCTCGAAATATTTTTTCCTGTCTGTAAATACGTGTATATCTCTCTCTGTGCATTTTGTAATGCAAACTATACCTGTGTATGCCATTTATTTTTTAGGTGTGTTTGCTAAATGGGTTTAAGAAGCAAGGGAGAGCGTCACACTCTCCAAATAAATGGCATATCAGCTGATTTTTAGCTTGTAGGCAAAGAGAGAAACCATACAGTGAGTTGGCGGTCTGTATCTTATTGGTCCGTTGCCTGTACCATCAGCTTAGCTATGAAGTTGGCAGGAGCTATGTCGGCGATAATCTTGTTACGGTAAATTTTACCGCAATAAAAACTTCCCTTCGGTCGTTCTTTTCCACTTTCTTTTTCTCGTTGTGGCTGCAAAATATTGGCGAAGTTGAGGGCAACCATGGTCTCATCAACCAGTGGTGTACCTAGCCTTATTTTGCAAAAGCAACAACAGTAGGTGTTCGAGTCCAAGTACGACATAATAAAACGAGAAGAGAGCCGGCGGATGGGCCGAAGAAGTAACGAGTCAGGTGGACTCTTACTTACATCAAATGATCAACAACAACTTCTTATAATTATCTTTTAATTTTAATATCTTTTCATTTTAACGTAACATAATTTAAATTTTAATTTAAATTTGTGTGCGTTTTAGATGTTAATATATGTATTTGTAATTCCAAATATATATATTTATGTTCAACCTATTTGTATACGAGATTTCCGGGACGCGCTTAGGTTTTATTAAAGACCCATTTTCATTTTGTATTTTTCTTTTTATTATTTGCTTTTACTTTTATTTAATTTAAATCTCTACCCTGTTAATTTTGCCTTGAGCCAAACGGCCATATTTAAATTATTTAACTTTTTTTATTTGAAAAGACTTTTGGGTTTTAGTCCAGGGATCTTCTGTCCCATGGTTTCCCAAAACAATAAAATAACAATTTAAATATAACTCTCTTTCTTTTTATTTAAAACATCGGTTCTTCGAATTCCATAATTAGTTTTGGAATTTTCTAATTCGGTTTTAGGAAAAAAATTCCTGGCGCCCGCTTTTTTTTGCACCCTACTGTGCAATCATATAATTTTTTTTCTTTTGATAAACTATTTTCATTGCGGAATCAATCAAGTTTATCAAAAGAAATATAAAATTCTTCCACTGAAGCCACCCCAGCTGAGCAGCCATGGTGACAGCTTCTTTAATATTGCACTTTTTTTTGCAACCTCTTTTCGCGTTATTCGTGTGTGGCCTATTGATAGTAGGTATCTTTTTTTTTTTTTTTTTTTAATTTTTCTTAATACAAACTCTATATACTGCAATGATAAATAAAATAAAATAAAATCAACCAAGTAGAAGACTCAGCACCAGTCTTGGATAGTTACGCGTACCTTTGAAATTTTAATTAGTTACACGTAACTAATGTAACTAATGTAACTAATGTAACTAATGTAACTAATGTAACTAAATGTAACTAATTGTAACTAAATGTAACTAAACTATAACTAATAGAATTTTTCAAATACAAAAACTCACATTTTATGTTAAATTGAAATTTAGAAGTTCCGTCCACAAACCCGATCGAATGTCGATTGACTACACCACTGTTTTAGGGCAAAGCTGGATGATTGATGAATTGCCGTCGGGCCAGCTGCCAGCTGACAAGGAATACATTTTTAAATTACTATATTTCTGCAAAAAAAAAATTTATAATATAATAATACTATGTTCCTGATGAAAAGGAAATCTAATAAAATATTATTGGAGCATACAATAGATTTTTACTTAAATTTAAAGTTTTCCCTTCTTTCTTGAAATTCTTGGACATTTCTTTGTTTACTGTGATGTTTTTTTTTTTGTTAAATTCAGATTTGATCTCAAATTTTAGATTTGGCTCGCCCAAAGGAAATCAAACGAGATCTATTTTGTTTTATTTTTCGTGTGGGTGCTTTTTGACAACTAATGTATGTTGAATCCTACAAAATAGCCTAAATAATTATGTTATTACACTATTCATTTAATTCACGAATTCTACAAATATTTTATCAAAATGAAACAACACTTCTAAAAGCAAATGTCAAATACTGTGGTGAGTTTGCAAATATGTGTTAAATCTCGATTGAAAATGAGATTTCAGATTTGATCTGAGATTTGATCTTAAATGAATAAATATGATCTGTGACCAAAAGAAAAACAGATTTTGATTTCTTATTTGACACTTATGAAGGGTTTACATTATGAGTGGATTCACCGGCGCAGGTGACTCCTGCGGGGTTTACTTTTGCATGAATTTACCGGCGGGCGCCTGTACCCGTGAAAGTAAGACAACCATTACCTCAATATTTGTTGATTGCCTTCTACACATTAAAGGTAGATTTTGTTTTCTCACCAGATTTGTTTGTTTTTCTTAGCAGTTTGGCACTGACATTTCTGACACGTTTCAATTTTAGGTACATTTTGTTGGTACGAATATCATACCTATTTACAAATTTCCATTTTCAAGCAGCACTGTTGATAGAGTATCACAGGCTTCACCATTGTCAAATTAAAAAAACTGTCGATGTAGGTGCTTGTCGGCGACTGGTTATACTTTTAACCTACCCTGGAAAATAAAACAAAATAGATCTCGTTTGATTTCCTTTGGGGGAGTCATATCTGAAGTTTGAGATAAAATCTTATATCAAATCTGAATTTACAAAAAAAAAAAAAAAAAAGAAATCACAATAAACAAAGAAATGCCCAAGAATCTCAAGAATGAAGGGAAAACTTTAAATTTAAGTAAAAATTTATTGTATGCCCCAAGAATATAATATTTTATTAGATTTCCTTTTCATCAGGAGGCCGAAATACGTCGGCGCCACAACAATAGCTTTTTGGTGCACTTTGTACCGGTCACCCTGTAGATATTCCTTCTTTTTTTGTTATTTTACCAGTATCAGAACCGAACGAAATTTTCCGGTTTTTTCTTATCCTATGTCAATCCTTGGGCAAATACTAATTCATCAAGCCCAAAATCGTCAAAATTGAACCATCTGTTCTCGAGTTATAAGCGAACACACGTACCTACGACACTCTCTTTCATATATAGGTATAGATAAAGGTGATACAAACTTAAAAATAAGCTAGAAAAAAAATTTTCATAGAAACTTTAAAAGGTATCAATTTATTAGTAGTTTCAAGTGTTGGCATAAGTATTTTGACAAGTATGTATGCTAAGAAAAACAAGTTAAAAGTTAACAAGAGTAAAGAAATGAATAAATTTTTGAAGGCATCTCGTTACTGAATCCACTCAGTAGCGGATTTAGGCCTAGGCCCGTGAGGCCCGGGCCTAGGGCGGCAAATTTTGAGGGGTGCGAAAATTTATAAGAAGACTTAAATTAAAAAATTGATTTTGTTTTCTGTAAACGTTAAGATCAAATTTTAAAGCCATTTATTTGCGCTCTTACAATCTTTGAGAAGTGCCATATCAAGGGTAGGTAGTTTCTTTGTCATAATAATTAATTACGAAAAAATATTTTTAACAAAAAGATTTTATATTTGACTTGCTCTATAGGGCAAGTATTGGTTTCGTGCAGAAAAAAAATCGATGTTTTCATCAAACTTGACATAACGAAGATAGAGAAGCCCAAAAAAGTGGTTTTTGTCATACCGTCCGTCCGTCTGTCTGTGCGGGTGTGCGCCTGTGGGCTTTTTTACGTCAAGCTACAGCCCAAACGGCTTCACGGATTTTTTTCAAACTTCGTATATAGCAGTTTTAGGAAAAACGGTTATCGAGGTTTTTTTTATTTCGTTTTAGCCCGGCTGAAACTTTCAAGCAAAGGTTTTTTTCAATTTGGATTTGCTCGGAAACGTCTCTAATGGTTTTGTTTAAACTCAAAATTAAACAATGCAATGGTTGCATCGAGTTAACCCAAACTCGTTTGGTATAGTTCCTTACAGCTTCCTTTTAGATAACATTGCATTTGCTTCAGTTACTCTTTTTAAAATAGTGGCTCCCATACAACCCAGGCACTAGGTCTTAGTCAACATTTTTTCGTTTCCTCTTATTTGTTTATAAAAGGTTCCTACGATTTTTATTAAACTTTTTATGTAGCTTTTCATGGCCTTTAGTCCAACAAAAAATTGGCGTTTCATCCAGGAATCTCACTTTGGAATCATCAGTTGACATACAGTGAAAGAAACCTTGTCAATACGCAATTTTAAAATTTTTCTAGTACAACTTACATAGAATTTTCGACAAAACCCTAATGTGAACTATATCCAACAAGATTAAGATTTTTAAGAAGATTACTGGCTGCGCACAATGGTGTAGCAGTAGCAGTAGCATGCAGCAATGTCAAAGTTAAATGTACGTAAATCGTATTGCACTGCTACAATGTGAAGTAGCAGCTGCAGCAGAGAGAGTCGCTGAAGTACAAGTCGACTCGACTCGAACTTCACGACCTGCTGCGCTGCAAAACAACAACAAACCAAAATGGCAGACATGATTTTTGTTTGAGTTCAGTGCTACACATTGTATTCGTGTATGCTGCTTTGTGAGCTACTTTTTTTGGCATTTACTTTGACATTGCTGCGTGCTACTGCTACTGCTACACCATTGTGCGCAGCCAGTTAAGCTATTTTGAATCAATAATTCAACATTCCATTATTAGTGCTGAGTCTTCTACTTGGTTGATTTTATTTTATTTTATTTATCAATGCAGTATATAAAGTTTGTATTAAGAAAATTTAAAAACTACTTCTGAGCCAGGCCACGGGCTTAAACTTGCTTCTTAATGATTAAAATCTTAATCTTGTTGGATATAGTTCACATTAGGGTTTTGTCGAAAATTCTATGTAAGTTGTACTAGAAAAATTTAAAAATTGCGTATTGGCAAGGTTTCTTTCACTGTATGTCAACTGATGATTCCAAAGTGAGATTCCTGGATGAAACGCCAATTTTTTGTTGGACTAAAGGCCATGAAAAGCTTTTTTGAATCAATAATTCAACAGTCCATTATTAGTGCTGAGTCTTCTACTTGGTTGATTTTATTTAATTTTATTTATCAATGCAGTATATAGAGTTTGTATTAAGAAAATTTAAAAACTGCTTTTTATGTAGCATTTATATGGAATGATTTGAAGGGAACTGCATTTTTCGTTTTTGGCGTTACATGATAATAACAGAAATCTGGTTTTAAAGGTTTTATTAAATTGGCTATAAGTGGAGAACGACATTAATGACTTGCATTAAATGATTAAATATAAAAGGTTTAAGCTAAACATTTTTAGTTTTTACCAAATTCTTAAAAAAATACTTAAAAAATTTTGAATTACTCTGTGGGTATTTTTTGATATTATTTAATTGTTAACTGCGTTCTTAAGTTTTGGCTAAAAATACAATTAACGGACATCTGTTTAGTGTTTATAAACGACTAAATTCAATTGGAGGTCTAAGTAGGTATATCGAAATAACGGAAAAAACGCTCAACATGCGGCACATAAACACTTCTTAAACAAATAATTTGAACTTCTTTGCTTATTTTATACAACAAAGAGTATTATTTGTTATTGCTTGCAAAATGTGTTATCATCGTGCTATGCTATGGTACCCACAGAGCAAGTACGTGTGACACAGAAGTGCATTATAGTTTTTAATGTAATTATGTATTATCTATTTACGAAATAAAATATTTTTCATATTTTTCATTCTAAATGTAGTTGTCATATTTGTTTGCTCTTTATATAAACCAAAACATATGTGAAGGAAATGGAAATTTCTTTGAAGATTGATCCAAGGAGATTTTGGAAGTTTGTAAATTTAAAGAAGAAGTCTGATGGGTTTCCAGTGAACTTTGTTTACAAAGATTCCGCTTTGACAAGCTCACTTTCAACTGGGATATGCAATGCGTTTGGAAAGCATTTCAGTAAGTCCTTTATTGAAAATCCTGTCAATATAGACTTTCATTTCTTTGACTACTCCCGTGATTTCCTCCAAGCCACTTTTAACAACATTCAAATTGATAATGATTAAGTTTTGCATTATCTTTCATTGATGTTAGATGATAACTCTCCCGGTCCTGATGGCATTCCTCCTATAATTTTAAAAAAATATTCCTCCGTTTTAGCTTCTCCTTTGCAATTTCTCAAAAACTTTTGACCAAATCTCACATGAAATCACCATTTTCAAATTGAAACCTCTAGGTTTCATTGTAGGATTTGTTAATTGGATATATTCATATCTCCGAAACAGATCATACATAGTTAAGTTCAGAAATTCGTTTTTTAGCCCATTTCCAGCAAAATCCAAAAAAAAATTCCAACAAGGCAGCCATCTTGGTCCGTTACTGTTTATACTCGCTATCAATGACGTTACTTCGTGTATTCATTCTAGTGAGATCCTTGTTTTTGCTGATGATATGAAAATTTTCAAATCTATTAACTTAGCTAATGACCGCGTAGAATTGCAAGCCTGAATTATTTTAGCCTGAATCCAGCGAAATGTCAGACAATGTCATTTTCAAGGAAACGGGTACCAAGTACACACGACTTTTACATTTCACAATAAGTTTTGCATTGCGTTTTAAGTTTTAAAGATCTGGGAGTAAACTTAAGTCCAGACTTAAGTTTCGCGGAACACATCGACTTTATTTTTAAAAAAGCTTATTCCGTGTTGGGATTTGTGAAAAGATGGTCGAAGGAGTTTCAAAATCCTTATATTACCCTAGCTTTGTATAATTATCATGTTCGCCCCCATCTAGAATATGCATCACAGGTATGGTCTCCTATCTACGAAGTTCATAAATCTAGGATAGAGGTAGTTCAGCGTAATTTTATTCGATTTGCTTTATAAGGTCTCTTCTGGGCAGATCCTTACAACCTCCCACCTTACGAACACCGGATTCAACTTCTACAGATTCAAACCCTCTCACAAGGGCGTATTTACAACGATGTTATTTTTATTCACCAACTTTTAACGGGATCTTTGGACTCACCCGATCTTCTATTATGTGTAGGTTTTAATTATCGCGGAGGGGCTCATCATCTTCGTAGATTATAGCTATAACATTGTCCCCAACACCGGGACATGAATGCATGGCATGAATGAACCTCTTACCCGCATGTGCAAGCTTTTTAACTGAAATAAAAGTATTGTTGATTTTAATATTAGTAAATCTTGTTTAAAAAACATTTAAGACCAGTGCACCACGCTCATAGTTTATGTTTAGTATGTTTACAATGTTTTTGTATCTATTTTGTATATATGTATTTGTTGATTAATCTTTTTATTTTGTGTGCTTGTGTTATGCTATTTGTATATTTTGCTTCCTAACAACTAACTCCTGCACTAAATGATGGAGACAGTGAGCACATAATATGTGTTGGCTAATCTCTGATTGTAAGTTAATGCTTGGTATAAGCTTCTTACTCTCAAGAACTGATAGTGCAAAAAAAAAAAAATTTAGTTGACTCATAAAATAATTTTTTTATTTTTCAATGCTTTAAAAACTTGTATAGTTAAACGTAATGTGAAGCTAACATTCAGCATGATTGATCAATTTTAGAAGGTTGCAGAATGAATTTGAAAAGTTATAAAAATTAAATACAAAACACGAAAAAAATTTAAATTTGAAAAAAATAAAATGCACGACTGGGTCGCACGTACTTGCTCTGTGGGTGCAATAGTACGATGAAAACAAACTTTTCGTTCAATGAGAACAACTCATTTTTGAAAAATTTGGTAAAACCTAAAAAAAATTGACTGAAACTGGAAAAATCGATATACGGGAGCTAACGTTAAGAAACCTTCAATATTTTAAATTAAGACGTTATCTTTTGGGTGTTATAAATGATACAAATGTCCACTTATGGTCAAATTAATAATACTGTTAAAAGCAATTTCCGCTATTATCATGTATATCCAAAAACTAAAAATGCAGTTTTGTATGTTACATACAAAGTTTCATAAAAATCGGGGGCAGCCTTTTTTGAGTAAATTAGAAAAAATGAAAAAATTGGCCAAAATCTAGTGGCTCTTTGTATAGGAGCCACCATTTAAAAAAGAGAAACAGAAAAAAAATCAATGCCATCTGATAGGAAGCTGTAAGGAACTATACCAAACAAAGTTTGAGTAAATTCGATGCAACCGTTGACAACTTATGGCCATTTGAAAAAAAGGCGTTAAGAGCAGATCTCCGTTATTTGCATTTTTAGCCAAAAACTAAAAATGCAGTTCTCTTAAAAACACTAAAAGAATATAACACAAAAAGTTTAATCAAAATCGCTATAGCCATTTTCGAGAAAATTAGAAAAAACCAAAAAAAGTTATCTAAGACTCAACGGCTCGTTGTATGGAAGCCACCGTTTAGAAAGGCTTCAGTGAAAAATTTATTAAACCATCCTATAGAAGACTGTGAAAAACTATGTCAAACAAAATTTGAGTTGATTCAATCAAGCCGTTGTGAACTTATGGCTATTTGAAAAAAAAGCCGTTAAAACCTGATTTTCGTTACGACCATTTGAGCTAAAAACAAAAACGCAATTTTGTTAGAAATGCTTAGAGTTAGCTAAATTTTAAGTTTAATCAAAATCGTTAGAGCCGTTTTCGAGAAAATCCAAATTGAAAAAAACCGTTACTTGAAAGGTACGAGTTTGAGCCGGGCTAAGACGAAATAAAAAAAATCTCGACAACCGTTTTTCTTTGAAGAAAATCCTTCAAGCCGTTTAGACTGTAGCATGACGTGAAAAAGCGCACAGACGCACATACGCACATCCGCACATCGGCACATCCACACATCCGCACAGACAGACCGACGACGAACGGTATGGCGAAAACCACTTTTTTGGGTTTCTGTATCATCGTAATGTCATGTTTGATTAAAACCGATTTTTTTTTCTGCACGAAACCAATACTTGCCCTATAGAGCAAGTAAAAATGTTTTGAGTCAAATATATTTTTATCATTACAGGGGAGGGAGGGGCATAACGGGGTACTTATATACTCACCAAAACAAAATAAGGTCCACCACTAATATTTGAATTATTTTGAGTTTAGCTAGAAAAACCATGTTCTGGTGAATTAAGATTAATAAAACAACCAATATCTCATTTAATTTTATAAATTTGAATGCAATTAAACAAACAACACTTTATTATTGAACTTTTTTCATTTTTTAACACTTTTTAACGCGTTTTACCTTAAAAATAACATTAAATTATTGACTTTTATCGATGGTTCTGTTGTTTATTTTTGTTGAACTAATAACGGGTATGTCCTCCTCTTTTCAAAACACATTCTTGAAGCCTTGATGGCATGCTCCGAATAAGATGGTGGATGCTTTCATCTGGGATATCCTCCCTGCACCTATTGAGCAATTAAATCAGCTGTTGTTGGTTGTGCACATCTTCTTCGGCTGCCCGGACTCGACGTTTTAATTGGTCCCAAAGGTGTTCAATTGGATTCGAATGAGGACTGTAGGCAGGCCAAGCCATAATTTGAATATTGGCTTCCTCCAGGACAGAGATAGTCGCCCGGGCTGTGTGTGGTCGTGCATTATCCTACATAAGGATGAGACCGTCCACCGATCTTTGTGAGAATGGAATGATATGAGGTCTGACAATCCGTTCGATGTAACTTTGAGAAGTCACAGTGCCCTCATTCAGAAAAACAAGGCCAGTTTTACCTTGTAAGCCGATTCCGGCCCAGATCATAACATTGGGACCACCAAATTTGTCACTTTCGTGAATGCAAGGATCAGAAAATCTTTCCGCTTCTTTTCCACACTCTTATACGCCAGTCCTCACTAAAAAACTTTACTTTACACTCATCCGTGAAAAGCACCTTACGCCATTGCTCCGCACTCCATTCCAGATGTTGGCGTGCAAACCTTTAACGATTTGCACGATGAGTTCCGGTTAGTTTAATGCGAGTTACAGGCCTCCTTGAGCGTTGTTGATCTTCGTGTAATCGGTTCCTAATAGTCCGGTCGCTGACAACGGTACCAGCAGTCTGGAGTAATCGGTTTTGTAATGCGCGCGGTCACAGTGCGATCACGTCACGCACTAAGTCGCTCATACCGGTCTTCCCGAGCGGTGGTAGATCGAATTCTTCCTGAGCCACGATGACGGGATACACTGCCAGTCTGCTGATAACGGTTCCCAAGGTTTTGGATAGCCCGTCGTGAATATTCATATTGTATGGCCACGGTACGTTGGGACTGACCAGCCTCAAGCATCGTTACGGCCCTGGCAGCAGAAACAGTGTCCATATGACGTCATGTTTGTGGAATTTTACACATCAATGATTAAAGTACTCGTAAAACTTTTAAAAGCAACGGAAACAATCAAGAGAATTGTCTTAAACTAGTCCAAAATCAATTAATAAAAATGCACCTTTTCACAATTTGGGAAGCAAACAATTTTAATCTATACACGGAAGAAAAATAATACCTAAGACTTTACTTTACACGTTAACGCAATACAAGGGAGCAAAATGGCATTCATAAAAAAAATTATCGGGATGATATCCGAAAAAAATACTGTAGAATAAAAAATATTCTCGTGGCCCCTATTTTGTTTTGAGTAGTACAAATAGGTACTAAGCTTTTGATCACTCAAATAGCCAAATCTTTATTTTATGATATTCAAAGTAAATAGAAAAAAAGTTTCAGTTGCCATATACACATATATACATTATACATACATACAGTGGCCGAAAAAAGTATAAAGACAGCCATTATCAAGCTGTTCAATATGACGTAAGAGCTAAGTTCCAAAAGTTATGCAATGTTTATATTTTATAAACGCTTAATAAATGAATTCTCTCTTAAATAAAAAAAATATACCGTTATCCCCAATTTCTCTTGACAGAGAAGGTGATAGGTCATTAATTGTAGGAAAATATGAGTAAAAAATGCGAAATAAGTATAAAGACAGTCAAGATTTGTCAATATTTTATTCATTTTAACACCGAGTTACCTATTAATTTTGAAGTTAATACTTTGTACAACCTCCTTGATTCTCAATAACTTGAAATATCCTGTTCGACATAGAATTTATCAAGTTTTGGAGGACTTGTTCGTTGATTTCCAACCGTGCTTCGGTTATTGCTCTTTTTAGCTCTGCTACATTTCTGTACTGCTTTTTATTTGTATAAATCGTTCTGGCTATTATTCCCCACAAATTCTCGATGGGATTAAGGTCAGGACTACAAGAAGGCCACGACAAATACTGGATTCCACTGACTTCAAACCACTCACGAACACAACTGGCATCATCTTGTTGGAAAATAAAATTTTCACCTGAAGGAATGTCTCCAAATTCATCCAAGGCATATTCCAGCATCTCCCTGTATTTTGTCCATTCATTTTGGGTCGCACAAACATCAAGGACATTTTTCCAAGAAAACCAAAAGCACCCCATAACCATAAGACCTCCAGAGTGCCGACTCATTTCGTTACACAAAAATGATGAAGAACCCGCATGTTTTTATACTTATTTTGGTCACTGTATATACATTATACATATGAAGTGTGCATTAAGTACTCGTCGTGTGCGGTCGTGTTGCCACTGTGCGCGTGTGTCCCCCAAAAATAATCAAAAACATAAGCGAGAGCTACAGTACGTTTGCAACGAACTGTTGGATACCCTATTCCCCATAGTTTTGTATCTGCATGCGTCTGCCTCCTGCAAACAGCCAATGTTTCAGAAACAAAATTCTTCTTTAGCAGACAGAAAAAAATTCAATAACATTAATTTTATGCGGTGTGATGTTCAATTAGTGCTGGCGCAATAAAAAAAGGAGTGCGCCACGCCCAAAGTTAAAACGTTTTATTGCCAAGGCAATTGTTATGAGCTCAGTGACATTCAATTTTATTCTTGCAGATCGATTTGAACAAAACAAGACAAAACTTAAATTTTTAAAAATTAGATTTGGAATGGAAATAGCGATTATGGGTGTTTTTAACAATTATTGGACCACACTCTGCTACGTAACCAAGGAATATAAATTCAAGTGTTCATCTGTTTACTTCAAAACTGCGACAGATAGTTAAAAAACGTTAAAAAAATTAATGCATTATACGACTTTTGACGGAAACGCCCCTTAAAAGTGGGCGTGTCTTACAAATTTGAAGCACTTACTGCACTTTTTTCAGTATTTAGGCATATGTGTAAGACTACAGCTGAATCGAGTAGTTTTTAAACAATCTTACCTGAACAAATGTATTTGACCAAAATCACGCCTTTAAAAGTGGGCGTATTGAAAAAATTTACAAAAGAAAATGTAGAGATATATTTCTCAAATAACGAACGGAAGGAAAAAGGTTTAAGTTAAACATTGGAAATGCCTTAAACTCTTAAGGCTACGTTTTTCGTTCTTTCATGAAAAGTAGGCGTAAGCCACGCCCAAAATTCAAAAACTTCTTTTCATACACAAACCTTTTCGTTTCTTTTAAGAGACGCAAAATTTTGGCTTGCGGATTAATTATAAATACCGTTTATTTACAAAAACAATTTTTTTATAGTTTCTAATGAAAAGTGGGCGTCAGCCACGCCCAAAATCAATTTTTTTGATTTCATACACAAGATGTAATATTTTTCGCTTTAATATAACAATTGTTATTTTATAAAAACAATATTGATGGTTTTGTATGAAAAATAGGCGTAAGCCACGCCCAAACTGAAATATTTTTATTTGATTGGAAGAAAGTTTACCTAAAGCTTACGTGTGCAAAATTTTAGCGTTATGCTTTTATCGTAACTGTACAAAAAAACATAATTTAATTTTATTAAATTGAGGTTGTTCAACAAAAATGGCGATTGTGGGCGTGTTTGTTTGCGGATTTTACCGGTTCAAAAACTTGGCCTTACTCTTGAACCAAAGATTAAATATACAAAATTTCAGCTTTCTAGCTCAAAAATTGCCACCTCTAGAGAGTATACATACGGACGGACGGACGGACGGACGGACGGACGGACGGACGGACATGGCTAAATCGACTAGGCTTTTGATTCTGAGTCAGAATATATATACTTTTCTATACCTAACGGTATTATTTCTCTATGTTACAAAATCCACACCAAATACAATATACCCATCCTATGGAATAGGGTATAAAAAAGTAAACCAAAACCAAATTCACATACCACATACATCAATAAATCAAAAATTTTAAATTAAATTCAGCCCTTTACACTATCCAAAATTCGAAAAATTAAAAAAAAAAAAAAACCAGTTCCAAATAAAAAGAAAAAAATACACCATCCTCTCCACCTCCACCCGTGCCACCCATAACTGTTGCTTTCTATGGAATGCAAGCCTCTTGTGAGGCTTATTGCAAGAGGTTTGCACTGGATAGATAATTATCATTGGGCGTATAATTTAATCGTGTTTTTTCGCTTATATTAATTCCCGTTTGCAAATTGTTTTATTGGCATAACACCTAGGACAGTTTGTTTATAATTGGAATTAATATGGGCCTATACTGAACGGCTGAACTAAGTTTCGTCAAAGTTGAATTTTGTGTGTTTAGTTTTTCAGAATGGTAAGTGATTTTTGTGTCGTCTATTCAGATGTTCGTGGGCTAAGAAAAAATTTCTTTTCTGTGTACGCCCATACTGTACAATACAGGCCAGCTGTTTTGGCATTAAGTAAAACCCAGGTTGGACAGAATACTGATTTATCAGAATTTTGTTTGGTTGGATATAACTTAGTGCCATTGCTTTTTTCCCACCATGGTCTTGTCGTTTATATTAGGAATGATATTGCTTGCCAGAGCCTTCCCCAATATGGGCATTGTTCAAATACGAACTTTAATTTCCTAGGGCTCAAATTCACAATTCAAGTTGCTCCACTATTCTGGCCAGACAACACTCGAAGGAAGAGATCTTTGCTGAGTATAACCATCTTACCCAGCTTGTCGATGAGCCTACTCGTATACCGGATGTTGATGGGCATTCCGCCCATACTCTTGACTTGTTCCTCACTTCCCATCCTGATAAATATACTATTAAGGTATCTTCTCCATTTGGCACCTCGGACCATTGTGTCATTTCAGCTAATTTCTCGATCTCATGGAAACGCTGATAAATTGTCAGCTCAAGAAATATCTCGAAGATCGGGAGCTTTTAAATGACCAGCAGTACGGCTTTCGCAGCAATAGTTCCACTGGTGATCTGATGGCATATCTCACCGAACAGTGGAACAAATCTTTGCATCGCTTTGACAAAAGCAAGATTATTGCGCTTGATATTTCAAAGGCATTTGATAGAGTTTGGCATGAAGCTCTTTTATCGAAAATGCGTGCATTTGGTATCAATGATACTCTTATTCGTTGGATTAGAAGCTATCTTCTGGACCGTTCAATACAAGTTGTATTAGATGGTTCCAAGTCTGATCTCCACAAAATAAATGCTGGTGTGCCCCAGGACTCCGTTCTGTCTCCGACTCTCTTTCTCATTTTTATAAATGATCTCTTGTCTGTGACTTCTAATCCATTAAATTGTTTTGCTGACGACTCAACCCTCAGCTTTTCATATATGTTTGAAAATTCACGGCCTTCGCCTTCGGACGTATTATTACAACGAAATCGTATGATAAGCTCATTAAACTCCGATTAAAACTGCATTGTGAATTGGGGTATTAGAAATCTTGTGGAGTTTAATACGTCGAAAACTCAATGTTGTCTTTTGTCGTCGAAGCTAAACATACCTCCTGTGCGATTATCCATGAATGGAACTTGCATCGAAGAGGCCGAAAAGTTATCAGTACTCGGTATGTGTATTAGTGAAAATCTTCGTTGGAATGATCATATACTTGAGATTGCCAAGAATGCTGCAAGATGCTTAGGCTTTCTTAATAGATGCAAGAAGTTTTTCACCCCTTCTGATCTGGCTACAATTTACAAAGCGTTTATAAGCATTAAACTCGAGTATAACTCCCATCTCTTGGCAGGTGCTTCTCAAACTTTTCTCCACCTGATCGACAGAGTCCAGAAAAAAGCATTAAAATCGATAGGAGATAGAAACTTTATGGAAACATTTCCTTCACTCGAACATCGTCGAAATGTCTTTCCTTATTTTACAGGTTCTTTTACAAAAAATGCTCATTCGAAGTAGCCAGCTGCGTTCCACCCCTTAAACATTTCCCCCGTAATACTCGTCTTGCTAGGAACGCTCATCAGTTTACACTTGAGCCCAATTTCGGACGTACCGTGAAATATAGGGATTCTTTCTTTAGCCGTACCACACGAATGTGGAATGGATTGACTGTCACAATTTTTCCTTGCCATTTTGATCTTCAAACATTCAAGATCAATGTTCATCGACACCTCCTTTCCCTTCCACCCAAACTTCCTACCGCTCGCGCTATGACTTATCATTAAAAGGGCTATAACAATTTTTTTTTCAACTTAATACTAATTTAAGTTAAACACTAAATTTATTTCGTTTTCACGTGGTCAAAACTGTAAAAATATTTAGAGAAAAATTCCGTCAAAATACTTCTGTAACGCAAAAATTCGTTGTCTGCATGCATTCTTATCAGCAGAAAGAGAATGCGAACCGTAAAAAATATAAAATTTGGCATGCATAGAGCCAAAACTAGAAGCTTTGTTTTGTGCTTCATTTTTGTACCGTTATTTAACGATACTAAAAAAAGCCACTGATGAATAGTCAAAAAACGATTTCGTCAAAATACTTATGCCGACTAGTGTAGAATCTAGACAGCGAATAAGTATAGAAACTGTTGTTTTAACTTAAAAAAAGACCTTCGGAAATTGTGATGCAGATTGAAAAGTGATTTAAGTTTCTGTATTGTATGATTTATTGCAGACCGAAATTCAAAGTCTCATTTTGTAGAAAAACTGATACCAGAAAATCACTTCTTTGAACATCTGGCTGATTTGAAGACATCGCACACGCCATGGTGGATATTTCTTCAAGACGAATCGAAATATATATGTTGGAAGAGCTATACAATTGAAATAATGCGCTCAAACTCCTTCCAGTCAGGGCCCGATCTAGGGGGGGGCGCGCCGGGCATATGCCCGGGGCGGCAAATTTCAAGGGCGGCAAAATTTGAAAATTGAGGATTATTAAAGCTATGTCTTTCCAAAAAATGTTTACTTGTTTCCTTCTTATTAAGATCATCATGGGAAAAAATATATAAATCAGAAAGAATTTTGATTTTTCTCACACAAGTGTGATGTGTGTGGGGAGCTGAAGTAAATGTAGTCTCTCAACTCTCAAGTAACCGAAGAAACACACAAAAAATTTTATCCGTCATCAGAAATATATTCATCTTTCCCTACTTTCCCAGTCCCCTCATACATAAATATGTAGGTACAGTAAAACTACTTTATAACGAACTTTCTTATAGCAAATTTCATTTTGTTCAACTTCTTCTTAAAAAAATATCCCATATTAAGTTAGGTTCCACCGAATGTATAGATGTATTAAAAATGTACAGTTATCTAGTTTAAGTCCGATGAAGACTAAGGTCTATTGTCAGTGATATGATCAATAAGAATGGAGAACAGTAGCAATTTGAAAAGAGTTTACTTCAGACGAGACGAAAAGCTCTACTATAGTGATAAGAGAACTGCATTTAAGAATTTTTGAAGTTTTATTGAAACAAGTGATAAAATTAAAGATAATGCAATTTTTTTTATTTTCTAAATTGGTATAATAAAATAAAAATCAAAATTTTAAATGCGCAATCAAAAATTGAATATTTTAACAAAAGATATGAATTTCTTTCATTAATTTCTTTTTTATACCAATTTTCTTTGAAAATAAAAAGGAAAACGAGGTTTCAAAGCACATTTCACATTTCTTTATAACGAATTTTATAATTTTTTATTTTTTGTTCCCTTGAAGTTTCGCTATAAGGAATTTTTACTAAAGGTATATGTCCGTCAAAAATATAAAGTCGAAGTATTTTATTAATCACTTAAGAAACGCTAGTTAAAACGTTTTTTTTTTGGGGAAAAAAATGAAGTAAGCCATCTGATTTCTTGAACAGTTTTGATTTTTTTAGAAAAAAAAAAAAAAACTTATTTTTGTTCGACAACTCAGGCTCTGCTGTGAACTAAAAAAGAAAAACGCCTTTTATTGCTTTTTATCAGGAAGACAAAATTAAAAATTACTAAATTGTCTTTGAAATAATCAAAAAAAAAAACTTTATTTTTTTATGAAATTTTAAGTAACAAAGTTATTTCGTTTATAAAAGGCCTTTTGCTTAAAAAATGTGATTGAAATCCTTTAAGTGGCTTAGGAGAAAATCTGATAAGCAAAATTCGGCCCTATTGAAGTTTTTAATCCGTATACATATGAAGAATTTCTCAGACAAAATTATAATAACCAAAACATACATTTTACTAAATTTTTATTAACAAAATGGTATAAGCCGTTTTTGAGATACCTAAATGAGTTTATCAATAAAAAACACATGGCAGGTACCGTTAATTTCGGAGCTAGAATGCTAGGTCCAAAACTCAATCTATCAGATGTTATAATAATACTGCGTTCTGTGTACCAAGATTGAAGCAAATCGGTCCAGCCGTTAAGGGTGTACGGTCCGATACAAACAGACGGACAGACAGACAGAATTGTCCGACCTATTTTTTCGGCTCCTCTATGATCGTAATGTCATGTTTAATTGTAAAAAAGAAAATTCTCGACAATATTACATTCTTGCGGGTCGGAATGAATACCTCCATTTTTCAAAAGTCGGTCAAAAAATGCACCAACAATTTTATAACTTATATGTTATCATTGTAAAAGGGCGGCAAATTAAATTTTTGCCCAGGGCGGCGAAAAAGCTGAATCGGGCCTTGCTTCCAGTATACCTTGTATCACAAGGGCGCAAAAGGCAATGGATAATTTACGCTCCTCTTTGTCAAACCTAAAACAGCCAAGAACATTTAAAAATTCAAAATACGAAAATCTTCAGTTTTGAAGAATGCTCAACAAATTAAACCGCACAAAAAAAATGTTGAAATATTAAAAAGTGAGATTACTTTATACACTCCCATAATTCAATTTATAAACTTACTTTTCAGTTTCTCTAGAGGTTCATGTAACATGTTGGTAGGTGTTTGGGGTGACGCAATTAGATGGTGGTGGTGATGATGAGTATGATCTTGTGAAGAGTGCTGATGTTGAGTTAAGTTGAGTCCACATAAAGGTATAATTCCTGAAATTGCTGATGAAACGCTTACACTTGATGGTGAATCGTGTATGTTTGGATGGCTATGCATAGTGTGGCTGGCTATATTACTGGCAGTTCCGCTACCACTGTTAATTACTGTGCTGGAATTCATATTTCTTGCGTTGCCATTAATTGCTGAATTTTCGTTTCCCACTAAATCTTGAAGACATAATCCAGCCGCATCATTAATATTTTGTAAGAGTTGGTTCCGTTCCATAATTATATTCTACTACGATATAGATCTGCAAAAGAAAAAACATAATTTTGTATCTCAATGTGTTATCATCATATATCACAACATATCGCATATCATAACATAATCATATCAGATACATCATATTCCTAATGCATGGGGCCCGTCATAATCTCAAGAACCAGAGTTTATAAAGACTATTTTTCAGAAGACACAATTTCAGAAGATTCAATTTCAAGTGACATAGATAAACACGACAAAATTTCAAACTCTGGTTTGCCAACGCTGCACGATTAAAAAATGTATGAGCTTAATTTCTAAAGGTGAAATATGTTGGTTAGCTGTGATATAATATTATGCATACATAGATACATAGTCATTTAAAATGCCGTTACAAGAGTAAGAAGAAAGATAAAACGTATAATTTTAAAAATTCTTTGCAATTACTATACAAAAGACATACACATGTTGAAGCAACTATTTTTATTGACATTTGTAACGATGATGGTAACTCATATAAAAAACGAAATATAATCAAAGTGATGCCTGAAGGAACTCCTAGCTAACACTGAGTTGGTATTCGTATGGAAGTGGTAAGTAGTTAACGAGAGGAACGACGTACCGACTAGTCTGACTACGAATTGTATCAATTCGTACTTGTATCGTTCGCCGTCGGGAGGGGTGCCGTGAAATAAGGTAGATAGCAATAAGGCCGAATGAGATTAAATCGACCTTTTTTCCATCGCAGTGGAAATAAGGCCGAATTTACTTTTTCGTCATTATTACCAAAACCGAAGGCAATAATGTCGAATTAAAAAGGTAGGCAATAAAAGCGAGGGAAATTTGTGTAGTACCTGTTTTGGTGGGAAATTTGAAATTGGTAATTACATAGAAACATATGGAAATAAAACCGAAATATGTTTTATCCAAATGGTAATAATGACGAAATAGTATGGAATAACGCTGTATGCAAACAAATTGAAATTGGTGTTGATATCTGGTCAAACATAACAGGATATTTTCCGCACCTTCCTAATTCGTATACTAAACAATTGTTAAAGTTAATATATGTATATGATTATGGAAAAATAATTTTAGCATTATTAAGAAAGCTTGATTTAAAACTACGATTTATTACGGATTTTGGAAATAAACAGTAGGTAGTGAATTATATATTTGAGTTTGCAATCAAGCCTTTCGAATAAATAGTAGTCAAATATTCGCGCGCGTGAATATTTGACTACTATTTATTCGAAAGGCTTGATTGCAAACTCAAATATATAATTCACTACCTACTGTTTATTCCCAAAATCCGTAATAAATCGTAGTTTTAAATCAAGCTTTCTTAATAATGCTAAAATTATTTTTCCATAATCATATATTTTAACTTAAACAATTGCTTAATATACAAATAAGGAAGATATAAACATAAATTTTATTGGTAATAATGTAGAATTGTATTTTTTTAAAAGGAAATAACATCGAAAAAAATGGAAATATCATCGAAAGAAATTCCCTTGTGCATTGACTGGAAATAAAACCGAAATGGTGATCGACATTATTACCATTTTTGTTTGAAATATAGTCGACTAAGAAAAAAACGCAAGTTCGCCTCTATTTCCATTTTTTTGCGAAATAAAACCGATTCGACCTTATAGCTATCTACCTTATTTCACGGCACCGTCGGGAGGAACTCCGGACTTTATATTCTTGTAATAACAAAATGTTAATTACATGATACAGAATAAATAAAATGCACGACTGGGTCGCACGAACTTGCTCTTATGATAAGCAATTGCGTAGTGGCTGCATATATGGATATTAAAAAAAATTAAATAATTTCGAAAATTCTTTTATTTTTTAAATTAGTTTAAGAGTTTTCTCGGAAAAACTAAGTATGCAATAAAATTTCAAAGCTATACGGGAATCTAGGAAAAAAAAATGTTGAAAATCGTTGGACCAGTTTTTTTTTTAAAAGGTTATTTTTGAAAAACTTTTTCAAAAAATATTTTGAAATTTATTTGAGTATGCAAATATATGGCAATCTGTAGTTTACATTTGAAAAATAATTTAAAAAAAAATCAATGTACCCGTTTCCAACATATTTCGAAAACCAAAAATTTTTTTGAAAAAATTATAAAAAATCAAAAAAAAAAGTTTTTGAAAATTTTGAAATGCCATATTAATAAAATTATGAATGACTTCCTGTGGCCAAAATTTTATTGAAATCGAATGTATAGTTTACGAGAAAATTTGAATTGAAAATATTGGTTCTATGAGAGGTACCGTTATTAGACAAATTTTGAAAAAAAAATTTGAACCAAAAGATAGATTTTCTTGCAAAAATAGCATTCTGAAAGTTTTATCAAAACCGTTAGAGCCGTTTTTGAGAAAATCAATTTTTGTCTTCAAGATTGTATGGCAGGTGCCGTTATTTTTGGACCTAGAACAAAAATAAAAAATACGTTCCGAGGGACGGCCAAATAAATCCTAAATACCAAATTTGAAGCAAATCGGCCCACCCGTTCAGCCTCCAGAGGCGCGAACAGACAGACAGACAGACAGACAGACGGACGGAATTCCCAGACCCACTTTTTTCGACTTCTCCATCATCGTAATGTCATGTGTGATTGTTATCTCAAATTTTTTTTTCTGCACGAATCCATAACTTGCCTTATAGTACCTATAATCGCAAGTAAAATGTATGGAAGTTGAAAATTTTTTTGAGTGACATGATACATGAGTAATTGTATTTAATGAATGTATATGTATTTAAGTATAATACAACAGCTTTTCGGCAGACGGCAAAACAGAGCCATGCTTTTTTTTTCTTTTTGATAAACTTTCATTGTAATTATACAGGGTGATTCACAAGCGTTGTGCCAAAAAGGTAGAGCGTGTAGGTTGGGTTGAGACAAGAAAAAAATCGTATAGGAGGGGGGGTCTATTCCCCTCCGTTTAGACGGGAGGGGCAATTTTATAAAAACATGACTTAAATTTGAAAAAAAATTATTAAAAAATAACGGTAGCTCTTACAATGCCATGCTATACCTTTTTGTAAAGCCAAGAACAGGTTTTTTTATTGTAATTTTAAATGAAGTTATTTTATTGAACCGTTTTCAAAATATTAATTTTCAAACTAAAAATTATGAAAAAAATTTAAAAAAATTATTTTAAAACTAATTTTTTTCAAAATTTTACGTTATTAAGTATTATTTTTGTTATCAAAATTCAATGCTCCTTTTAATTTTTAATCCAACACTGAAAACCGTATGGCTCTTTGACTTTTTGTTCCCAAGCTATTCAAAAGTAACCGAACCTACTTCTTCACAAAAACACGAAAAAAATGGCTAAATGATACCTTGTGCCATCCCGTAAGGCTAGATTTTCTTGTTTTTGTGAAGAAGTAGGTTTGGTTATTTTTCAATATCTTGGCAAGAAAAAGTTTAAAAAGCAAACGGTTTGCAGTGTTGGATTTAAAATTAATTGAAGCATTGAATTCTGAGAACAAAAATAATACCTAATTACGTAAAATTTTGAAAAAAATTTGTTTTAAAATTATTTTTTTAATTTTTTTTTCCAAATTTTGAGTTTGAAAATTAATATTTTGAAAACCGTACAATAAAATAACTTTATTTAAATTACAATGAAAGAATAAGTTTTTGGCTTTACAAAAAGGTATAGCATCGCATTGTAGGAGTTACCGTTATTTTTTAATAATTTTTTTTTCAAATTAAAGTCATGTTTTTAGAAAATTGCCCCTCCCGGCTAAACGGAGGGGAATAGACCCCCCCTTTCATACGATTTTTTACTTGCGATTATAGGTACTATAAGGCAAGTTATGCATTCGTAAAAAAAAAATTTTTTTTTTGGACAATCAAACATAACATTACGATGGTAGAGAAACCTAAAAAAGTGGGTCCGACAATTCTGTCTGTCTGTCTGTCTGTCTGTCTGTCTGTCTGTCTGTCTGTCTGTCTGTCTGTCTGTCTGTCTGTCCGTCCGTCTGTATCGGTACCTACAGCCTAAACGGCTGGACCGATTTGCTTCAAACTTGGTAGATAGTATTATTATGACGTCCTACAGAGGGGTTTTTGGAATTAGCATTCTAGCTTTAAAACTAACGGTACCTGCCATACGACTTTTAGTGAAAATTCAATTTTTCTCGAAAACGGCTCCTACGATTTTGATAAAACTTTCTGAATGATGTTTTCTCCGCAAACTTAATGTTTTGGTTGGAATACATTTTTCAGGAAAAGTCTTATAACGGTACCTCCCATAGGACCGGTTTTTTGAAATCCGATTTTCTCGTAAGCCACAGGACGAATTCCGATGTAATTTTTAATGTAGAAGCCCTATTACAAACGAAATAATAAAAAATCCTTAATTTAAAAAAAAAATTTTTTTTGAGTTTTTTAAAAAAGTTTAAAATTTTTTTTTTATTTTTTGTTTTTTCCAAAAACGGTTTAATCAATTTTTTTTTAATTTTATTTTTCTGATAAAAACTACAAAGTTCTAGAAGTTGGCATACTCAAAAAAAAATTGGTATATATTTTGGAAAAGTTTTTCAAAAAAAACCGTTTTTTGAAAAAACTGGTCGAACGATTTTGAAAAAAAATTTCCTTAAATTTTGAAAAAGCAAAAGAAATCTGATGGCTTACTTCATTTTCTCCAAAAAACGTTTTAACTATTGATTTTTAAGTGATTAATAAAATTTCATATGATTTTTTCAATGCCTTTTTCCGAAAATCTCAAGCCCCAAGACCATTTGAACACATTAGAGCAAGTTCGTACGACCCAGTCGTGCACTTTATTTCTTGTCTCAACCCAACCTACACGCTCTAGCTTATTGGCACAACGCTCGTGAATCACCCTGTATAATGTATTTAAGTTGATTAATAAAAAATTTAATAATAATAATAATAATAATAACAACTTTTGAATGTTGTTTGTTTCTTTTTTTTTTATTTAACATAGTATTCTGGCTGCGAGTACGTCTCGGCGAGATGACAGCCGATTGAAGACTCGGGTCTGTAGATCGTTTTGGACGGCCTCTCTTTTTGATTGGATATGGATACTGGGGTTTCGTTTTAATAACATCGGCGTCAGAGTTGTACGGCGCGCGTTAGCGTTGAGACATGATATGTCGCTAATGGTACATATATCAACTTGATCTGGATGTGCTATTTGAAATGCTGTGTCCCCAATTTTCTGGATTATAATGTAGGGTCGGTCTCTTTTAGGTATGAATTTAGACGTAATGTCTTTATTTGCGCTGCTTAATACGTGCGTTGTTACTAGTACTGCATCGGCTAAGGTATACACAGGTGGTAGGTTTTTGCTTTGCATTTGCATATGAAAGCTGTCGTTCTTTGTTCTCCTTTTCGAGTTGATGGGATCCTTCAAAAATGATGAGATGGTTGTCTTAAATGCAGTGTGATTTCTGCGACAAAATGTTCACTGTCGAGTATTGCGCTTAAATCGTGCGTGACGTGAACTGGTGTCCTTAATTCTCTCCCAAACGTTAGATAGGCTGCAGTTTGTCCTGTTGTTTGGCATACAGCGGTTTTCATTGAAAACGGATTGCTGGGAGTCTTGTACTCCATGCGGTGTGTTCTGTGCCCACGAGTATAGCCAGTTGGATTTTTACGTTCCACTTTACTTGCTGCGGATGGTACACAGGAGTCAATCTTTGCTCAATGCCAAGACACGAAGTGAGGTATTGCATAATTGTTGTGATGAATTGAGGTCCATTATCACTAATTATTCGTCGTGCTGTACCAAATCCAAGGAAAATTTCGTTGGGTATGGTGGTTGCGCAGCTCACAGCAGTGGCTTCTTTGGATAGGAATAGCTCTACCCATCTACTTGTTGTACCTTAAACTACGAATATTCAACGGTAATCATTGCAAGGTGACAGCAGTCCAAATAAATAGACTGAGATCACTCCGAAACGTTGATTAAGTGGCGTAGACTGGAACAGGCCAGCAGGTTTCTGATTTTAAGGTTTACATTTTTGACATTCGGTGCATTTCTTTACAAAGTACGTAATGTAAGTGTTGATACTTTCCCAATAAAAATGAGGCAGGATTCTTGGTTTGGTTTTCATCATTCCATAATGTAGAGCTGTTGAAGCTTTGTGGAGAGCGAGTAAAATGGTTTCTTTTTCACAGTCTGGATTGACCAATACTGCTTCTTCATTGTCGTCGAGGTATCTGTATAATATACCATTATTTATGATGTAGCCTTGAGTTGCATATTGCTCTGCTTCTGTACCGCTACTATCTTCAAAGGCACCGATGATGATTTATATTTTTGGGTCACCAAAAGTTGACCATTCCATATTTAAGAAGGTGATGTGTTGGAATATCTATTTGCGTATAGGATAATTCGCATGATTGTAATGTAGGACGAGACAAAGTGTTGGCTACTACATTTGTCTTCCCACTTAGGCCGCGTTTCCATTTGCAAGTCAACTCGCTGAAGTCTTGTAGAAGTTTCTTGCAGTCGCGTTTACATTGTCATGTGAATTCTTGCAATTTCTTCTGCAATAAATGTCTTGCAAGAAGCTCGCGCATCATACTGTCGCACTTTATTGCAGATATATTTACACCAGGAGAGCAATTAATGTCGCAAGAAATCTGGTTGTTTACTTAAAATTGTGAAGTAATGGCGAGAAGACGTCAACGATTAGCAGCTGCGATGATAATTTTATTATTAAAAAAGAAAAAAAGATCAACTTGGGTTCGAGATTGGATTTTGAGAAGACGCGAGGCTGGTGCCTTCTATAATTTATTAAACGAATTAAATATAGAAGATGCTCAGCAATACTTCAATTTCACTCGCATGACCGCAATTGATTTGGAAGGAAACATGGATTACACTCGTAAACTTCAAACGCATAACTTCTTCGCGAGGCCATTCACGACCTTTTATTTTACTCATTTTGTTTAAAGCAAAGACGTCAACCAGCCGCTTGCGCGAGATATACGAATCTGTTTCGATAAGCTGCAAGAACTGTCGCGAGTCGATGCAAAAGTGTTTAAACTAGCAATTAATTGCACTTGCAAATACTCGCAAGAAGTTATGAAAGTACTGTCGCGATAGAACTTGCTTGGTAGCTTCCACTTGTAATTCACTGTCGAACAGACAATCGGACACTTATTGCAGAAGTTTTCTTGCAAATGGAAACCCGGCCTTTTATAATTTATTTTGATGTCAAACGATTGCAGTTGTATAGCCCATCGTTCGAGTCTAACAGTTGGCGACTTGAGCGACATTAGCCATTTGAGTGGTTGATGGTCAGTCAAAAGAGTAATTGCTGTACCTTCAAAATGGCCTCGGAATTTGTTGATTGCCCATATTATTGCCAATGCTTTACGTTCCGTGGTGGCGTAGTTTCTTTTGGATAGTGTCAACAATCGACTGGCGTGTTCATTGGGGTCTTCTTCGTCTCCCTCCCCCTGGACTAAAACTGCTCCGATGGCATAATTGTTCGCATCGGTTTTTAATAAAAATGGCTTTTTGTCGTCGGCTTGTTGTAAAATTGGTGCTGTGATTAGCAGCTTCTTAAGTGTAGCAAACGATTGTTGCTGTTCACTTGTCCATGTGAATGAAACATTTTTCCTTAGCAAATTACTCAAAGCCCTACCAACATCCGAAAATTTCGGAATAAATCTCCGATACCAAGAGCAAGTCTGTAAGAAAGTTAAAACTTTTTTGGCGTTTCTCGGCGGATTCATCCGGTCCATGGCTGATATTTTCTCTGGATCTGTTTTGATGTCATTCTTTGTAAGCAATTGACCTAAATATTTTATTTCCTTGCAGCAGAATCGGCTCTTATCTCTGTGGACTTTGAGGCCGTATTCATTGAGTCTGCCGAACAATTTTTGAAGGTCATTCATATGGTGACTGAAAGTTGGCGAACAAATGATTATGTCGTCCAGGTAAGCAAAAATATTAACTTCACCTAGTCCAAATCCGATCTAAAAGGCGTTTGTTTTTGTCGTAATAATAAAAACTCAGATATATTTAATTTATTTATCACAATTAACTTTATTTGATAGTACGTATAAACGCATAGAGGACTGTTGAAGGAATAAAAAAACATTAACTGATCACAAACGATTGCAGAAGGCAAATCGAACAAAAATTACCAATGTGTATGTATCTACTTACAGCGCGTGAGGCCAGACGTTGCACTTTTTAAGGTCACATTTGTCTGTTCTCACGCTGCTATGGGATTTGGGTGAAGGAATAGGAGACGATTAATATACTTAAAATTAGGTATAAAGTGAAATGTGGGAAGTGATAAAAAAATCACTTTTCACTTCCCATCATCATCAGCATATTTCAGCCGTGTGCAAATGATTGTAGGTATTTAATTTTTAAGTACTTTTGCTGAACATGCTCCCCCCTTTGAGGGATGTAATCACTCAAAATAAATAAATAAAAAAATTAAAATAATTAAAACTCTGTATCTACTAGGTGCGTGTCTCCTAGGAAGGGGTTGAGGTTTTCTTGCTTTAAAATAGTAGAATATGATGAATCCAATTATAACAATGAAGAGAATAAGTTTATACTATAATGATGGTAGTCATGAAAATTCATATCATTTACTTGAGATGAATCCCTATCTAATTCCTTAAATACTTCATTTATTTTTTTGCTAAATTCTTGTTCTTCAATATAATTTGTATCATTTCCAGACGATGCAATTAAACTCGTGTCTTTATATGGCACCTTAATTTTAATTGCTTTGGAGATTTTTATGGAAGGAACAAACGAATTTTTTACCGTACTCTTTCTAAGAACTCGTCCATTTATAATTATATGGGGTAGTTTCACTGTACATGGTTCTAAAAATTCCACTTAATGTCAAGCTCTTTGTGACTCCATCGCATATAAGTAAACCAGTTAAGCTACGAGCAGACGGCATATAAAAACCCGCAAACGTTTGCGACTCTGACGTCACGTAAAAACTCGCAAACATATCGCAAATTCTATCCCCACATCAGTGCTCGCAAACGTGCATATAGGGGTGTTCACACGATATGCAAATTCTGTCCCAAAAGTCGCAAATGCATTTGCAGTCAAGGTGTCGCACATCATGTGTTCGCATATCTGATCGCAAATGTTTTGGCCTATATGCGAGGTGTTCACACGATGTGCAACAATATCCTCATATCACCAATTTCCAGTCATATGCAGGTTTGCGAACATTTGTGAAACTTTGTGTTTTGTGTATTTGGATTGGGATTCTTGACGTAGCTATAATCTCGAATATTAAAAAGTGCTACAATTAATTCAAAATGTCGAAAAAAGTGGGCTTCTATTGCTATTTTGGCATTGGATATGCTAGAAAAATATGAAGAAAATGAAAGCCGCGAAGAATTGAGTTTAAAAAAAAATTAAACGGGTTCGTAGTGTGTGGACAAACAATTGGCTTCTACATCGCCAGAAGGAAGGCTTTTGCGCAAAATTGATGCTGGAATTACGTTCTAATAAACCAGAATTGTATCACGGTTTTGTTTGTATGTCGGCCGATCAATTTGACCATTTGCTTTCCTTGGTAGGACCGCGGATTCAAAAAGCGGATACAAACATGCGGTCTTGCATTTCTGCCTCAGACCGACTAATGCTGACTCTCCGGTTCTTGGCTACAGGCGACAATTTTCGGTCCATGCAATATCTTTTCCGCATTCCAGTCAATACCATCTCAACCATAATCCCAGAAGTGCTCGACGCAATCTATGAAGCGCTTGTCGTGGATTATTTGAAAGTGAAGGCTTTTTATTATTTTTTTTCCTAATATTCTCCTTATAAAACAGAGAATGTCAGCTGATATTTGCTCGCACTTCAATGCATTTGCAATGTCCTGTTTTCGTGTAGTTGCAAATGATTAGGACGACCGCAAATGCTCGCACATTGCTACAAATTGTCACAATTGATTTGCAAGAGTGTTCACACGATATGCAAAAAAGTCGCAAACTAATGTGTGACTTGGTTGTCGCACATCATCCGCAAATGGCTTGCGAGCATATGCGGACTGTCCCAAAAGGGTGTTCAGACGATGTGCGACCAAGAATCGCAAATGATGACGTAAAATTGACGTCAGAGTCGCAAACATTTGCGGCTTTTATATGCAGTCTGCTCGTAGCTTTATGGTTTCCTTAAGAGCAAATATCCAACTATTTGAATTCTTAAGACTGATCCATTGATCTTGAAGAATGGATTTTTTAAAAGAACATTGATTGAGGGCACTCTTTAAATGATTAAGTTATGAAATTTCACAAATATTCGCACTTCCCTGATGGATAATTGTTGGGAGTTGTTGGTCACAAAGATAATTTCTTGTCGGAAGAAAATTACAGGACATTAATTGATTACCCTTTAATTCAAAATACCTATCTCTAGTTGGAGTGACTGCTAGAAAAGGGGATGAAAATTCTAATAAGAAAATTGAATCATTTTGAAAAATTGGAAATGGAATCAGATTAAAAAGTTGGAATTCTTGGTTATCTACTAACGGAATCATCATTTCAAATACTATTGAGTCGTTTAAACTTCGTCGCTTGATGGATGACAGTTTGAAAATATCAAGAACAGATGCTGTCGGAATGTTAATATTAGAGGGAAGATTGTTCCTTATTATTTGCAGTTGATTCATGAATTGGAACGTAGAGATGAAATGTGGATTCATTTTGGCATTATTGAGACTAAGTAGAATATCAAGAAAAGTGTCTTGCATCCTCCAGAGATTTGTTATTGATAATATCAAATATGAAGTTAACGCTGAAAAACTTTGACTAGCATCAATTATCTCTTGATGCTTTTCGATGCTGTTTAAAGATTTTTGAAAAACGTTTTTCAGTCCTCGATATTGCTCATTGTTACGTTTCAGCAAGTTTACTGTTGAGTCTGCAATTGAGCTCTGTTTTTTGAAGAGATGCAAAAGATGTTGCTCGATTTGGTCAAGAATAGAGATTTGATGCTCTATTTCTTTAGCAGCATCTTGATCCAGAATTCCAAATAGACTATGCGCAACATTTCCAATAAAGTCAAAGGGACATCTAGAAACCCTTATTCGTTTGGTGTAAGACGTGTGATAATTATGAATTAGATCATTGTTGGATTCAATTGCGAATATTCTATGCTTAAATGAGTCAATGGTGGGTGAACAATAAGGATTAGTTTTTAATTCGTCTAAACAGATTTTAAACATTCTATTTATGTAAGTTTTTACTTCTCCTAATTCTAGCCAATAAGAAGACAAATTGTAGAAGATATATATGTTCCAAAAACTATTTATCGTGCTAGCGCTGCCTATGTCCTCAAAATAAATGCCTGTAGAGTTGTCAAGCTTTGTTATTGATATCGAATTGCTACTTAAAGAGGCAACTTAAGTAAGTATGAATAACGTGAAACACAGTAATGAAAACAGGGAAGCATTGATGGACTTTCTGCTTTTTACCTTCATAGAATGTTGATTTTCTGAATGAGTTTCTGAATCCCTCTCCTGTAGCTCATTGTTGTCGATGAAGAAAAAACGAAAAAATGAAAAAAATAATATTTTTCACAATTTTGTTTAAAGTTTAGTGGACTGTATTGAAGTAAATTCAAAATTAAGTAAAGTGACCTATAGTCCAAATGCGTTTCGCCCAGGTACAACAGTTGGGCTCATCAGTTAGATGCTGTTGTACCCTTCTAAGACGCAAAATTTTGGTCGATGGTTACCGACTCTTATTAAAATTACAGCATGAATATACTGTGAATTTTAACATTTTAGGGGAATTTGTTTAAATTCATGCACCTAAAATTAGTATAGCCCGTGGTCTGGCTGAAGTTATCGATGAAGAAAAAACGAAAAAATGAAAAAAATAATATTTTTCACAATTTTGTTTAAAGTTTAGTGGACTGTATTGAAGTAAATTCAAAATTAAGTAAAGTGACCTATAGTCCAAATGCGTTTCGCCCAGGTACAACAGTTGGGCTCATCAGTTAGATGCTGTTGTACCCTTCTAAGACGCAAAATTTTGGTCGATGGTTACCGACTCTTATTAAAATTACAGCATGAATATACTGTGAATTTTAACATTTTAGGGGAATTTGTTTAAATTCATGCACCTAAAATTAGTATAGCCCGTGGTCTGGCTGAAGTTATCGATGAAGAAAAAACGAAAAAATGAAAAAAATAATATTTTTCACAATTTTGTTTAAAGTTTAGTGGACTGTATTGAAGTAAATTCAAAATTAAGTAAAGTGACCTATAGTCCAAATGCGTTTCGCCCAGGTACAACAGTTGGGCTCATCAGTTAGATGCTGTTGTACCCTTCTAAGACGCAAAATTTTGGTCGATGGTTACCGACTCTTATTAAAATTACAGCATGAATATACTGTGAATTTTAACATTTTAGGGGAATTTGTTTAAATTCATGCACCTAAAATTAGTATAGCCCGTGGTCTGGCTGAAGTTATCGATGAAGAAAAAACGAAAAAATGAAAAAAATAATATTTTTCACAATTTTGTTTAAAGTTTAGTGGACTGTATTGAAGTAAATTCAAAATTAAGTAAAGTGACCTATAGTCCAAATGCGTTTCGCCCAGGTACAACAGTTGGGCTCATCAGTTAGATGCTGTTGTACCCTTCTAAGACGCAAAATTTTGGTCGATGGTTACCGACTCTTATTAAAATTACAGCATGAATATACTGTGAATTTTAACATTTTAGGGGAATTTGTTTAAATTCATGCACCTAAAATTAGTATAGCCCGTGGTCTGGCTGAAGTTATCGATGAAGAAAAAACGAAAAAATGAAAAAAATAATATTTTTCACAATTTTGTTTAAAGTTTAGTGGACTGTATTGAAGTAAATTCAAAATTAAGTAAAGTGACCTATAGTCCAAATGCGTTTCGCCCAGGTACAACAGTTGGGCTCATCAGTTAGATGCTGTTGTACCCTTCTAAGACGCAAAATTTTGGTCGATGGTTACCGACTCTTATTAAAATTACAGCATGAATATACTGTGAATTTTAACATTTTAGGGGAATTTGTTTAAATTCATGCACCTAAAATTAGTATAGCCCGTGGTCTGGCTGAAGTTATCGATGAAGAAAAAACGAAAAAATGAAAAAAATAATATTTTTCACAATTTTGTTTAAAGTTTAGTGGACTGTATTGAAGTAAATTCAAAATTAAGTAAAGTGACCTATAGTCCAAATGCGTTTCGCCCAGGTACAACAGTTGGGCTCATCAGTTAGATGCTGTTGTACCCTTCTAAGACGCAAAATTTTGGTCGATGGTTACCGACTCTTATTAAAATTACAGCATGAATATACTGTGAATTTTAACATTTTAGGGGAATTTGTTTAAATTCATGCACCTAAAATTAGTATAGCCCGTGGTCTGGCTGAAGTTATCGATGAAGAAAAAACGAAAAAATGAAAAAAATAATATTTTTCACAATTTTGTTTAAAGTTTAGTGGACTGTATTGAAGTAAATTCAAAATTAAGTAAAGTGACCTATAGTCCAAATGCGTTTCGCCCAGGTACAACAGTTGGGCTCATCAGTTAGATGCTGTTGTACCCTTCTAAGACGCAAAATTTTGGTCGATGGTTACCGACTCTTATTAAAATTACAGCATGAATATACTGTGAATTTTAACATTTTAGGGGAATTTGTTTAAATTCATGCACCTAAAATTAGTATAGCCCGTGGTCTGGCTGAAGTTATCGATGAAGAAAAAACGAAAAAATGAAAAAAATAATATTTTTCACAATTTTGTTTAAAGTTTAGTGGACTGTATTGAAGTAAATTCAAAATTAAGTAAAGTGACCTATAGTCCAAATGCGTTTCGCCCAGGTACAACAGTTGGGCTCATCAGTTAGATGCTGTTGTACCCTTCTAAGACGCAAAATTTTGGTCGATGGTTACCGACTCTTATTAAAATTACAGCATGAATATACTGTGAATTTTAACATTTTAGGGGAATTTGTTTAAATTCATGCACCTAAAATTAGTATAGCCCGTGGTCTGGCTGAAGTTATCGATGAAGAAAAAACGAAAAAATGAAAAAAATAATATCTAACTGATGAGCCCAACTGTTGTACCTGGGCGAAACGCATTTGGACTATAGGTCACTTTACTTAATTTTGAATTTACTTCAATACAGTCCACTAAACTTTAAACAAAATTGTGAAAAATATTATTTTTTTCATTTTTTCGTTTTTTCTTCATCGATAACTTCAGCCAGACCACGGGCTATACTAATTTTAGGTGCATGAATTTAAACAAATTCCCCTAAAATGTTAAAATTCACAGTATATTCATGCTGTAATTTTAATAAGAGTCGGTAACCATCGACCAAAATTTTGCGTCTTAGAAGGGTACAACAGCATCTAACTGATGAGCCCAACTGTTGTACCTGGGCGAAACGCATTTGGACTATAGGTCACTTTACTTAATTTTGAATTTACTTCAATACAGTCCACTAAACTTTAAACAAAATTGTGAAAAATATTATTTTTTTCATTTTTTCGTTTTTTCTTCATCGATAACTTCAGCCAGACCACGGGCTATACTAATTTTAGGTGCATGAATTTAAACAAATTCCCCTAAAATGTTAAAATTCACAGTATATTCATGCTGTAATTTTAATAAGAGTCGGTAACCATCGACCAAAATTTTGCGTCTTAGAAGGGTACAACAGCATCTAACTGATGAGCCCAACTGTTGTACCTGGGCGAAACGCATTTGGACTATAGGTCACTTTACTTAATTTTGAATTTACTTCAATACAGTCCACTAAACTTTAAACAAAATTGTGAAAAATATTATTTTTTTCATTTTTTCGTTTTTTCTTCATCGATAACTTCAGCCAGACCACGGGCTATACTAATTTTAGGTGCATGAATTTAAACAAATTCCCCTAAAATGTTAAAATTCACAGTATATTCATGCTGTAATTTTAATAAGAGTCGGTAACCATCGACCAAAATTTTGCGTCTTAGAAGGGTACAACAGCATCTAACTGATGAGCCCAACTGTTGTACCTGGGCGAAACGCATTTGGACTATAGGTCACTTTACTTAATTTTGAATTTACTTCAATACAGTCCACTAAACTTTAAACAAAATTGTGAAAAATATTATTTTTTTCATTTTTTCGTTTTTTCTTCATCGATAACTTCAGCCAGACCACGGGCTATACTAATTTTAGGTGCATGAATTTAAACAAATTCCCCTAAAATGTTAAAATTCACAGTATATTCATGCTGTAATTTTAATAAGAGTCGGTAACCATCGACCAAAATTTTGCGTCTTAGAAGGGTACAACAGCATCTAACTGATGAGCCCAACTGTTGTACCTGGGCGAAACGCATTTGGACTATAGGTCACTTTACTTAATTTTGAATTTACTTCAATACAGTCCACTAAACTTTAAACAAAATTGTGAAAAATATTATTTTTTTCATTTTTTCGTTTTTTCTTCATCGATAACTTCAGCCAGACCACGGGCTATACTAATTTTAGGTGCATGAATTTAAACAAATTCCCCTAAAATGTTAAAATTCACAGTATATTCATGCTGTAATTTTAATAAGAGTCGGTAACCATCGACCAAAATTTTGCGTCTTAGAAGGGTACAACAGCATCTAACTGATGAGCCCAACTGTTGTACCTGGGCGAAACGCATTTGGACTATAGGTCACTTTACTTAATTTTGAATTTACTTCAATACAGTCCACTAAACTTTAAACAAAATTGTGAAAAATATTATTTTTTTCATTTTTTCGTTTTTTCTTCATCGATAACTTCAGCCAGACCACGGGCTATACTAATTTTAGGTGCATGAATTTAAACAAATTCCCCTAAAATGTTAAAATTCACAGTATATTCATGCTGTAATTTTAATAAGAGTCGGTAACCATCGACCAAAATTTTGCGTCTTAGAAGGGTACAACAGCATCTAACTGATGAGCCCAACTGTTGTACCTGGGCGAAACGCATTTGGACTATAGGTCACTTTACTTAAGCTCATTGTTGTCAGTAGGTAATAGACATATACTTTAGATTGCTCTTTGATAAGTTCCTGTTGCCATCCTAAAATTTGCCACTCTCACCAATCCGTCACTTCCTTTGACAACTTCAGCTACACGTCCCAGCTTCCATTTCATTGGAGGCTGGTTTGCATCTTTGAGAATAACCATTGTTTCAGGTTCTAGATTGTGGCATTTTACCTTCCATTTCATCTTCTGTTGCAGAAGGTGAAGGTATTCGTTTGACCGCCTTTGCCAGAAATGTTGTTGGATATGCGATTACACAGATAACTCTTAACTAGACGCACAGCTCTATCATGAAAGCCAAAATAGTACTTCAGTTTTTGGCAAAGAATTTCATGGTTTACTCTGTCAAAAGCCTTTGAGAAATATAGCAGACATAGAACAGTTACGTTATTCAAATCATATTCACACCTAATATCTTCAAGGACTTTGATCAATGCAGTCTGACAGCTGTGATTCGTACGGAAACCAGACTGAAATGGTGAAAGTAAATTAAACCTTTTAAGGTAATTCGATATCTGTGAGGCTAAATTTTTCTCAAAGACTTTCGATAGGCAAGGAAGAATACTAATTGGACGAAAGTCAGAGCATGAACTTGGGTTAGACTTTTTGGCCACAGGAATGACCCTTGCATTTTTCCAGCTTTCTGGGAATGATGAGGACGCAATGCAAAAATTTATCAATTGCGTCAGGGCGCTCAAAATGTGTGGTATAATCATTTTTATGAAACACATTGGCACCCCATCCTCTCCACTAGCATCGGACTTAACAGATCTAATACTCTCCACAACCTCATATTCAGAGACAGAATAAAACTCAAACACTGTGGATGGATCACAAACAATTTGATCGTTAGGGATAAAGCTCAAACTTTGGATGTCTCTCAATATGAATGACGTGTTTAAATCATCTGGATCAGGAAAATTTCGAGCTACCTCCTTTTTTCCAATACCAATTGACCGAAGATTGCTCCATAGCTTACGAGAAGACTGCTTTATATCCAACTTTGACATGTAAAATCTTTTTTTGGCTCTGCGAGTAATAAATGTCGCATCATTTCTTGCGCGGCAAAATAAAACCCAATTTTCATTGGTAGGGTCAAGTTTCCATTTCAAATAAGATTTTCTTCTATTTTTAATTGACCTTTGAACATCAGAGGTAAACCATGGGCAATTTTTGCTACGAACTGACACCGTTTTAAGGGAAACATGTTTTTCAAACAGTTCAATCACAAGTGATTGAAAATATTCAACTTTTTCGGTAGAATTTGTGAAATTTTGACATAAATGCCAAGGGAACTCGATTGCATCAGCTTAAAGCGCATAGTTATCAACTGCTTTAAAATCTCTAAATTGAAACGTTAACGGAGTAGGCACACGTGAGAAATCAATGTTGTAGGTGCAAAAAATTAGATCATGGTCGGATAAACCATCCAAAGACAATTGGTCTTGTAGAAAAACATTCGAAAGATCAGAAACGATCATAAGATCAAGAAGACTAGGTGTTGAATTAGGGGCAAAACGAGTGGCATAACAATTCGAGACATGAAGTCCATTTGCCGCAATTACATCTCTCAATTGGTTGGCCCTAGTGTCCGAAAGCAAAAGATCAGCATTAAAATCTCCACAGATAATAATGTGTTCATAGTTGGCAGAAAATTGTTGTAGAGCTGAAAATAAGGGATCAGGAGAAAAACTTCTATTAGGAATATAACCCACACCTATAACACTCTTAGTATTGCCGTCAGTTACCTCCAGAATAAGAAACTCTATGCCGCCACTTTCTGATTTACTTAAAATCTTAATACTAAGTGACGTGTTGCAATAGATTGCTACCCAACCTCCAATTGTATCGGTAACTCTATCATTTCTGATTAAATTATAGTTTTTAATATCATAAGCTGTACTCGGTATATCTGGTCTAAACCATGTCTCAGTAATGCAAATAATATCTACCCCTGATGAGTCAAAGACATACTTTAAAAAATTCAATTTATGTATATTAAGGCTACTGACATTAATGCAACATGCTTTGAAGCCTTCACGAGAACTTGAAAGTATTTTGATGACAGATTTAACTGACATACTATCCATAATATCAAAACAAAAATTGAGACTCTCCACCCACTAGTTATAAAGACAAAAGGTACAACAAGCACAAGCAATAAATAAATAAAGAGAACAAGAAGTTAAGGAAAAAAAAAGAAACTAAAAAGGAAAAATTAACTTAAATTAATCAGTCTAAATAATTAATTAATTTGAAATAATAATAAATTAAAGTAGCCAGGGAAATAAAATTAAAAAATCAAAAAATTACATGATAAAATCCGCTCCTGAAGACAATCAAATTTGCGGTGTTGAGTGCGGGTGCGGGTCTGCTATAGCTGATAGCATACTCGATTGAATTTTCATCTCCGAATCGTCACTACTCTTTTTCACATAAATGAAACCATTCTTCGATCGGACAGAGAATAAAATACCCTCCTTTTTTAGTTGTATTGCATGTCGCATCAGTGAACTGTTTTGTGGTGTCAAACTTTCGTTGATGTAAATGCGGCGGTTCAAGGTTTTTGTGTAAGTTGTAGTGTTGGAGAAATCATCATCATTAAGTATTTGAGAAACTGTCAAACCTTTATTTGTTTGGAAAGCAGAGAGTTGTGCCTTCTTCTCAGCAGGAGAGGACAACCTAATCAATAACGGGCAATCAACATTGTCGTTATGATTCCGTGAGCGCAATCGAAAGGCATCAAGATGAGGAGTCATTGTATGTTGAAGCTTACTTGCTATTTTTTTAGCGATATTGATTGGATTCTCGTTTACTGTGTTTGGCAAACCACAGACAATAACATCACTGAGCCGCTGTTGACGTTGAGAATCTTCAAGTTGGTCACTGATTTTCTGATTTTCATGTTTCAAACTAACAATTTCTCTTTCGCATTGCTGCACTCTACTACAAAAGGCAGATATAGTTTGATTTATCTCGTCTTTCATATTTTGTTCAAGAACAGAGAGCAAGGTCTTGAATTTGGCAAATAGGCTAGACTCGAGAGCACGAAAGTTTTCAGGCATGAGCGTTCGGCTATTAGTTGTTGTTAGTTTATTAGAGGTACATAGATGATGTGGATGCTGATGCCGATGATGACGTTCCGATCTTCCTGGGAGTCAGAGTACTTTCTTGAAGGTCCTTCAATTTGGATCGTGTAGAATCACTCACTAGACCGCTTGAGCTGGCAGAGGAGGATTGAGTTTTAGTGGCGGAATTTTTTTCATTAGCCTTGTTGTTTTTGGGATTGTCGGTATTTATTTTTTTTTTGATTCGTGGTTTCAGTTTTATTGACAGTTGACGGCTTGTTGTTGGGAGTGTTGGGGCTGTTGGCGATGTTTTTGTAATTGGCGGTGTTGGTGGTGTTGGTGTTGTTGGTGGTGTTGGCGGTGTTGGCGGTGTTGGCGGTGTTGGCAGTGTTGGCGGGGTTGACAGTGTTGGCGGGGTTGACAGTGTTGGCGTTGTTGGCGGTGTTGGTGATATGTGATGTATTCATTGCGTTAGTGTTGTTTAAGTTGTGTGAAGGAATGTTCTCAGAGACAACACAGTGTGAGGTGAAAATTAAGAAGATGATTCACAGCACAAACAAATATTTCGTATTAAATTTTCAAATTTTGAAAATGATTAAAAGAAGAATTCATTCGGCAGATCACGGTTAAATTAATTAATTTAAATGTCAGGATTAAATTTTCAAATTTTAAAAATGATTAAAAGAAGAATTCTTTCGGCAGATCACGGTTAAATTAATTTAAATGTCAGGAGCGATATAAAACACGTCTACACAGCTAACATTTTTTTTGTTACTTATACACATACACAATGATTCCAGGTCATTTGGATCTGAAGAAGTAGGCGTGAGAGGACGCGAATTAAGGATAGATTCTTTTTGAACCACGATGGTTAATAGCTCTTCGTAAGTTAAAGAAGCCTCACCTAAATATTTTATAAGCAATGTTTTTGCAGATTTTACTGCGGCTTCCCACAGCCCTGCTTCCCACAGCCCTCCAAGTGAGGGGAGCGAGGTGGAATGTGTTTCCAATTGATTCGCATTTTTAAACAATTCGAATTGATTGATGATTCAGTTTCAGATGATTCAAGGAACGCCTTAGAATCTTGTAGCTGGTTTCTAGCACCGACAAAATGTGTCGCATTGTCGCAAAAAATAGTGTGACATATACCTCTTTTACCTTAAAATCTTTTTAAACAGTTTATAAATGATTCGGTTGAAAGATTGCTTACGACTTCAATATGAACACGAACAGCCTTTGTAGAAAAGCATACAAATACTGCTAGATAGGATTTTGTTGGCATTTTTCCTCGAATCTTATAATGTGTCCGAATCAGTCCACAAAAGTCAACCCCGGAATAATAAAATGGCCTTGAAGGCACGATTCTTTCTTTAGGTAAATTTCCCATTAATTGGTCAATAGATTTTGGCTTAGTACGGAAGCATTTAATACACTTAAACAGAACCTTGCGTGTTTCTCTTCCTACGCTCAAGATCCAAAACTGTTGTCTAGAAATAGAAAGAAGAGTTCTATGGGATGCATGAACATGTTTTTTACGAAGGTGCTCTAAAAGTAGTGTTATAATTACATTATTTTTTGGAAGCGATATTTGATTTTTTGCTTCCGAAGGAATTTCTGCGTTTTTAAAACTTGCTCCTACATGTATTAAATTTGTTGTTTTATCATAATAGGGATTTAATATAAAATTTTAGAATTATTATTGAGAGGTTTCCCTGTCTGCAAGATTTTATAATCTTCTGTGAATGCATTTATCTGAACGATTCTGCGGAGTAGGATTGTTCCCTGTTGTAGTTCTTCTACTGTCAGGAAACCACTTATATTGTTTCTTGCATTACGGGACTTAGAATTCATGAGAAATCTGGAACAAAATGCAAATATTTTTTGCAATGTGTAGAATGAATTTTTATAATTAATAGAACTCAATATATCATTTTGAAATGACAAAGTTAAAACTGTTTTGACCTTGCGACGCCCAGGGACCTGGTCATGTGTCAAGTAGTCCACTTGGATATTTGAGTTTCCAACTTGATTTATGAATTCAGGACCATTGAACCATATGTTTGATCTTATGATATCTCGCATCCCTAATCCACGGGATATAAGATCTGCTGGATTTAATTCTCCCTTTACATAGTTCCAATTATTAAAGTCTGAGTTCGACTGAATTTAAGCCACATGATTTGCAATATACGTCTCCCAAGTGTACGAAGGTGCCTTTATCCATGATAAAATCGTTGTTGAATCTGTGTAATAACTTACAGATAAAATAGGTTTGCAAATTATACTGAGTATTTTTGTACTAAATCTAATAATAAGACTGCTGCCTGAAGTTCCAATCTGGCTATTCTTGTTGCCTTTAAAGGAACGACACGAGATTTGGAACACAATAATTGAACAAAAATGTTTCCACTTCTATCAGTAGATTTTAAATGAATGCATGCGCCAAATGCACTTTCACTTCAAATTCACTGCTGAATCTATTAATGCAAAACGGGGTATGGTAATTTCTTGCAGTAAGGAAAATTGTTGCAAATAGTTTTGCCATTTATGTGCCTGCTCTAAGGGTAAGTTTTCGTCCCAGGAGATCTTTGTTTTCCAAAGTTCTTGGAGATATATCTTCCCTAATAATATAACAGGTCCAATAAGTCCCAAGGGATCAAAGAATTTCGACAAATCGGCAAGAACGGTGCGTTTTGTTACCTGTAATTCAAAAGGCCTTTAATAATCGTAACAAAATTTGAATACGTCTTGAATTGGATCCCAAACTAAACCAAGTGTTTTAATCACCTCCGATTGGTAAATCGTTATTATTTTCTCTCTACTTTCTATGGGAATATTTTCAAGGATACGCTGATCATTGGAACAGAATTTCGTTAAATCGAAATTACCTAGCTTTAATAATGCTCTAGTTTCAATTAGTAGCATCTTGGCTTCATTGATGGTGTCTGCCCCGGCAAGGCAATCATCCACATAAATATTTCTTGTAATAATTTACGATGCGTTTGGATATGCGTGTTGGAAATCGGAGGATAATTTGACAAGGCATCTTGTTGATAAAAAAGAGGCAGAGGCACTGGCGGACTAAGGTAGGGGGGGGGGGGGGCGGTCCGCCCCGGACCTCCGATGCCTGGGGGCCTCCAAATCAACCTCCATCAAATTCTTCATAACTTCTATTTTTTTAATAATAACACAAAATAGGTATGCGTAGAACGGATGCAAGTTTTTTATACGACTATGTACTTTTACCATCTCATAATAATTTGTGTCATAATGTTTAATGTTTCTACCTACTCCTACATCACGCACGAAGCAAAATTTTATGGGGCCCCCAGCCCCAAACCCAAACAACGGCAGCATCAACAACGTCATGCTACTTTTAAGTTCCTAAGGAACTTAAGTAAAAAGAAAAAAATATTCAATCCGGAATTTAGTTGTCCATTCGATGATTTTCTGTTTTTTATAGTAAATAGCTTTTGAAAAATGTACCCATTCTTGAACTCAAAAACGACCTTTCCCCAAAAATTGAGGTAGGTACATTGTTAAGTATTAGTTTTTGTTTTAATATTCAATGCTCTATTCACTTTTATATTAAGTGCTAAAACCCAGAGAAAAAATTCTCGCAGATATAAAAAAGGCTAAGTACTACGGAATGATTTTTGACAGCACAACTAATGAAAGCAGAATTGACCAAATTAGTCAAATAATTAGATACGTCCATAAAGAAGATGGCGTTAAAGAAGTTCGGGAATCCGTTTTGGCTTTTTTCCTTACGTTCCTTCATTACAATTCTGTAAGGGTCGTAAAATAACGTGTAAAAACAATTATCACCACTATATATAGGGAACATGCAAGATCCATCTAACTATTGCCGTGCAGTTTGCATTCAAAAGACCTTGGGTCTTACAGGCATATAGTTAAAATTATTATTATTATTATTAAGGTCAGCAACAGGCTTGCTCCTTCCAGCTATATGTGATTTCAACTTCTTGACCTATATTCATTTTTTGCATGCGATACTGAAAGAAGTAAATTTAGTTCAACAAAATGTACAGTCTCCAAAAATGACTTTGGATAAAGGCCTTGTCAAAATAATAGCCCTGGATGATTTTCTGACGAATGAACGAACTGCAATTATTGTAGACAATGCTGTTACATTTGTAACTAACAAATGCAACGGTATGGGAATCAACATTGACCGACAAGGAAGAAGGAAGATGGAAAAAACAATGCCAGGTGAACTCGCTCCTGATGCTGGGTTAACAATATTCCAGAAAAAGATCGTCGAACAATGTTTGAGTGCCTTGAAGGATTTAAACAAGAATTGTCTCATCGATGTACGGCTATCAAGGAAACAAACAACATTAACCAAATAGTTCAAACAAAGTTTATGTTTGAAGCTTCTGATGACGCTTTGGCTATTGCTCTGGACAATCTGGTACGAATTTACGATGAGTTTTATAAAGAACAAGTGCTTGAAGAAATAAAGAGATATCGGAGACATCTTTGTGCAACCGATACGAGTGAATCATTGCCCTGCACATCACTTATTATCCAATATTTTTTGACCATTTGCGTCTCAGTCGCATCATGCGAAAATAGTTTTTAAAAATTAAAACTTATAAAAAGTTAACTTCGATCTGCTATGAGTCAAGAACGTTTAGTCAATATGTCCATTTTGTCAATTGAGTGAAAATTTTCAAGGGAAATCGATTTCAACGATGTAATTGAGGAGTTCAGCAAAATGAAGGCATGCAAACATAATATAAAATAAAATACGGGCTATTTACTTAATTTGAAAAAAAATATTTGGAATATTCTTGTATTATTCCTTATTGGTTTTAGAGTTTTTTTTTGAAAACTTAATTAATAATATTGTATTTTTAAATAACTATGTACAAAGCTATTTCTTAAAAAACAAACATTAAAAATCGTTCGATCAGTTTCTTTAAAAAAGATTTTTTAAACAACTTTCCGAAAAAATATTCAAAAAATTGTTTCAATACAAGAATACAGATGAATCTTAAGTTTCTTCCTTTTTCGAGAAAATCAAAATTCCTGTTACTGATTGTACAGTAGGTATAACACATACTTAGGTACTTATAATCGCAAGGAATAATTGAAAAAAAAACTACTGTTTTAATTGTATAGGCACATATAAGTAAGTTTGATTTTTAAACATCTATCCATATCCAATATAAAAAAATCGATGTTTCTATGTAAGTTCCTTATAAACTTCAAAACGACGTGACCGATTTTCGTGAAATTTTCGGGCAATCTTATGACTGTATCGAGTTTTTTTTTTGGTTAAGTAAAATACTTTCCATACTAAGCTGGGTTGCGAGTATTAAATAAAATCTTTGATTTTGTTTTCTATTACGTAATTATTTTTTTGCACTACCCGTTGGCTGCTATGCCAAATGCAGATGTGTATTCTTGCTTTCTGAGCCTGTACGTGTATTATAATTTATTTACTATGATTGATGATTTTGTTTTGTCGTAAAAGCTGACTACATTTCAGGTGGCAATTGTACAGTGGATGAAGTGATTGATTGCTTACCTAGAGTTATGGGTCCGAGCTCCAACATGGGCAGCAATTTTTCTATATTCCCCCAGTTTCCAACTGGATGCCACCGGTGGGATTTTTGTGAGATAACTTACACCTTGTTCTCAATCCACTGTACCAACTAAAAAACTTTTTTCCTATCTCTCTATTCCCTCTAACTAGTGCCGTGCAAAAGACCTAAGGTCTTATATACGTGAAGTCAAAATTATTATTTAAAAAAAATATGCACACAAGGGGCCTCATTTTAGCATTGCCGCCCCGGGCCTCCAACAAGCTTAGTCAGCATCTGGGCAGAGGCAGTTCCATATGTCACTGTATTGATGTTTTTAAAGGACTCTTGTTATTCTCCCTCCATAAAATAATCTGATATGCTCTATGTTCCGGATGAACTAGTATTTGTCTATACATTTTGCTTATATCGCCAGTAAAAACAAATTTATGTAGTCTAAAAATGGCAATGACTGAAAATAAATCCCGTTGTAAAGTTGGGCCAACCATGAGTATGTCGTTAAGCGAATTTCCTGAGGTTGTTTTTGCAGACGCATCAAAAACAACTCTTAGTTTGGTAGATGAACTGCGAGGTTTAAATACACAATGATGCGGAAGCACATAATGTGGATTTGTTATATTTTCAGTCGAAGACATATGACCTAGGCTTTCGTATTCGGCCATGAAATTAATGTAACTTGTCTTTAGCTCCGAGTTTTTCTCGAGTTTTCTTTCTAATGAAAATAAACGTTTTTTAGCCATTTACATGGAACAACCTAAAATTTTATTTGGTTCTTGTTTAAACGGAAGTCGTACTATAAACTGGCCTTGAGGGGTGATTTCAACGTGATCATTAAAGTATTTTTCACATTTGTATTCCTCCTCACTGTACGTTCTTGATTCCGTTTCAAAATAATCATTTTCCCAAAATGAGGGGACGAGTTTGTCTAAGGAGCTTAATGTTGGTCTTGAAACTGAGTGACAGTGAAAATTGCTTCTACTGCCTACGGCTCTTCCTGCTAAAAGCCAACCTAGCCCTGTATTGTATTTCTCAATAATGGGAGATTATTGGAAATTTTTTCTTCGCCAGGTAAAAGCAGTTCAAAGAATATTTCCGCTCCGATCAATACGTCGACATGAAGTGAATTCAGAGTGTCAGGATCAGCTAGCTGAATGTTGGAAGGCAAATTTAAGAGTTGAAGGTCAATAGGGGAGGCTGCCATATAATCGCTTATTGTGGGCAGTATACAGGTCTCAACGTTTGTTTTGTAATTGGATGTTCTTGACTCTATTGAAATGTTTATTATGAAACTACACTGACTCTCCTTACCAACGATTCCGCTTAAAGGAATATCCTTTCTTTGCTTTGTATAGCCTAATTGCTGAGCTAAAGAATTTGTTATGAAATTTAATTGAGACCCTGAATCAAGCAAAGCTCGACATGGGACAGGCACACCGTTTGAAGATACAACGTTTACTATTGCGGTGGCAAGGTAGACCTCGCGACCGCTTAACACTACTCCTAATGAACTACTATTATTATTTTTAGACCCATCATTTGCACACGACTTACCGGAAATATTTTTGGCCGGATAATGGAGTAGAGTGTCGTGCTTCCCGTTGCAAGTTTTGCATCTATGTTGCTGCTGACACGATGAAAAATGATTACCTGCTTGGAGACAGTTGGTGCACAGTTGAAGCCTGCGCACCGATTTGTTCCGTTCTTCCACTGAAAGAGAGAGAAATTGCTTACAGTTAAATATTTTATGATTAGAAGCTTTACAATATACACAAGAATGATTTGTTACTCCCCTAGTTTTTTCAGCCACAGTCACTGCTCCCCGTTTCCGATCATCTTGGCTCACCGCTTCCAGGATTTGGAACCTGGATTCCACAAATTCCAGTAACTGAGTTAGTGTCGGAACGCTTCTCGGTGCTTCAAGCGATTTCTCGAACATCATCCTGGTACCTTTGTCTATTTTATCGAGCAGAAAATGCACTAGCAGAGGATCCCATCCCGTTGTCTCGTATCCAAGGTTGCTGATGGCTTGCATGACTTCCTTTGTTGTATCATGCAGCCTTTTTAGACTTTAAGCATTGTTTACGATGCTAGACTGTTGGAGCAGTCTATTAAATTGCGCGGTTAACAGTAATCTTTTGTTATTGAATCCTTCCACCAACGTATTCCAAGCCACCTCACAGTTGCTGTCAGTGGCATGAAAATGCTGAATGAGGCTATGGGCTTCTCCTGTGACATTGGCTTATAGGTAATAAAACTTCTGGTCTGGAGCAACAGGTTGGTTATGTACCATTTGTGTATGTATAAAGATCATAAAATTGAGGCCAATTAAGATAGCTCCCATCAAATTTGGGTATCTCAATGTTCGGAAGGTTGATGGACGCGTTGAATATTTGATTCATTTGAATATCTGTTTTCTTACTTAACTCGGACTCAATTGGTAGTAAAGTAATCCTCATGTCCAGTTTATCTTGGAGATCAAAATACAGTTGTTTGTCGAAAGCATCTGCATCATCTCCGAGTCGTTGGTAAGCTGTTGACAATTCATCCCAGTTGTGTTGTGGTGAAGTTTGCTTCAAATCCAAGGAGCACTTATTTATAGATGCTTCAAATATATTTGCGATTAACCGGACTTTGCTTACCACTGTCAATCGGCTTGGTTCGTTGAATGAAGACACTTTAACCATTTCAGGATCTGCTGCTGGTCCTTTTTGATCAATTTCTAATTGTCCTGCTGCGGACGTTGGGGTTTGTCCTGCTTGGGACATTGCTGCTAGTCCTGCTGGGGACGTTGCCGTTTGTCCTGCTTGGACATTGCTGATTATCCTGCTGGGGATGTTGTGGTTTTTCCTGCTTGGGACATTGCTGCTAGTCCTGTTGAGGACGTTGTTTGTCCTGCTGGGGACATTGCTGATAATCCTGCTGGGGATGTTGTGGGTTTTCCTGAGTGTGGCTGAATGGGATCAAGCTTCTTAAGTTCATCAAAACGTTTCCTGATGTCCTCCTTCACGTACTCATAAACCCTTTGAACTTCATCATAATAATTTTTTGTGAAATATTCGTGGTCCCTTTCACTTGGATAATTGTCCTTGATATCACTGTCCGTATTGTCAAATGTCTCCCAAAGTGAATCTAAAATGCTCCATCGTTCTTGGAGGTATGTGTATGTGTATGTATTTTAGTGTTTTTCTGCTTGCACTATCTTTTCCATAATTGCGTGCAAGATTACAAATCTCTCTTCCGACCTTGTCCTGGCTGGTGGTTAAATGTTCCATCGTGTACACCATTTTTTTTTTTTGTTATTTAAATACTAAAGTCAAAATCAAAAACAGAAAATTATTACTTTCTTTTGGGGTATTTTTGTGTTTATATAATTCACTTTCACAATTACAGGGTGGTAAACTCTTTTAGCGAGTCCTATCACGGTCGCCAATGTTTTTGTCGTAATAATTAAAACTCAGATATATTTAATTTAATTATCACAATTAACTTTATTTGATAGTACGTATAAACGCGTAGAGAACTGTTGAAGGAATAAAAAAAACATTAACTGATCACAAACGATTGCAGAAGGCAAATCGAACAAAAATGACCAGTGTGTATGTATCTACATACTTACAGCGCGAGTTTTATTCTTTATCTTTCGTTAAAAAAAACTTCTCCTTCAAATAAAAAAACTCTTTTACTTTATATTGGTATTATGACTTTATTTAAAATTAATAGACGGAAGATGAAGAAGAGCTATATTAAGTTTGATGGTTTGTCCGTGACTGCCTTAATTTTTCATTCCTAGTTCCAAATGAACCATCGACTACTTGTGTGGCCAAACGCCCACACAAAAAACCAAAAGATAAGTTGACAGAGTAAGTTTACTTTGCAACATTGCATTATCATTCGTCGTGCAGACGAAATATGACACACTTGTTTGTGTCGAGGATTTTAATTTACTTTATATGTGAATATTAGATTTCATATCCAACGGAAATGAAATCAACTTTGTATATGAATATTAGATATGTATATAACTCTTCCCCCCTTTGAATAAAGATACTCCTGGATCGTACAGTATTTAATCCAAGAATTATTTTAAAACTATTATTACTTTGAATAATTTGTTATGATAAAATTTTAAGATTTTCATTATAATATAAACTTATTTTATGGATCTTATTTTGGTAATTCAATACCCAATTCTTTTAGAAAATTATCTTGTTTTTTATTTATTTCTGCTTTTTCAATAATTATTTCATTTAAATCAATTTGTTCCATTGTATTTAATTTTATGTCTTTCGTATTTCTGAGTAAAACATTTGTAAGACTTTCTGTTTCATATTGTAATATATCCAAGCTATTACTGTTACTATTACAAGTATAAAAATACTTACTGAAATACCATAGTGTACATTTGTATGTGTTTTTAGTTCATTAATTTTTCTTACGTTTTCTATATTACTTGTGATGAATTCTTCAAAAGTGATCTTTGGAGTAAAAGATATATTATTAATTATTGGATATATGAACTTTTTATGGAAAATTTTTCCTTTATTTTTAAAAAAATGATTTAAAATTTCGAATGCGCAGTTATTGAAATGTATTAAATTGTTTTTGTTCAGAATTGTATTTCTTGAGTTACAATTTTGTTTTAGATTTACCTTATTTCCGTTTTTAAGTATGATTGTTTCTTCACCTATTTTTAAAATTTCTACATTTTTGTTAATGATCGTTTCACAGTTATTTCTAATTTCACAGTTTTTAGACAATTTAAGTTCATTTAGGATATTTTTACTATCGTAAGTATATGTTTCATTACCATAATCAATTACTGATTCTATTTCCTCATCTATTTCTCTCATTTCATTATTTGGTATTGGTATAATAGTTCTCACTTGAATTTTAACAAAATCTTTTGGAATTTTTATTATAAACAATAAATTATTATTTTTGTATTCTACCACAGTAGTTCTGAGAAATTTAAGTTTATTTAAATCTATTTTATATGTTTCAATTTCTTCATTTGTAAGTATATTTGGATGAATCAAACCATGTTGAGCGGACACTACATTGTCTTGAAAATTTTCTATTAAATTTCGCAGTAAAGTTAATTGTATTATTTTATCAAAATATAAATTTTGAAGAATAATTTTTTTCAATACACTATCTATTGAATTAAGATTGTAAGTTAAAATTTGTCTTTCATTTACTATATTTTTCTTAATAAATTCTAGTGACTTGTTAAAATAGTCATTCACTATGACCTGTTGATTTAAAACTGTTATAGTGTTATGTATGTTGTTACCTACTACATCTAAGTGGTTTTTTATATCATCTTTATCGATATCATCCATTGTGCCGAAAAGAACATTAGCTGTTCTTCCAATTATATTTATTAACCCTCGTTTAGATCTACGACTTTCTTTAGGAATAATAGTATGTATTTTATTTTTTAAAACTTCTATTTCTGATAAAATCATCATTTCATGATTAGTACAACTGCTCAATATTTTTTTCAATTTCAATTAAAACATTAAGAATTTCGTTTGGTTTTATTATATGAATAATGAAATCGCATTTAATTGATTTATATATCCATTCTGATCTAATATCGGTTGAACATTAATCGTTGCTGTTATGAGGTTCAGGGTGCTCATCATTACTAGTATAAAGATTATCTGCAAATTTATACTTTCGTTTAATATTTGTGGAATGAATGTTTTCTAATTTTGCAAATCTATATCTAGGTTCTGCCTTATAGTTTTTAATGTATGCCTTCTCTCTATCATCAGTATATTTTTCCCTTCCTTTGTTAGCTTTATTCAAAAGATTTATTTTAGCTTTTCAAATATTTTCTTTTATCTTTCCGTGTTCTATTTTATAATTTTGTACATCTACTGGAGTACATTTAATTGTACTTCTTATTCTATTATTATATGTTCTAACTGATAACTGAATAATTCTTTTTATAGATAACTCCTTCTCTTCCTGTTTTATAATTCTGAATATTTCCACTATACTACTATGAAACCGTTCAATATCCGAGTTACCAGTATGACTGTTTGGTTTCGTGTAATGGATATTAATATTTTCTTTACTCAAATATTCGTTTATTATAATTGTTTTAAATTCATTGTCAGCTACAACCTTTAATGGTTTCCCAATTCTTGTGAAATGTTTTTCTAAAGTTTCTAACAGTGTACAAGCATTCCTATCATTTAAATAATAAACAAACCCAAATTTTGATAATTTATCTATTATGGTTAAAAAATTATGTTTCATAATTGTATAAGTGTCGATATGTATTATTTCATTGATTGTTTCTGGTGTTTCCGTCAAATGAAAAATTTCTTTTACTGGGTTTCTGTCATATTTTACATCGTTACAACGATCACAGTTATTTATAACTCTCCAAATATTTTTTTTTTTTTTTTTTTTTTTTTTTTTTTTTTTTTTTTTTTTTTTTATTACAACAAATCCGTCGATGAATCGAACGGAGTAGACACACTTACAAGCAATGGCAACTTAGGCCTTCGGCTCAAGACAAACACATTAGTACGACAGAGAGAGAGACAGACAGAACAGAAGATAGAAGAACACACAAACGAATGCCAACAGCTCGCAGTTATTAGTTTGACGGTCCTCCATCTTACTACTAACCACGCGCAATGATGCTTGATTTCGCTGATCTATTGGGAAGCGATGCTTTATCAGAGCCAAGGCCGTTGACAACTCTCCAACTATAATCTAAAAGCTTTGGATAATATCTTTTATTTTTAATGTTCTGATACGTTTCATTTATTCCAGAGTGGTAACTTTCTCTTGTATGATATAAAGCAATTTGTTTCCTTAATTCTTCTTCTGTTTTTATATTTTCTGCTCTTAATGTGCATCTAAAAAATTTAACTGTTTTACTACTCGAGTAAATTTTTCTAATAATTTCTTGAAAGATGTTATACTGTCTATCATCTAACTCTGAAAATATACCAACAGTTCCTTTTAAATTATTTTCTTTTAATAAATCTCCACAACGGTTGAAATCCTTTTCTTCTAGATAAATTATTTTATTTCCGTAAATTGTTTCCATTTCTGTATACTTTTGTACAACTAGAATTATTTGAGTTCTATATTTATTTATTATGTCTACTTTTATTGGAATATAATCTAATAAACTTTCTTCTGCTGAATGTATAGTAACTAAGTCATCAGTTAAATTAGTTTCACTTGAACATTTCGTTGCATTAGCTTCACTGTAATCTGAATCTGAATCTGATTCTGATTCTAATTCTTCACTATGAATATTTATCGTTTCTATTTCCATTGATTCTTGATCATCATTTGTTTCTTCTTTAATTCTTGACAAAAAATCTGCTACCTTGTTATCTTTTCCCCTTAGATAATCTATTGTATAATCATATGCATTCAACTTTACTAACCATTTTTGATGTCTTGCTGATAAATCTTTTCCTTTGTATTTTGTTACTAAATATCTTAGAGGTAAATGATCGCTTCGAATGTGAAATTTTCTTCCGTATAGGTAGGGTCTAAAATAACCTAAAGCCCAAACCACAGCTAGAAATTCCTTATCTGTCGTCGAGTAATTTCCTTCGTGTTTGTTAAGAGTTCTTGACGAATAACATATAGGATGTCCGTCTTGTGTTAATACTGCTCCTAGAGCATAATCAGATGCATCAGTTACTATTGTAAATGCTTTGTCAAAGTTCGGAAACTGTAAAATAGGATGATGAGTTATTATCTTCTTTAATTTTTCGAATGCAGTAATATAATTTGGGTCTGACAAATTGATTTTGTTATCCTTTCGTAAATACTTAATTATTGCATGTGCCACTTGTGCATAATTGTTCATGAATTTTCGGTTAAATCCTGTAATTCCTAGAAAGCTTTTAATTTGAGTTTCTGTTTTAGGTAATTTTAATTCTTGTTTAACTTTAATTTTATTTGGATTTGGTTTTAATCCTTCTTTTGTTAGAACATGACCTAAAAATGGTGTCTCTTTTTTCATGAAACTACATTTATCTATTTGGATTTTTAAATTATTTCTATTTAAAACATTCAATATTTTCTTAATATCATTGATGTGTTCTTGTAATGAAACACTGAACATTAAAATATCATCCATGTAAACAATACATGATTTATTAATAAAATCCCTAAGCACTTCGTTCATAAGTCTCATAAAAGTTGCCGGAGCATTTTTAAGACCAAATGGCATTCGTATAAATTCATATAAGCCACGAGGTGTGACAAATGCTGTCTTTTTCCGGTCTTCTTCCCTAACTTTAATTTGGTGGTAGCCTTTCGCTAAATCCAATGTTGAGAAATATTGGGCTTTACCCAATTTATCAAGAATGGCATCTATTAGGCATCTTGTCTGCTTCACTGCTGGAACACAATGGAGCCGGAGCCGGATCCGCAATCGCATCCGTATCGCATGTCAAAATATTGAATACACACGAATTCAATGTTGTGAACACAACGAGACGGATCCGCAAACGCAGCCGCAAACGGCGACGGACGAGTTGGCCAACTTTTAATAAATACGTGCGTATTTTTGACATTCCATAAAAAAAAAAAAAAAGAGCAACGTGGTAATAAAATCCTTTTAGAAATTAGGTCAGGTAATTAAAAATTTATAGAAAAGACTATACATGATGTGATATATGTTTTATCATCTTTTATATGCATATATATGTATGTTTCTCAGTGGAAATTGTAAAAAAACGTGGAATACGTACGACTCCATTGTGGGCACTTCTACTTAGGTACGTACGGCATGCGATACGGTTGCGGCTGCGTTTTTCTATTGTGTTCCAGCAATCAGCGACAGGTATTTGCCAGTACCCTGACTGTAAATCAAGCTTGTTCATGTATGACGTTGCTTTAGGGTGAAATCTAGACAAGGAATATCGATCTGGTGTGGTTATGGCATTAAGTTGCCGATAATCCACGCAAACTCTTATTTTTCCCGACTTCTTCGGGACCATAACGACTTGCGGTGATGCCCACGGGGAATCGCATGGTTTGATTATTCCTTGTAGTAGCATCTTCTGTATTTCTGCCTTCAACTGGTCTTTTCTGGTGGGTGACAGTCTGTACGGGGGTGAGGCGGCCGGTGGATGATTTCCGGTGTCGATGTGGTGTTCTACTCCTTTTGCATGCACTCTATTTTCCCAGGCGAATATTTTCTCATGCACCTTTAAGATTAAGTAAAGCACTGCTCGGTGTTCCTGTGAAAGGTGCCAACCTTCTTCAACGCGAAAGTCAATAGTGTTGAGATTTATCCTGTATGGTGGCATGAAAAAAGTTTCCAATTTACTTTCCGGTTTAGATCGTCTTGTATTTAAGAAAACATTTTCAAAGTGTGATTCGTCATTTGGACTTTGAACGTGCAGAGGAAGGGCATCTCGGAAAAAATCTTTGGATAGTAAAATGAAGAACCGATAAAACATTCATTTATAATCCACTTTATTAACTATCCAATTTATTCTCCTACATATTTAAGCTTTAATTATTAACAATTGATCTATTTAATTTAATCTATGCTTTTATTTTTTTATCGAGATTGACTGCCTTCTACTCCACTCAATTTCACTCTTTTCTATCTAGTTATCTCATTCTCAGTCAGTCGATTTCGTTGTTGTCAGTTTAGTTAGCTGTGTTTGTTTTCTTTATTTATTTGGGGGTGCACGCAATATTCGTGGGGCCACATCACCCGCCTTTTTAGTGATTCGCGTACATTAATCAGTAATCAAAGTATTGATTAGGTTTCATACTTGCCCTTCCCGACCTAGTTTTTAAGGTTGCTAGTGTGTTTTTTTTTGCAAATCGAACCTTTGTCGCTTTCAAATTCCGTATCGGTTCTTCGTTTGGGTGAATGTTGTTTTTGAATCTCGTATTGTTTCTTCGTTTTTATGAGAGTTATCTTCTGTAAATGCTGGCTTGAGTCTATATATGCTTATGGTAATTGGTTTCCCTTTGATGCTTACTGTAAATATTTTATCATTTTTTTCAGAACTTTAAATGGCCCAACGAGTGGTTGCCGCAGTGAAGCTCTTACAGAATTCTTTCTGATAAATGCAAAGTAGCACCCGCTCAAGTCCTTAAAGATGAAAGGTTTTTGACCAGAGTGATTAGATGCTGGAACGGGACGAATGTGCTCGAATTGCTCTGGCGGTTTGAAATGTTTGTTTGCCTTTTTGCATGAACTCTCCTGGTATCCTTAAATTCTGGCCGTAAACTAGTGTGACTGATGTAGTTTCTAACTCGTCGCGCAATACAGTACAGAGTCCTAGGAGTACCCATGTGAGAATTTTAGTCCACTGATTGTTTTGATGACACATGATAGCAGCTTTTAATGTCCGATACCAGCGTTCGATCATGCCGTTAGTTTGAGGATGGTTGTTAACCTTTTCACTCCTAACAGTTTGTTCATCTCGTTGAATAACGCTGATTCCAATTGTCTGCCTTGATCAGCGATGATTGTGATAGGCACCCCAAAACGCGAAATCCGTTCCCTGCAAATAACTTGAGTTACATTTTCTGCTGTTATGTTGCTAACTGGAATGGCTTCGGGCCATCAGGTGAACCGATCTATTTAGGTATTTTAGGATTTTTGGAAGTCGGAAGTGGGCCGATGATGTCAAGATGTATGTTTTCAAATCTGTTGTTCGTGTTTTGAAAAACTTTAATTAAGCTCGATACATGTCTGGAGACTTTGGAACGTTGACATGGAATGCAGGATTGAGCCCAATTTCGGACGTCCTTGTTTATGGATTGCGAAACAAATCGCTGTCTCAACTCTTTTGCACTTGCTCGAATTGCTGGATGTGATAAATTGTGAATCTGATCAAACACTGTTTTCCTAAATTGAAGAGGAATATAGGGTCGAGCTTGTCCTGTTGATGTGTCGCAAAACAGGAGACGTTAAGAATGAGGCAACAGAAACTTTTTAAACTCTAGTGAATCTTTTGTGAGAAGTACCTGTAGTTCACTATCGTGCTCTTGTTCCTTAGCAATTGCTTCGTAGTCTACGGTTTCTGCTAGTTTTAACTCGTTGATTCTTGAGAGAACATTTGCCACCGTATTTTGATCGCCTGGCAGATACCTTATATAACAAGTGAACTGCGCGATAAGGTCGAGATATCGAAATTGACGAGGTGGAGCCTTTTCTGATTTCTGTTTTAGTGCACATGTAATGGGCTTATGATCGGTGTATAGAGTGAAATGTCTTCCTTCAAGCATATGTAAAAAATGGCCAATCGATACGCAAGCTGCAAGAAGCTCTCTATCTACCTACTCTATTGTACTTCTGATCCTTTTGCAGTGTTTGAAGCGTCAACTGCGAGTGACAACTCTGCATTTGGGAAATACTAGAGTGGTAGCATTGCTTAGTATTGTTTTGCACTCATTAAAAGCGTTGACAGTCTCATCCGTCCATGGTATTTTGCTTTATCACTTTTTTTGTTGCGACCTTTTAGAAAATTGTTAAGAGGAAGCTGATGTTGTGCAGCTTTTTGTACAAATTGCCTATACAAATTCATCATTCCAAGAAACCTGCGTAAGTCGTTGACTGTCTCTGGCTGTTCGTAGTTGACTATAACCTGAACTTTTTCGGGTAGTAGACTTATACCGGAAGAATCAATTTCATGTCCCAAAAAGTTGGCCTTTGTTTGCGCAAATACACTTTTGGATAGGTTGATTACCAAACCTTCTTCCTATAACCTTTCGAGTACCGCCTCTAAGTGTTTAAGATGGCTGCGTTCGTTTTCAGAAGCGATCAGTAGATCGTCTATATATGGAAAAACGAAATCGAAATCTCTGAGCACTTCATCGATCAAACGTTGGAAGGTCTGTGCTGCGTTCCTTAATCCTTCCATCATGTGTGGGAATTCGAACAATCCGAAGGGTGTGCAAAACGCGGATTTTTCAACATCCTTTAGATCGAATGGTATTTGATGGTACGCTCTGAGTATATGGAGTGTTGTGAAGATTTTGCAGTTGTAAAGCCGGTGAGTGCATTCTTGAATATACGAAATTGTGTACCTGTCTGGTAATGTGTCAGCATTCAGTGCCCGATAATCACCACATAGTCTCCACTTTCCGTTTTTCCTTTGGACCATATGAAGGGGTGACGCCCAGCAGCTTTTCGATGGTCTACATGCAACCTTGTTCAACGCGATATCGTATTTCATTTTAAGTGGCTGTTAGTTTATCAGGCGAAAGTCTTTTGCATGCACTGGTGGGCCTTTTGTTATGATGTGATGTGTGACTTTTTGTTGCAATGTTTTTTTAAATGTATTGAGTTCATTTGCAGTGCAGTACTTCCTCAACAATTCGCGTACTCGAGGATCTGTGACGTCATTGGACACAATAAAAATCGAAACTTCACAGTTTATCATATGTCAGATATGTCAGCGGATCTATTAGTCGCTTTCCTCTGATGTCTACAAGCAGTCCGTATGTTCTGAGGAAATCGGCCCCAAATTTTTGGTTTGTCGACGTCTGCCAATACGAAAGTCCATTAGAACGCGCGCCTTAGTCCTAAATTAAGTTATAAAAGCTTTTTACCGTATGTTTTAACGCGAGAAGAATTCGCGGCGTAAAGATGAAAATTAGGGTCAAATGAGTGTTGCTTGGCAGCCTTAGAAGCTGGGAATACAGATAAGTCAGCCCTAGAATCTACAACATAGTACGTATTACTGGACTTATCAAAAATAAAAAGGCGGTTTTGCTTTGCTTTGTAAGAGTCAACGGTTGCCAACCCGGACACTTTGCTTAGATTTTTGACTTGTCTTCAAATGAACAGTGTTTTCTGCGTTTTTTGGCATTAGAACCAAACCTTCTGTGGAACCAGCACTGTCCTACTTTATTACCCATTTTCGAACTGTTCCTTGGAGGACTGTAGGACCTGCCTCTATCTCTCCTATATGGCACTTTCAATTCGCGTAGCTCAGTTGTTAACGCATTTATTATTTTTTCTAGTTTAGCGATGGTTGAAGAATTGTTAGTGTTTGGCACGACAGACACGGTACCGCCTGTGGTAGAACATTATGGTAGAGAAATTGTTGAATGTTGATCAATTTGGTTGACTTGAAAGTTTTGTGTGTCACTAGTTGCTTCAATTATCCTGTCCGCAGTTAGTGCCATGTGTTCTATATATTCTGTACTGCCTGGTAGTATAGCTTTTACTATGGAGAACTCGGAACCAGCTAATACAGTCATATCACGTAGCAGTTGAATCGGTTTTTTGTCTCCCAAATCGAGTCCTCGTAGTAACTGTTGCGAACGCGCGTCTTCGGAATCCATTAGTCTGGCTAGAAACGCATTTTTGAAACTTGTTTTTAGCCGGAGGAGAAGCGATTATGTCACCGTTCCAATATCCATGAGTGAAACGGCTGTATAGAAAAATTTAATGGGCTTGTAATATGTCACTGATTCGATTGCTACATTATCGTACTGGGTTTTTTATGTTCACAGAATTTTGGGTGTTATGAAAAAGGGGTTCTTATGTCGGTGGTGGCTGTAATGGTTGAGTTTGTGTTTTATCGTCTGATGTGGTTTTTTGTCTGTCATGTTTATGATATTCTGTGAGGTTAATAGCGTGTATGTGCTAGTAGTGAGCAAAAAGCAAGTCTTTTGCAATGACGATGTTCCTCGTTGTTTAATGGTGCTAAGGGCAATGTCGTTCGTCGTGTGTACACTACGTTGCAACCTGCTGTGAGCAATGTCGTTGCCCCTCGTTGTCCAAACGGTGCGACCTGCTAATGGCACTGTCGTTTATTGGGAGTTATTTATTCATTGATGGTTACAGCTTATTTTATAAGCTGTGGTGACTTTGATAATGTAATTGCACACGTGGTGGCAGTCGATTGCAAAATGTACGTAGGTACTCGAAAAATTGAGGTTATGCGGAAAAAAATGGATAATAACGTCGGGGTCATCATTGTTGGATAATAAAATGAAGAACCGATAAGACATTCATTTATAATCCACTTTATTAACTATCCAATTTATTCTCTTAAATACTCGTATATTAAATTTAATTGTTATTTATTGATTTATTTGCTTTAATTTCTTTATCGTGATCGACTGCCTTCTACTCCACTCAATTTCAATATGTCTTTTTCTATCTAGTTATCTCATTCTGAGTCAGTCAATTTTGTTCTTGTCAGTTTAGTTAGCTGTGATTGTTTTTTTTTATTTATTTGGGGGCGCACGCAATATTCGTGAGGCCACAGATCATACAACTCCTCCCTATTAGATCTTTCTGCAGTCATCGATGTCGCGACTTCATCCGGTGTTTCGTCTATGGACATGTTCTATATATGTTGTGGCGTATTACCAAGTGGTGAAATAGGTTCTATTCTGTTGTTATCCATGTTCAACAATGGGACTGGTGTTGAGTTATTGCTTGATATCGTTTGGAATTCACTTTCTACATGGTCGTAGAACTCAAATGTAACATTTGCATTGTCAACAAAGTGCCATGTGCGTTGTGCTAAATTCAAAACAATTCCACTTCTTTCTAGAAAATCTATTCCTGTGAGAGTTATTTTATTTCGTCTCTCTGGCAATACACTTATATTAATTGTCTTTGAACGGTTTCCGATAATTATTCTACATGTCGTACACCACATGTCTTTCTCTGTGTCGACACCTTCTGCTAGAGTGACTTTTGCACTTACTCTGTGAAACCTATGACCAGTTTCTTTTAAGTGCATACAAAATTCGTTTCCTGCCATGGTTGTCAAGGCCTCAGTGTCCATATAGGCCAGCATTTCTCAGCCTCAGTGTTGGATAGTTACGCGTAACTTTGAAATTTTAATTAGTTACACGTAACTAATGTAACTTATGTAACTAATGTAACTTATTGTAACTAAATGTAACTAACTATAACTAATAGAATTTTTCAAGTACAAAAACTCAAATTTTATGGTAAATTGAAATTTAGAAGTTCCGTCCACAAACCCGATCGAATGACGATTGACTACACTGTTTTAGGGCAAAGATGGCCCAGCTGCCAGCTGTGGCAACGCCAACCTAGCAAGGAATACATTTTTAAATTACTATATTTCTGCAAAAAAAAATTTCAAAATAATAAAACAAAATAGATCTCGTTTGATTCCCTTTGGGCGAGCCAAATCTGAATTTTGAGACCAAATCTGAGATTAAATCTGAATTTACCATACAAAAATAAATCACAAAAAACAAAGAAATGTCCAGGAGTCTCAAGAAAGAAGGAAAAACTTCAAATGTAAGTAAAAATCTATTGTATGCTCCAAGAATATAATATTTTATTAGATTTCCTTTTCATCAGGAACATAGTAATTTCAATATGTATTCCTTGCCAGGTTGCCGTTGAACTTGCTTATAAAAGAATTTTGTCAATAGTCGATTGGGATTCAGGATGAAATGTGATTTTTTTTATTTTTTATTGTTAAGTTAGAGTTAGTTTTATTTAGTTACAGTTAGTTACATTTAGTTACATTAGATACATTAGTTACATTAGTTACATTAGTTACGCCAAATATTGGGCGTAACTAATTCATATTAGTTACGCGTAACTAAACGAGTAACTTACTTCGTGTAACTTACTTGCCAACACTGCTCAGCCTATTCATACCAAACCATAAACGAGCATTTACTCGTTTTCCCCAAAACGACTTGTTTTCCCATACATTTTCCATACCCAACTCGTTTTGCAAAACGACTAGTTTAGAAGGACCATTTGGTTATAAAGCACGGTCTGTCGAGGGTTATCTGGAATTTCGTGCCTTGCTCTTTCTACCACTTCAAGTAGCTTTCTCTTTGAGAACCAGAAGAAGCGTAACATCATAACGTTGTGAGTGTGTGTCATGAACAACTGCGGATATCTAACTCCAGTCCAGAATATCTATTTCTTACAAAAGGGTGTTGTTGACTCCGAAGATGCCCCATTAAACGTCTTCCATGAATTGCTCTAACAAAGCAAAATTCTACTAATTGGCAGATTGTATTAACCGCATGAATATGCCACCTAGCACCTCAAAGAATATTAAGGCTGGTATTTGTGACCAAGCAAGGAATGGAATCGCCTGAAGATGATGCAGAGAAAAAGAAGGGCCAAGAATACAAAGCAAAGTTCTAAAATCATTTAGTAGAAATAAATAAACGTTACTTTATTTTAAGTCTTTTTCTTATCGGCGTCCTTGTTAGTGCCATCATCCTTGCCAACATCTTCAATTTTAGGCTCGTCGGTCTCCAGTTCTTTCTTCGTCAATTGAATTCCTAGTGGGGCTCTTTCTTGACGGGCAACTTTATTGGGCAGCCAATGAACTGAGAGTGCTTGTTAACGATTTCCTTGTTTTTGATCTCCTTCCAAATATTAGGGCTGGTCCTCTTTGAAACTCAAAACTATCCTTGTACCACATACCAAAGGCTCATATTTCACTATAATTTAATTGAAATTTTTTAATTTTCAATTTCAAACAATTGAAATGTCAAACAAAAACGAGTAAACGTTCGGTGTGAACGCTCTACTCGTTTTGGTAAACGAATATCCAAAACGAGTGCGGTGTGACAAGGCTATTATTTGAAGTTTTGAATTTGATTGTAATAGCCTATTCACACCAAACCATAAACGAGCATTTACTCGTTTTCCGCAAAACGACTTCCCAAAACGACTCGTTTTCCCATAAATTTTTGATACCCAACTCGTTTTGCAAAACGACTCGTTTTCCGCAAAACGACGAAATTAATCTGCAAAAAGCTAACCAATAATAACAACAACAACAATAACCACAACAATAACGAAACAAACCCAAACAAACAATATATATCAATAGAATACACCAACATACTTCCATATACAATACACAACGAATTCAAAAAACTCAACATTAGCATTTCCTTCAAAACCAACAACAACACACAAAAACTATTAAAACAAAAAACAACTAAAGAAATAAAACATTGTTCCGGCGTTTACAAGATAAAATGCAATGATTGCGAAAAATTCTACATATATCGGACAGACAGGTCGAACCTTTAATGAAAGATTTATAGAACACATACCAAAGCAAAACACCAAATCAAACTTCGCATTGCACCTGATAGACCACAACCACAACTATACCAATCTTGACACAAACCTAACACCTTTACACATTTGTAAAAAAGGGAAAAATCTAGACGCGCTTGAAGAATACGAAATATACCAAGCAATCAAGACAGAAAGAGATAATGTCTTAAATGACAAATTAACAATTAAAATAAACCCACTGTACGACACTGCAATCCAATACAATAACAAAAACAATAGAAGAAGCGAGACAACATCGAGTAAATGTTCGGTGTGAACGCTCTCTACTCGATTTGGTAAACGAATAGCCAAAACGAGTGCGGTGTGAATAGGCTATAAGATTGACTGGGAGGTGGCTTTCTACAATTTTGACAATTACTCCTATAAAATCCCGTAGCCCCACGTTTAACGCATATTTGTACCGACGATTGTTACTCAAAAAAAAAAAAACCAAATATAATCAAAGTGATGCCTGGAGGAACTCCTAGGTCCAAGCTAACACTGAGTTGGTATTCGTATGGTAGTGGTAAGTAGTTGACGAGAGGAACTATTGTCGTACTACGAACGACGTACCGACTAGTCTGACTACGAATGGTATCAATTCGTGCTTGTATCCTTCGTCGTCGGGAGAAACTCCGGACTAACTCTTGATAAAGGTTGTCTTCTTGTATTCAAAAAGAAAATATACTACTCAAAACAAAATAGGGCCCATCCAAGACTTATTTTTAATTTGTACGGCTTGTTGTGATCACATTTTCACAGAGTGTGAAATTTAAAAGTTCGTTTTTTGAGTAGATATAATAAAATTAACATTTTTCACTAAAGATTATGTAAACTCAATTTCTTAGCTCTTAGCTGAAATTATTCAAAAAAAAAAATGAAATTAACGTTCATATTAAATTAAGAACCCTGTGGGCCCTATTTTGTTTTGAGTAGTTTATATAGGAAAAATAAAAAAATGCTGGTTGTTTCCAATTAGAACAATTTCTTTTATTTTTCCAGACTTCTTTTCTCAATTTTATCTCGCATTTTATACTCCTACTTAACATATATTCTTGTAATAACAAAATGTGAATTACATGATACAGAATAAAAATGTATGGAAGTTGAAAATTTATTTCAGTGACATGATACATGAGTAAATCCATTATATTCACTAAAAAAAAATTTGATTTCATTTTAAAATCCGTTATATCCATATTATGTGATTCGAAGAGAAATTTTGAATAGTACTAAGGAACATTCAAGTTTCTGTTATAATAATTATGTACTTGCTTTACAAGTCTATTCATGCAACATTAAAGTGCCTCAAAATAAATACATTTTATTTTTAAAATAATGATTTTTTGATTTAATTGCTAAACTTTCTTATTGTACTCGTAGTATAAAATTTCAAGTTGAATTTCAAAACCAATTATATCCATATTTATTTTTGCCTTGATTTTAAAACTTAAAACTTCAGATCATGATTTCATGACTAAATCTGTAAGGAACGTCAATTCAATCATTCCTGCAAAAAAAAAGTTCAAAAAACTGTTTTGTTTAGAAACTACAAGTTTTTCTCAATTATCACGAAGCTATCAAAAGTGGATATAATGGCTTTTGCTTTTGACCTACACAATTGTATTTAATGAATGTATATTATGTTTTTAAGTATAATACAGCAGCTTTTGAATGTAGTTTTTTTTTTTTACTTGCGATTATAGGTACTATAAGGCAAGTTATGGATTCGTGCAGAAAAAAAAATTTGAGATAACAATCACACATGACATTACGATGATGAAGAAGTCGAAAAAAGTGGGTCTGGGAATTCCGTCCGTCTGTCTGTCTGTCTGTCTGTCTGTCTGTCTGTCTGTCTGTCTGTCTGTCTGTCTGTCTGTCTGTCTGTCTGTCTGTCTGTCTGTCTGTCTGTCTGTCTGTCTGTTCGCGCCTCTGGAGGCTGAACGGGTGGGCCGATTTGCTTCAAATTTGGTATTTAGGATTTATTTGGCCGTCCCTCGGAACGTATTTTTTATTTTTGTTCTAGGTCCAAAAATAACGGCACCTGCCATACAATCTTGAAGACAAAAATTGATTTTCTCAAAAACGACTTTAACGATTTTGATAAAACTTTCAGAATGCTATTTTTGCAAGAAAATCTATCTTTTGGTTCAAAATTTTTTTTCAAAATTTGTCTAATAACGGTACCTCTCATAGAACCAATATTTTCAAATCAAATTTTCTCGTAAACTATACATTCGATTTCAATAAAATTTTGGCCACAGGAAGTCATTCATAATTTTATTAATATGGCATTTCAAAATTTTCAAAAACTTTTTTTTTTGATTTTTTATAATTTTTTCAAAAAAATTTTTGGTTTTCGAAATATGTTGGAAACGGGTACATTGATTTTTTTTTAAATTATTTTTCAAATGTAAACTACAGATTGCCATATATTTGCATACTCAAATAAATTTCAAAATATTTTTTGAAAAAGTTTTTCAAAACTAACCTTTTAAAAAAAAAACTGGTCCAACGATTTTCAACATTTTTTTTTCCTAGATTGCCGTATAGCTTTGAAATTTTATTGCATACTTAGTTTTTCCGAGAAAACTCTTAAACTAATTTAAAAAATAAAAGAATTTTCGAAATTATTTAATTTTTTTTAATATCCATATATGCAGCCACTACGCAATTGCTTATCATAAGAGCAAGTTCGTGCGACCCAGTCGTGCATTTTATTTTATTTAACATAGTATTGTGAATGTTAGTAATCATACATTGTAGATCATAGGCATTTTAAAAATTTTATAAAAAGTAGTTTCAGTAATTTTCAATTTTCTCAAAATTTAGAAAACATAACAGCTTTTGGTTTTTGTTGTTCGATTGAAAATTTATTTAAGCATTGATCACAGAAGGAAAATATTATTTTCCATTTCACAATTTTGAACAAAATTGGTTTAAAGATATTTTTTTAAGCTTTTTTTGTCAAAATTTCGAGTTTGAATGCGAATATTTTGAGAACTAATGTAGCGAGTAATTTAATTTAAATGTAGGATTAAAGAGCGGACTTCTGGCTGTTACAGTATTGTATTTTAAGTGTTGCCGTTGTTTTTTAATATTTATTTTTCCATTCAAGACATTTTTTTCGAAAATCGCCCCTAGCTCCTAAACGGGGCGAGGTAGACCCCCCTTCCCATAGTAAAAATACTTGCATTTGACCCTTCTACATAATACCGTTATTAAATCTTGGCGCCTCAGTTATCGTACTGGTGCTCTCAAATTATATTCACTGTTTCCATCATTTTAATTTTAAAAATTTTATAATAGCTGCTAAATAGAAAAATTGTGTTCTTATGGCCGTTGCTGACTGCGTTTTAAATAATCAGGCGGTCTTGGGGGTTAATTCATCTCACTCGGTCATATACATAAATGCATCATATACAGCAACTCATATGCACGCTTAATTTTTATACCCTATTCCATAGAATGGGTATATTGTATTTGGTGTGGAGTTTGTAACATAGAGAAATAATACCGTTAGGTATAGAAAAGTATATATATATTCTGACTCAGAATCAAAAGCCTAGTCGATTTAGCCATGTCCGTCCGTCCGTCCGTCCGTCCGTCCGTCCGTCCGTATGTATACTCTCTAGAGGTCGCAATTTTTGAGCTAGAAAGCTGAAATTTTGTATATTTAATCTTTGGTTCAAGAGTAAGGCTAAGTTTTTAAAGTTAAAGTTTTTGATTTTGGAAGTGGCTGACGCCCACTTTTCATTAGAAACTATAAAAAAATTGTTTTTGTAAATAAACGGTATTTATAATTAATCCGCAAGCCAAAACTTTGCGTCTCTTAATAGAAACGAAAAGGTTTGTGTATGAAAAGAAATGTTTGAATTTTGGGCGTGGCTTACGCCTACTTTTCATGAAAGAACGAAAAACGTAGCCTTAAGAGTTTAAGGCATTTCCAATGTTTAATTTAAACCTTTTTCCTTCCGTTCGTTATTTGAGAAATATATCTCTACATTTTCTTTTGTAAATTTTTTCAATACGCCCACTTTTAAAGGCGTGATTTTGGTAAAATACCTTTGTTCAGGTAAGATTGTTTAAAAACTACTCGATTCAGCTTTAGTCTTACACATATGCCTAAAAACTGAAAAAAGTGCAGTTAGTGCTTCAAATTTTTAAGACACGCCCACTTTTAAGGGGCGTTTCCGTCAAAAGTCGGAACATTTGAACACTTGGATTTATATTCCTTGGTTACGTAGCAGAGTGTGGTCACCATAATCGCTATTTCCATTCCAAATCTAATTTTTAAAAATTTAAGTTTTGTCTTGTTTTGTTCAAATCGATCTGCAAGAATTAAATTGAATGTCACTGAGCTCGTAACAATTGCCTTGGCAATAAAACGTTTTAACTTTGGGCGTGGCGCACTCCTATTTTTATTGCGCCAGCACTAATTAAACATCACACCGCATAAAATTAATGTTATTGAATTTGTTTCTGTCTGCTAAAGAAGAATTTTGTTTCTGAAACATTGGCTGTTTGCGGGAGGCAGACGCATGCAGATACAAAAATATGGGGAATAGGGTATCCAACAGTTCGTTGCAAACGTACTGTAGCTTTCGCTTATGTTTTCTATTAAAATACCGTTGGAATCCCTCTTCACAATAGCTATAATATATTATATTCCTTCTTAATGATTAAAATCTTAATCTTGTTGGATATAGTTCACATTAGGGTTTTGTCAAAAATTCTATGTAAGTTGTACTAGAAAAATTTAAAAATTGCGTATTGACAAGGTTTCTTTCACTGTATGTCAACTGATGATTCCAAAGTGAGATTCCTGGATGAAACGCCAATTTTTTGTTAGACTAAAGGCCATAAAAAGCTATTTTGAATCTATAATATATTATATCCTCTCTTTCTGACATTGGAACTCGTGCAAGTCTGTTGCGCTTGCACTCCCATCGGGCGTCAAGACTATAATTATACTCTTTCTGGCAGACATTTGCAACCGCCAGATTAGGCTGGCTTTTTACATATACTTTTAAGAATACACAAAATATATGCCCTTAAAATTTCAGCCTTGTGGTAGCAGGTTATGAATAACTATCCCGATGACAACTTTGGTATCGTCTGGCAGATAGGTACTTGCAATTGCAACCCTCAAAATAGGCTGTAATTTTTTTTTTTACCTTTAAATATATGTAAATTTCAACATATTAAAATCTTAGCCTTGTGGGAGTAGATTAAAAAAAAAATTTGCATTTTCAAAAAAAAAAAAATACGCAACCGCTTGATGCCTGCCAAAACGGTACTTTCTGAATTGGCTAAGAGTGAAACATCATATATAAGTTTTATAGCTTTGTGGGAAACGGGTTACTGCTGGAACACAATGGAGCCCGAGCCGGATCCGCAATCGCATCCGTATCGCATGTCAAAATATTGAATACACACGAATTCAATGTTGTGAACACAACGAGACGGATCCGCAAACGCAGCCGCAAACGGCGACGGACGAGTTGGCCAACGTTTAATAAATACGTGCGTATTTTTGACATTTCATACAAAAAAATAAAAAAAGAGCAACGTGGTAATAAAATCTTTTTAGAAATTAGGTCAGGTAATTAAAAATTTATAGAAAAGACTAAACATGATGCGATTTATGTTTTATCATCTTTTATATGCATATATATGTATGTTTCTCAGTGGAAATTGTAAAAAATAAAATGCACGACTGGGTCGCACGAACTTGCTCTTATGATAAGCAATTGCGTAGTGGCTGCATATATGGATATTAAAAAAAATTAAATAATTTCGAAAATTCTTTTATTTTTTAAATTAGTTTAAGAGTTTTCTCGGAAAAACTAAGTATGCAATAAAATTTCAAAGCTATACGGGAATCTAGGAAAAAAAAATGTTGGAAATCGTTGGACCAGTTTTTTTTTTAAAAGGTTATTTTTGAAAAACTTTTTCAAAAAATATTTTGAAATTTATTTGAGTATGCAAATATATGGCAATCTGTAGTTTACATTTGAAAAATAATTTAAAAAAAAATCAATGTACCCGTTTCCAACATATTTCGAAAACCAAAAATTTTTTTGAAAAAATTATAAAAAATCAAAAAAAAAAGTTTTTGAAAATTTTGAAATGCCATATTAATAAAATTATGAATGACTTCCTGTGGCCAAAATTTTATTGAAATCGAATGTATAGTTTACGAGAAAATTTGATTTGAAAATATTGGTTCTATGAGAGGTACCGTTATTAGACAAATTTTGAAAAAAAATTTTGAACCAAAAGATAGATTTTCTTGCAAAAATAGCATTCTGAAAGTTTTATCAAAATCGTTAGAGCCGTTTTTGAGAAAATCAATTTTTGTCTTCAAGATTGTATGGCAGGTGCCGTTATTTTTGGACCTAGAACAAAAATAAAAAAATACGTTCCGAGGGACGGCCAAATAAATCCTAAATACCAAATTTGAAGCAAATCGGCCCACCCGTTCAGCCTCCAGAGGCGCGAACAGACAGACAGACAGACAGACAGACAGACAGACAGACAGACGGACGGAATTCCCAGACCCACTTTTTTCGACTTCTCCATCATCGTAATGTCATGTGTGATTGTTATCTCAAATTTTTTTTTCTGCACGAATCCATAACTTGCCTTATAGTACCTATAATCGCAAGTAAAAAGTGGAGTACGTACGACTCCATTGTGGGCACTTCTAATTAGGTACGTACGGCATGCGATACGGTTGCGGCTGCGGTTCCGGCTGCGGTTTTCTATTGTGTTCCAGCAGTTAGTCGGATGGTTCACTAGCTCTCCTACTACAAGTTATGCATTCGTAAAAAAGAAATGTTGACTTATCAAATATGATATTAAGCTGATAGCGGAGACGAAAACAATTTGTTTGAAAATTCTGTCCGTTTTTATACTTCTGTGTGCCCACACCTTTGAATATATAGCACCTAAATCCCAAACAGACGAACATATTCTAACTTGGTATGCTTTGTGATGGGTGCTTTTTGTTTTCCAGCCGGGGTTTTACTCGCCGGATTGTCCGGGTCCGTTCTCAAAGAAAAACACTAAACTTTGATTAAGATTCCTTCTTGTAAAATTCACAAATAATTTTATTTAATACAATCCTTATTATTAAAAGTATATAATGGTTTTCAAATTTAATTCATTTCACACATAGTTATATTCTATAGTATGCATTGCTATCCAATCGTTAAGACCGCCTGTGGCGTGGATGAAATTCGCTGGTTTCCTCCTGGGCTTCTACTGTCGTTTTCTGCGTGACTCCGAGTAGGATTCCGAGTTCGTCTCTGGTTTTTAATTCCTGTGGACAATGGATTAGTTCAAAGAAAACTTATGGCTAGAAACGCAAACCTCGGGTTTGCAAAAACTGCAGGCTTTCGCTCTGGTGAATCAGCAGGTATAAAGCCCCTGGTGGCAATTTATACTTAAATTCTCTTAAAATAAAGCAACCATGAAGTTGCACACGGCAGGCTATTGCTCTGGTGGATCAGCAGGTATTAGCCCCTGGCGGCAATTGATACTTAAATGCTCTTAAAATAAAACAACCATGAAAGTTGCACACGGCAGGCTATTGCTCTGGTGGATCAGCAGGTATAAAGCCCCTGGCGGCAATTAATACTTAAATTCTCTTAAAATAAAGCAACCACGAAAGTTGCACACGGCAGGCTATTGCTCTGGTGGATCAGCAGGTATTAGCCCCTGGTGGCAATTAATACTTAAATTCTCTTAAAATAAAGCAACCATGAAAGTTGCACACGGCAGGCTATTGCTCTGGTGGATCAGCAGGTATAAAGCCCCTGGTGGCAATTAATACTTAAGTTCTCTTAAAATAAAGCAACATGAAAAGTTGCACACGGCAGGCATTTGCTCTGGTGGATCAGCAGGTATAAAGCCCCTGGTGGCAATTAATACTTAAATTCTCTTAAAATAAAGCAACCATGAAAGTTGCACACGGCAGGCTATTGCTCTGGTGGATCAGCAGGTATAAAGCCCCTGGTGGCAGTTAATACTTAAGTTCTCTTAAAATAAAGCAACCATGAAAAGTTGCACACGGCAGGCATTTGCTCTGGTGGATCAGCAGGTATAAAGCCCCTGGTGGCAATTAATACTTAAATATAATAGAATAATAACCTTAAAAATCCACTAAGACCCCTTACCACTGGTGGGGGGAAGTCAAAGCGGCGAAACCTTAAATAAGAAATAAATTCTAAATATATGATGAATTTCTCCATGTCTTTGGTGTCTTTTCCTGGCCTTCTTATTGCGTTTGGCGACAGAAACATCGTGTGAGTTATAAACACTAGCGACAAATTTACTCACACTCACGATGATCGCCTTCTTTACTATGCTGTTGGATGTTGTTGCCTTTCTCTGTCATTGGCATGCCTATTGCCTATGTCATGTGACTAAGCTATTGCTTAGCTTGCGGTGTTGTTGGTCTTGGGAACAGAACCATGTTGTTGTTGTTATTTTCCGATAATAACCATCTCTTCTGTGTTACGTTTATATTATATTTATATGAAAAGAAAAGATTTGTAACGCCTCGTTACATTCCCCTCCTTCTTCGGAGATGAGAACTTTCTCGTCTAAAAAGAAATAAAATGGTAAAAAAAAAGGAAACCAAACGTATGTAATTTTTTTTTTTTTTTTTTTTTTTTTTTTTTTATCATTATTTTTTTTTCCTTTTCAGCATAAAGAAACATGTATAAATAAATCAATACCAAAAAAACTTAACTATATAAACAATTCAATATAAAAAACTTAATTATATAAATAATTCAATATAAAAAAACTTAATTAACTATGGAGCAACTTTAAAAAAAAAGGGAAAAAAACAATATTTCTGTGGTAATACATCGATCGTATTAACAGTTTTCTTTAAAATTAAAAGTCACCTTCAAAAAATGAATAACAAAAATAAACAACTCCTTTGTTACAAAAAAAAACAAAATCGACACCTTAATCCGGTAATTCCCTTGACAGCGCCATTGCTCCTCCTTTCGGGTCGAACAGTATCCTCTTGCGTTGATTTTTACACCTAAGGACTGCCACGCCTGATTTGACCACTCTAGCCTCAACCTTTCCCTTACGCCGTTGAAAAAACAATCGTTGGCGACGGAATTTGGGATTGTACAACGGGTGCTGAGTGATATTAATTCCCTCGAAAAGGTCCTCTTGCATCCTTGTTGTTGCTATGTTCGCACCTTCCTCTTGCCGTCCATGTGATGATCCGTTTCCTCTCATCAATGAACATGTGGTTCTAGCCAACACCGCCAACGGAAAGGTCAATTGTTGGGTGTTTAGGATGCTGGTTATCTGGGACGGTTTGGCGTTGTCTTTGGCTTCCATGTCTTTGGCTGCTGGCGTTGATGGGAGGGTGGTGGCTACCGCTCCTGATGGCGGCTGCTTCCTGGTCTCACTCTCCGGCTGTGATGATATGGCGTGTTCCATATTTGACGTATTCGACGGCTCTTCTGCTTCCAAGCCGGGCATCGAGTCATCGTGGAGTATGGTAGGAAGCGGCTCGCTGTTTTCTGGTTTTGGCGTTAGTTTTCGGGCTTTCTTGACGCCCACCTCCTGGTTTTCTACTTTAGCTGGCTTGTCGTGCTTGGTTGTTGTGTCGGCCGACTTTTTCTTGACCACTCGGCTGGTCCTGATGATGCTGGTGAGTGGTCGAGCTGGAATGAGCTGAACCTTTTGTCTTGGTGTTTTGCTTAAGTCTTCAGCCCTCCTACTTGTTATTTCGGTCCTTTCCTTCTTAGTCCCTCGGCTAGTCTTGTCCATTTTGATCAGGGGTAAGGCTGGAATTAGCTGAATCTTGGATGCTGGTGTGGCGGGTCCAACTGCTCCCGTAATGCGACTGGTTGGATTTGCTGCCGCCTTCCTTGGTGTGGCCTCGCTGGTGGGTGGTGTTATTTGGACAACCGATCGTATTTGGACGCCTCCGGCCGCTGACATGCGCCGTGGATGGGTAGGTTGGCGCTCCCATGGTTGAAACATGTTGATTTGCTCTGCCTTCTGGTTTTTGCTGACGAGAGTTGATGCGTTAGGTTCCGCGGTTGCACTAGGACTGGCTAATAAATTACAATTTTCCACGATCTCACCTTCGGCTTCTTCTGTGTCTGATAAACCTTTTAAGTCTTTAAGGTGAGCGCGCACCAAAACCGGTTTTCTTCTCCTCTCTCTGTCGATTTTTCGCAGTACTGCTATTACCGGTGATTCGAATCTCATAACCTCGTACGGCCCTTCATACTTGGGTGCTAATTTTTCGGTAAAGTGCTTTATAGCCGATGAAAGTACCCTTACCCTCTTATATACTTGCTCTCCTATACTTGGTTTCCATGCCCTTCTCCGTAAGTTGTAATATGTAGCCTGAGTCTGTGCAGCCTTCTGCAAGTTTGCGTTTACGAGTTGGTAAAGAGCCTGCATTCGCTCGTGCCTTAGGGAAATACTCTCGTCGCTAACTTCGTTGCTAGGTGAATCGCTTTGTTGCGGGGCTCTTATCTCCCTGCCAAAGTTGAGGAAAGCGGGGGTAAGACCGGTAGACTCGTGTTTGCTAGTATTTATGGCAAAAGAGAGCTCGGGCAAATATTGATCCCATGCACGGTGGTTTTCGTTTACATACTGGGCGATCATGGTTTTGATGACCCTATTGACACGCTCGGTTGGGTTCTCTTGTGGAGTGTAAGGGGCCGTCAGGTGTTGCTTTATTCCTGTCTCTTGCAAGAAATCTGTTAAGGAACGACTGGTAAATTGGCTCCCATTGTCTGAAACCAAAATCCGTGGTGCACCAAAACGTGTGATGACCCTTTCTCGCAATGCCTTTATCACCCCCTGCGTCGTAGCTGCTCTAAGCGGCACTGCTTCTACCCATTTAGTGAACTTGTCCACCAACATCAACAACGTAGTGTTCCCCTTCATCGACCGGGGTAGTGGCCCTACGAAGTCCAAACATACTGTGTCCCAAGGTCCGTCGGCTACACGAGTATGCATCAGCCCGCTCGGTTTTTGTTGGGAAGTCTTATACTGGTTGCAAATTTGGCATTTTCCTACATACTTAGCAATGTCTCGGTACATCCCCGGCCAATAGTAACGTTGCATTACCCGGGCTGCCGTCTTGGCTACTCCTAGATGTCCAGCCGTAACTACATCATGATTTTCAAATAGAATCCGGTCTCGGTCTTTAGTGGGCACGCACCACTTCCAGTCGATATTTTTACTTGAAAAAGGGTGGGCGTAGAACTTCCGGTATAAACGTGCATCTTCTATGCGGTAGTCGGGAAATTTTTCTGGTTCACTGAGTACTTGGTTGAAACGCCTTTGAGTCCATTCATCCTCTTCCATGGTCACTGCAGCTAGGTCGCTTTGGGACAATGGCAGCGGGTCCCTAGATAGTGCGTCGGCGACCACATTCATTGCCCCCTTTCGATATTGTATATCAAAACTGAATTGTTGTAGTTCGATTGCCCAACGTGCTAATCTTCCCGAAGGGTTATCCAATGAATGTAGCCACTTCAATGAGTGGTGGTCCGTGATCACCGTGAAACGGTAGCCTTCCAAATAGGGTCGCATTTTCCTTATTCCCCATAAGATAGCCAGGCACTCCTTCTCCGTGACCGAATACTTTCTCTCCAACTCCGTTAGCGTTCTGCTAGCGTATGCTACCACCCTTTCTTGATCCTTTGTGTTCTGAGATAAGACTACCCCCAATCCGTACTGGCTGGCATCAGTCTGCAGCGTGAACGGGAGATTGTAATCCGGGCACATAAGCACAGGTGCCTCGGTCAAACGATTCTTCAAATCGATGAACGCGGCTTCTTGGGGAGAACCCCACTCCCACAATTGGTTTTTCTTTAACAATTTGGTCAAGGGAGTCGCCACAACGGAGAAATCTTTTATGAACCTGCGGTACCAGGAGGTAATTCCTAGAATGCGGCGCAACTCTTTGACGTTGCGAGGGGCTTTTAACTCCTGCACTGCTGCAATCTTATCCGGGTCGGTACTTATGCCTTGGTCACTCACCACGTATCCAAGGTACTTCAGCTTGCTTTTGCAGAACTCACATTTATCTTTGTTGATCCTCAGGTTAGCTGCTTGCAGACGTCGAAACACTTCTCTTAGGTGGACCAGATGATCTTCGAACGTTTCACTGATGACAATAATATCATCCAAATATGCGAACGCGTATTTATCCAAATCGGCCCCGATGATAGTGTCCAGCATGCGTTGGAAGGTCGCTGCTGCGGAGCTAAGGCCACAGGGCATGACCGTCCATTGGTATAGGCCATGCCCGGGTACTGTAAATGCTGTTGCCGGTCGGGAAAGAGGGTCTAGTGGTATCTGCCAGTAGCCTTGCTTAAGATCAATGGTCGAAATGAACCTGGCTTGTCTTAGCTTGTCAAGGATAGCAAAAATTTGCGGTAAGGGGTACGCATCCATGACCGAAATCGCGTTTAGCTGGCGGTAGTCCACGCAAACTCTCCACGACCCGGTTTTCTTCTTGACCAGCACTATGGGCGAACTGTATGGGCTATTCGAGGGTTCTATCTTCCCGTCTTTAAGCAAATCGTTGACCTCTTCGTCGATAATTTTCTGCATGGCGGGGTTTCTAGGATAATGCCTTTGCTTGAAAGGTTGATCATGCTTCAGGCGGATTATGTGTATTGCTGCGTTAGTGGTGCTTGGTAATCTTTCGAACTTGGGTAGTTCCTCTTCCAATAATCGGCGCAACTGCTCCTGTTGTTGTCCTGGGAGTGGGTCACCCCCTACCATACACAGCTGATCGTCCCCAGATCGGTCGTAAATACCCGTCGAAATATCCTTACCAAACAAAGTCATCACGAAACCTGCTCGTGCTAGGATATCCAGGCCGATGACTATCTCCTCGGATAGCTGCCTTAAATATGTCAGCTCGCCTTGTACGGTCTGGTCCCCGCAATATATGGTGGCCGCGAAGTGTTCCCGGCTTATCACTGGGGTGTCGTTGGCTAGGTAAATGGCGTGTCGTTGGTAACGCACCGGCACTTTGCATCTCCTCAGCCACTGTCGCCCTTCGAAACCGACGAATGACTTCGTAGCTCCCGTGTCGAGGAGAGCCTTGAAATCTCGACCGCATATCCTGACAGAGAGGAAACAACGAGGGTCGTAGCGGGCCTCCCTGCCCACCTGCCGTGGCGGCTTGTGGTCCGACTCTTGTTCGTCAATGTCAGTAGGAGTAACCATAACTGGCGGTTCTTGGTTATTTTCGTCCTCTTCCTCGACTGCTCCGGCTAACCTCTCGGTGGGGAGTGATAACTCGGGCACTGCCCATTCCTCTACTGGAACCGTGTGGGTCTGTCTGAAGTGGCTCTTGAGCTGATCGCGGAGTACGGCCGCCCTGTGCGGGTGACAGGTACAGTCTTTCGTTAGTCGCCCATCCTCTCCGCAGTAAGAGCAAAACATGCGAAAGGGACGCCGACAGTTTGCTTTGTTATGTCCGCGCTGCTTACAATTCCAGCAGTGGGTGTTACGGTCATATGGGCTGGGCGTTGCGGCATTCGTGAAAGCTTGGGCGGGTGGCTGACGGTTGACAGGTGCGAACCTCGGTGCTTGGTTTACTCTTGGTGGTGCTGGTGATGTACGTGCAATGGGTTGCCGACTGTGCATATCCTCACTCTGGACGTATTCGAGTTCTTCCGCTTGTTCCATAAGCTCGGCCAAAGTCTGGAAGTCCCTTCGTCGTATATATAACCGGTAGACGGGTCGCAGGCTATCGTAGATCCTGTCTACGCTTTCTACTACCGACATCCTGGGATGTTGGCGGATCAGGTACTGCAAAGACTGGATGAAATCTTTAGCCCCTTCCTTGGGACCTTGTTTCCTGCGCATTATTTCGTCCTCGAGCTTATGTACGTAGCGGGCTGGTAGAAAGCGTTGTAGGAACGCCTTGCAGAAAAGACTCCACGTCTGCCAATTTTCTCTATTGATTCTGTACCACTCCAAAGCGGTGCCTCTTAGGATTTCTGGGAGGGTTCTTAGCATTTCGTCGGCTTGTATTCGGTAGCAACTTGTCAGTTCCTCCAGTCTTTCCATAAACTCAAGCGCATTGCCAGTAGAGTCGAACCGTAGCCCCCATTTTCTTACCGTGTTCATAGTTTCGGCTTCGTGGTTTAACGTAAGTCGACTATAGTGGGGTGATTGCTGCGGTGCTGCTGCCGGCACAGTGTCTTCCCTTAATATTTGAGTATGGTGAAGATGCGACGGTAGCTGATCGAATTGATTGCTACGGAGGACGGAGCCCGTTTCTTGTTGCCCAGGCATAAAGGGGGTTTGTTCCTGTTTACGCCATACTGGAACTTGTAAAGTGAACTGTCCCTCCGAAGGAGCTGAAAAGTTGGTGGTTTGTGACTTGGTTGGTACGTAAAGGGGAAATTTTAAACCCTTTACTAACGTCTCTACGTTAGCGTTCTCCGGTGGTACAGCAGAAATTGTTTTCGCGTTATCGAAAAGAAGTGGGGGTTCGCTTTCGTCGTCGATGTTATTCCTTTCCTCGACGATTCCCTCCAGTTCCTCGCACAAATTCTGCGTTGATTTGTGCGTACGAAGCTCTTTAAGGTGTTGGCTTAGGCGTTGCCTTAGTTCTACAACCTTGCCTTCGCTTTCTAAACCCCGGGCCTTCAATACTTCGATAAGGTCATGTTTCCTTAGGAAATTTATGAACCCTAGGTTTTTGTACGGGTTTATGTCGTGGACGGTGTTTTCTTCATTATCGCTCATTTTGTGGCTGGTAATTGCGGATTTGCGTCTATATCGGGGAGCGATTGGTACACCGGGGACGGTCGGTGGTGGCTTTCAAAATCTTCACGGTCGGTCGGTGATCGGGTGGTGAATCTTCTTCTAGGACTTGGTAAGTTCTGGTAACGGCGGTACGGTGTGCCTATTGGAAGACTCCGGAACTGTGTTTACGGTAGGATTGTAGTTGAATCTTTTGAAAGTCCCTGCTCGGGCGCCAAATTGTGATGGGTGCTTTTTGTTTTCCAGCCGGGGTTTTACTCGCCGGATTGTCCGGGTCCGTTCTCAAAGAAAAACACTAAACTTTGATTAAGATTCCTTCTTGTAAAATTCACAAATAATTTTATTTAATACAATCCTTATTATTAAAAGTATATAATGGTTTTCAAATTTAATTCATTTCACACATAGTTATATTCTAGATATAGTATGCATTGCTATCCAATCGTTAAGACCGCCTGTGGCGTGGATGAAATTCGCTGGTTTCCTCCTGGGCTTCTACTGTCGTTTTCTGCGTGACTCCGAGTAGGATTCCGAGTTCGTCTCTGGTTTTTAATTCCTGTGGACAATGGATTAGTTCAAAGAAAACTTATGGCTAGAAACGCAAACCTCGGGTTTGCAAAAACTGCAGGCTTTCGCTCTGGTGGATCAGCAGGTATAAAGCCCCTGGTGGCAATTTATACTTAAATTCTCTTAAAATAAAGCAACCATGAAGTTGCACACGGCAGGCTATTGCTCTGGTGGATCAGCAGGTATTAGCCCCTGGCGGCAATTGATACTTAAATGCTCTTAAAATAAAACAACCATGAAAGTTGCACACGGCAGGCTATTGCTCTGGTGGATCAGCAGGTATAAAGCCCCTGGTGGCAATTAATACTTAAATTCTCTTAAAATAAAGCAACCACGGAAGTTGCACAAGGCAGGCTATTGCTCTGGTGGATCAGCAGGTTAATACTTAAATTCTCTTAAAATAAAGCAACCATGAAAGTTGCACACGGCAGGCTATTGCTCTGGTGGATCAGCAGGTATAAAGCCCCTGGTGGCAATTAATACTTAAGTTCTCTTAAAATAAAGCAACATGAAAAGTTGCACACGGCAGGCATTTGCTCTGGTGGATCAGCAGGTATAAAGCCCCTGGTGGCAATTAATACTTAAATTCTCTTAAAATAAAGCAACCATGAAAGTTGCACACGGCAGGCTATTGCTCTGGTGGATCAGCAGGTATAAAGCCCCTGGTGGCAGTTAATACTTAAGTTCTCTTAAAATAAAGCAACCATGAAAAGTTGCACACGGCAGGCATTTGCTCTGGTGGATCAGCAGGTATAAAGCCCCTGGTGGCAATTAATACTTAAATATAATAGAATAATAACCTTAAAAATCCACTAAGACCCCTTACCGCTGGTGGGGGGAAGTCAAAGCGGCGAAACCTTAAATAAGAAATAAATTCTAAATATATGATGAATTTCTCCATGTCTTTGGTGTCTTTTCCTGGCCTTCTTATTGCGTTTGGCGACAGAAACATCGTGTGAGTTATAAACACTAGCGACAAATTTACTCACACTCACGATGATCGCCTTCTTTACTATGCTGTTGGATGTTGTTGCCTTTCTCTGTCATTGGCATGCCTATTGCCTATGTCATGTGACTAAGCTATTGCTTAGCTTGCGGTGTTGTTGGTCTTGGGAACAGAACCATGTTGTTGTTGTTATTTTCCGATAATAACCATCTCTTCTGTGTTACGTTTATATTATATTTATATGAAAAGAAAAGATTTGTAACGCCTCGTTACAGCTTATAGGTAGAGTTTTATGGATATTGTACAGAGGGGAAATTACAATTTTCATTCGCTCAAAAACTAACGGTAGGTACATGTCAGTTGATTGTTTTTTTAATGCCTAATTTTTTTGAAAACTTCTTTAACGATTTCGATTCTCACAGTTCATTGTTCCTTTTAAGATATGGTATACATACCTACATAATGCAGTTTTTTTTATTCCAAAGGTTTTTAAAGTTTAACAAAAACTAAAACAAATTATCGTGGTATATAACATAGAAGATTATACACTCTTTCACAAAGCAAATCGTCTCGACAGTTTTCAATTTTTTTTTTTTTTTATTTTTTTTATTTTCGAGTGATTCCATAAAAAAAATTGAGATCGAGCCGCAAGGGAGCCAACCGCTATAAACGGTAAAAACGATTTTTCAGAAATCGATTTACGGTAAAGACGATCGAACGGGAAAAAATATTGCACAATCACGACTCATGCGACGATCAAATTATTGCAATTAATTTTTTTTTATTACGAAGAGAATTACTATGGTAGGCAGACGCAAGAAAAATCTTAACAGTACGGCTATTACGACGGGGCCCGATTTTTCAGAAATGCTGGAAAACCTTATAAGACGGGAATCCGATATAACTAGACGTGAAGTAGAGTTAAAATTCAAAACGGATTGGTGGCAAAAAAATTCACAGAGGGATGTTGGACTACCGCAACATGTTTCAGAAGATGATGACGAACAAGCTTCTTTCAGTGGGGTCGGAACGAAAAAGCCTCCAAACAACGATGCTGTTAGACGAACGCACGGGGTCGGGTTAGGCAACGGAAAAGATCCAAGCAGGAGCAATAACCAACAGCCACAAGGTGGAACAAGCTCAAATATAGCGACGAGGGAGCAAGGGTTGGAAATGTCATTATTACGGACAGAAATCGATGAGTTAAAACAAAGAAATGAGCGGGGAAGCATAGGAACTTTTGAAGATGCACTTAATGCGGTTTCTCAATTTAGTGGCCATATAGTGGGGTGATATAGGAGCATGGATTGATGAGTTCAAAACTGCGTCCACGTTAATGAGGTGGGATGAAATGAAAAAAAATCTGTTCGCTAAGCGGTTGCTGGCAGGCACTGTAAAAATGGCTTTGAAAACAAAGCCCACCATTATAAAATGGTCAGACTTAAAAGAGTTCTTAGTACAGGAATTTTCGAATATGATGACGGTAGCAGATATGCACCGGGCGATGGCAACTAGGAGACAGAAAAGTGGCGAACCAGTTGTAGAATTTTTGTTTGCTATGCGTGAACTTGGTGCAAAAGGCGGTATAGACGAACGCTCTATAAAACAATATGGGATCGATGGCATTGATGATTTATCGGCCAACAAAGCGATGCTCTATGGTACACACGTCATGCACGATTTTAAAGTTAAACTAGCTGAGTTCCAGCGTTTTCGAAGCTCTTTGGCACGACATTCTCATGTGCAGTCGAAATTTCCAAAAACGCGTAGAGATTCTTTTGATATTTCTAACATTCGATGTTTTAACTGTGGCTTGAAAGGGCACAAAAGTAAAATGTGTGAATCCAAGAAAAAAGGGCCAAAATGCTTTAACTGTCAGGAATTTGGGAATTTATCTCCAAATTGTCAGCTACGCAAGGAAAATGCGAAAGCGGTGAATTCGGTTGAGGTCAAGGTATCTGAGTTGGAATCAAAAGAGGTTATAGTGAACGGCTACAAAGTACGAGGGCGGATAGATACGGTCAGTGATGTGACTGTAATGCAGTCAACTGAGTATTTTAAACTTGGATCTATAAATTTGGTAAGCGATAATCAAATTTTTAGGGGCTTGTCAGAAGACTGTACCAAACCTTACGGATACTTCATGGCCAACGTGGAAATTGATGACATTACGTATCGTTTCAAAATATACGTAGTTTCATCGAAATCCTTAAGGCAGAGCCTGCTAATTGGGAAGGACATCCTGAGGGACACGCGTATGACGCTGAGCAAAGATGGAGTGCAGGTCGAAAAGCTAGACTCGGGATTGAAAAACTGTTACCAGGTAATTTCTACAAAGCTTGATATTTGTGTAGGCAATCCAAAATACAGACAGGAAGTTGAAGACCTAGTAAGTGATTATAAGCCCAAGGGAACCGCATCAACGTTGAAATGAAAATCGTTCTTAAAGATGATGCTCCTATTGCACAACGTCCTAGGAGACTTGCTCCGTTGGAGAAAGAAATTGTTGACAGACAGATTGAAGAGTGGTTGGACGGTAATATTATTTGACGTAGCAATTTAGAATATTCTTATCCTATAGTCCTAGCAAACAAAAAAGTCGGGAGCAAACGTCTTTGTGTTGATTATAGAAAAATCAACAAGATCATAGTTCGTGATCACAAAAGTTTAGCTCTTGTAGACGATCAAATCGACCAGCTTAGCTCAGCCAAGGTTTATTCCACTTTAGACCTCGAAAACGGGTTTTTTCACGTTCCTATCAATGAAGAAAGCAGAAAGTTCACTTCTTTTGTTACTCATCGTGGCCAATATGAGTTCAACAGAGTACCATTTGGTCTTTGTGTGTCACCGGCAGTCTTTCAAAGACATGTTAACTTGGTATTTAAAGATCTTATGCTCTTGAAGATAGTACTGCTTTATATGGACGACATTGTTGTTTTAGGAAAAGATTATACAGAAGGCATTCGCAATTTAGTCAGGGTTTTCGAAGTACCTAGTGAATACGGGCTAAGATTTCGATATTCGAAGTGCCAATTCCTCTGTCTTAGAATTGACAATTTAGGATTTCGAATTGAAGCTGGGACAATCCAACCATCTGAAGCTAAGATAGTAGCCGTTAAAAAATTTCCACAACCAACGAATATAGTTAAAATTCAAAGCTTCCTGGGTCTAACAGGGTACTTTAGAAGATTTGTTCCAGGGTATTCGTGTATAGCAAGACCACTCACAGATTTGCTAAGAAAGAACATTAAATTTTCGTTTGGAGCTGAACAGATAGTGGCTTTTGAAGAGCTCCTTACGACGGCACCGGTCTTAAAACTTTTTCATTTCGCGGTCTTCTGTCACACTAGCTGATACGGCCGCAATATTTTCTTCGCTACGCACAGTACGTAAACGTGTTTGTGGTTTAATGTCCAACAAAGTAAATTTGGTGCGAAATTTGGTCACAATCTTCCGAATAGACTGCTCAGAAGGTCGAGAATGCCGACCATAAAATGGAAGCAGCGCGTGATGAACATTTCGAACCGAGCACGAATTTTGATAGTAAAATTCAATAATTTGCAAGCGTTGTTCATTTGTAAGACCATCCATGGTTAAATTGCAAACCAAACTGAAGCTGTTTGACAGTGACACAAGGTACTAAACACACGTCAGCTGTCAAAACCAGTGTTGCCAAAACCAAACCAGCTAAAAAATCACCCGTTATAATCGAAAACGAAACGAAAAAAAGGGAAATTTCTCGGTCCATACAAGATAACTTAAATCTTAAATCATAACAGATACGAAGTTGTAAAAATCGGGGATCACGAAGGACCGATTTCAACATCAAGTAGTGCTGACTATCAAAGGTTGGCGGCAAAACGATTTCGACATTTTATCTTCGTCATCGGACGAAGAATAGTGTAAAATTAATTATTATTTTGTCTTTTCACAGCACGCTGGGGTCAGCTATACAACCATGATGGCCGATTTGTGGGATTACAGACTACGCCACTGTCTCTAGTCTGCAACTCTCCACTTATCAAACAGCTAGCACTAGCAATTTAAGATCTTGAGAGAGTCGACGACGAACAGCAACCGACGATGGACGGCCAAATACGACGTGTGACGACGGTCTTTATTTTTCTCGTTTTTAATCATACTTTTTGTATAATTGTCCTACCATTAATTGTTATCTTAATTAAAATTGAATTAAAATTTGTGAAATTAACGATTCTTTTTCTTCTTTTTGTATCCCACATATATATGCTTATACCCTTACATATATTTCTCATCTTTCATCAAGATTTTTTTCTTATACAAAATGTCGAAAAATTATCAATTTATTTTTGTTTTAATTTTTAATTTTAAAACTTAAAAATAAAACGCTATTCACTTGTAACCAAATATTAAAATAAAAGTGTAAAACCGCATGGAAAATTAACAAAGCAGAGATGAAAAATATAAGGGTATCAACATTTATGCTGCTCACCGTATGTTTGTTATGTATAGGTACATAACATGTATGTATATGTTTTTTTCCTGTTTCGTATTTTAGTTTCAATATTAAACTGCATAGAAAAAGAAATACAATAACAACAAGGCTTTCAAATTATGTACATAGTTAAATTATTATGTATTTTTATTCTCATTGGCACATAGATCTCAAACTTGGTGATCATATTGCACAATTTTGGATATTATCAGGGGCTAGTATTGGTTTCATGTAGACAAAAAACCTAGGTTTTAATCAAACATGACATAACAATGATAGACAAAGAACATTTCGGTAAACCATGCCGTTGAACTGCTCCGAAGACGTATCCCATTCAACATCATTTGGTTCCAGCAAGATGGAGCAACATTGCAAATATAGCCAGACCAGTTATGGCAGTTATGGAACTCCACATTTCGCTGGCCTACAAGGCCACCTCACCTAACTGCACCAGACTTTTTTTATGGGGTTATGTCAAGCAGGAGGTGTAAAAATCAAAACCCATTAATTTATCTGAATTGAAGCAGTGTATTAGGACCATAATTGAGGTGATCCCAATGAATAATTATCTGATCAGGTGCCGCATATGCGTGAGTGAACTGGGAGGTCATTTGCGGTCTATAATCTTAAAAAACAATTAGTAGAAATACATCGACTAAAAAATAAGTTATTTGAATTTCTTATTGTAGCACAATTGGTGCGTACTTTCATAAAAGTGGTTACTGGCGCCAGCGAATTCATGCATGTTTTAAAGTCCGCTATTATACCAGTTATTGAAAAAGTCTTTGAAAGACTTTAAGATATTGTTTTTTAATTTTGTAATTGTTGTTAATATTAATTGCTTATAATAGATAATAGAAAATCGGAAGCACAAATGAAATGGGAAAGAATAAATGAACATGTAGGTGTGAAATTAATCCTAGATTTAGATTTCAGTTTAAAACTTTGATACTTATGATATTAGAGCATCGCTTTTTTCTTGTATTTAAAGATTTAAACTAATGATTACGGGGGGACGAATTCTTGTTGACGACGACACTGTTGGTAGCCCGCCATTATACAAACATTTTAAAAAGATTTTGAGTGGCTGTAGGACATTTCTGGCTCTGGCGATGAGGATCTATCTATAGGAATGGTCCCTCCGTCCGTCTTGGATTCTAAAAGATAAAGCCTCCAAGTCCTCCATCGGCAACATTTTGGAACGAAGTCCCAAAAATTCTCTCAAATTCCTCTCACGTTCCAGAAACTTTTTGCGCTTTGCTTGGATCTATTGAAATAAAAATTTATTTTCGCTTGAACATTACAATGATATGAATTTTCAGCATTACCACAAATTCATAAAGCCATGCGTTTCGAAATTTTGAGCTCATGGCATGTTGCTCTTTCCGCAGCTCTTCGATACACTACTTATGTACTCCCACATATTTTTGCCCTAAAAGGCACTTCCACCTGTTATTCAAAGACTCAACATTATTTTGCGTTCTTGGAAAAACGAGGCCTATAAAATTGAAGAAACATTATAAGGACTTCATAAACTCATTTTAATTAAGTAAAGATACCGGGTTGGAACTAAAAAAAGTGCTATAATATATATTATGTATGTCATAATAAATAAGAAATCGCCAAAACAAAATTAAAGTTAAATTTACCTGTCCGCTTGTTCACCGTGCACAATATTGGGGAAAACCTCTTTCTTTCCGCTCTGCTTTTCATTCACGTAATTTGTGAAATATAAAGCAAAAATTCCTCGAGTCTCTGACACTCTCTGACACTCGGGAAAGCTTTCAAACAATTTAGCTCTGATAGAGTTATAGTCAAAACAGATGTGAAGCTTTTTCCCGTGCAGCACAAATAAATCATACAGCATCTTATGGAAGCTGTCACATTCAAAAGGCTGCAGCAATCCCTTGCTGCACGATGTCTCTATTCCTAAAAATTCTGCCTAGTTTCATTGCAGCCACAACAACAAACGAAACAAATGAAAATAATTAGTATCTGGCATTACTTATTTTAAAAATTTTGCCGAAAACAGATGTGCGGCGTTTATTCGCACACAATAACAAGCTTTGCTAGAGTCGACACAATTGAATTTTTTGAACTGAGAAGTTGAGTTTGACTCAAGCTAGAAAACTTTACATGTAATCTTAGTAGAGAAACTATGTTGCTTAAAGCACGTACAAAGGAGATGGCCCATTTTCCTAGGGAACCTGGGCCCAGTGCGTCCACTAATGAATCTAGTATCAAATGAAAGGTGATATTAAGGACATTATGTGGGTGAAATATTTTTAAAATCGTTCGTGGGGTTTTTGAGATATTTGAGCTTGAAGTTGACTAATTCAGAAGCAGAATTTCACTTATTTTTCCGTCAAAACTGCTTATATTTTCCGATGTAAGATACATAGGGAAATAAATCTGGTATCAAATGAAAGGTATTTTGTCCACCTTTTCATCGTAATACATTTTACATATCCTATATTCTCCAATATTTCGTTTTAAGTTATTAGAAATCAAGTTTTTTGTACTAACTTTTTAAACGTCAATACCTTAAAAAGATCGGCAGTGATTCCTAATTTTTTAACATCATTTTAAAGACTATTTATTTACCTTTAATTTGATATATAATTTAGTGCCTTTTATTAAATACAAACTTAGTTTTGAATTAACTTACAAATGGACTTTTTGGCAACACACAGTTAAATGAAAATGACCAACCAGCCATAATCATATGTGACGGAACTTATGTTTACCTCCAAAAAGTTCAAATTATAGTTTCCAAAAAGCAACATATAGTCTGCATAAGTTTCAGAATTTAGTTAAACCTTTTATGATGACATGCTGTGACGGCTATATAATAGACGTATACGGACCTTATTCAGCAATTGATTCTGATGCAACAAAGTTAAAATTATTACATGAGGCGTTTTGTTAAAGAAAATGATGTTTTATCCTAGACAGAGGTTTCAGGGATGCTATTTCAAGCCTAGAATCCTACGGGTACAAAGCTCACATGCCTGAAACTGTTCTGGAAGGGAATAATCAGCTGACAACAGCTCAAGCTAACAAGACAAGATGTGTTACAATGGTAAGATGGGTTGTGGAAGTTGTCAATGGACGCTTTAAGAGAGATTTTAAACTATTCCGCCAAAACTTTTTTAATTTAGCTACTCGTCACTTAATGGATGATTTTAAAATTGCAGCTGCAATCCTTAATAAGTTCCATCCTCTGTTAGAAGACAATACAGATGCCAGCGTTTTACTGGAGTTGGCTTTGAGTAGATTAAATACTCCTAACCATTTAGGCGATTTTGTTAAGGAAAATAACTTAAATAGAACTAGGGCAGTGTATGGTAGAATTAACGGACACATTCCAAGCTTAAATAACTTTCCTTTGCTTGATTTGACAGAGATTCGTAAAATATCATTGGGAAATTATCAAATCAAACAAGCTCGCTCTTATTGTGGGGAACATCTTAAAAGCAATAGAAGTTATATAATAGAAGTTTGTGAAAATGTAATAAGAATCAATTCTACACATCAAAGCCTGGTTGGAAACAATTATTTACTTAGAGGTCGCATTAAATCTCGACACATCAGTGGGAAAATATAATTTACATACATCCTTGTCAGTAATGAATCTGATGTAGCAAATAGTTGCAGCGCAATAGAAGCGTACCATTGCAATTGTCTTGTAGGAATGAGAACTGTTGGTTGCTGCGCTCATGTTATGAGTATTTTGTGGTACTTAGGATTTGCTCGTCACTAACCAAATATGAACATAGCTCCAGCTTTATTTTTAAATACTATTTTAATAGACAATGAAGTTGAAGGAGAATAAATCTGAAATAATACTTAATATTATAATTAATGTAGGACGTAGGTTATTATGTGTGTAATTAAACCAAAATGAATTATAAAAATCTATTATTTCAATGCAATAACTCCATTTCGCTTTTAATATATGTTAAAAGTTATGTCTCATATTAATAAAAATCATTTCGTTTTAAATCTTTTTGTACATATCAATATTGAAAAAATAAAGACTATAAATTATTACATCTACATAATTATGTGTCTTTTATAAACTTCTTATGATAATAAAAAGAAAACGGTAAGTTTTTTACATGGACTATATTTTCGAAGTATAGCATGATGCATGTTTTCTTATAACATCACCTAGATTGTCATCAATATAAATGTTGTTTATCGGGCTTAAAGTAAGTAATAAATAATACATGTTTTGCTAATTTTGGTTAAGAAATTATAAAAAATAACGCTAAACGAAAAAGTGCATAGCACATAGTGTATGTAAATATGCTTTTTAGTGTAAGTTAATTCTAAACTAAGTTTGTATTTAATAAAAGGCACTAAATTATATATCAAATTAAAGGTAAATAAATAGTCTTTAAAATGATGTTAAAAAATTAGGAATCACTGCCGATATTTTTAAGGTATTGACGTTTAAAAAGTTAGTACAAAAAACTTGATTTCTAATAACTTAAAACGAAATATTGGAGAATATAGGATATGTAAAAAAATAATTTTTATTACGATGAAAAGATGGACAAAATACCTTTCATTTGATACCAGATTTATTTCCCTATGTATCTTACATCGGAAAATATAAGCAGTTTTGACGGAAAAATAAGTGAAATTCTGCTTCTGAATTAGTCAACTTCAAGCTCAAATATCTCAAAAACCCCACGAACGATTTTAAAAATATTTCACCCACATAATGTCCTTAATATCACCTTTCATTTGATACTAGATTCATTAGTGGACGCACTGGGCCCAAAAATGGGCCATCTCCTTTATGATTTGATCATTTTTATTAAATAAAAACTATAATGTTAAAATTAAATGCTTAAAGTGCTATTGTAGGTAGTACATAAATGATTATACATATTGAAAACAATTGAGCTAATATTTCTAAAATGCCAACTTAGAAACAAAATCCAAGGCAACGGCAAAAGTAAACAAAATGCAAGGCAACGGCAAAAGTAATCAAAACAAAATAACAATTTTAAAATAAAATCCATGGCGACGGACGGCAGTCGTAAACATAACAAAACAAGAAGAAAGAATGAAAAGGTTGTAGAAAAGAAAGAAAACAAAGATAGCTTGGTGTTCAACCAACACTTTTTTGGCAAATCTCCAAATTACCTTATTTCGGCCCTAATGAAAACGTAGTATAAAAGCTTAAAATCATGTGATTTACATTTTATTTAAGTGTTTATAAACACTCTCCCGTGTATTTTGAACAAGGTGATGCGTATGGCAACACGAACGGAGGAAAATAATATACTCAGTAACTGTACAGCTTATTTTATTAATCTGCAATATGAACCATATTGCTAAGCTTAATCTACCTTTACTTACATCTCTCACTTACTTACTTAATTAAACTGAAGTGATAAATACATTGATTAATCGTATTAAATTTCTTATAACTATAACTTAAAGTTTACAGTTGTATTCAGTTTACTTTTTATCCTAGCGGATCTTCTTGGGATAAAATATTCAGAATCATCTGTAACAGATCGTTTACGCTTTTTTCGTGTAGGTCTTTTAAAAGTTACATTTTCACTAAAATTACTTTGCCTTATAGAGCAAGGTACGAATTCCAATGGCTTACAAGTATTTTTTCTTTGCTGATTTACATGTGCAGCTTTATGATAACCATCTACATTTATTAAATACATGACATTTCCTATTTTTTTAATGACTATTCCAGAGACCCAAGTGTAACTTAAATCTGTTCTTAGTTTATACCAAACCTCGTCCCCTTTCTTAAAAAATATCTTACAATGATCCAGATTTTGATTCGTTTTAACCTCATTTATACATTTTTTAAGTTTTTTTTTTTGTTCTGTGAAATAATTTTAATTTTTGGATTAGTACTGTCGATTAATGTCTTTGTTTTGAACTGAAAAATAAGATCATTAGGGCAGATTCGGGTAACAGTAGATGGTGTTGTTCGATATTTTAGCAAGAAACGGTCCAATTGAGTTTGAATTGGTAAACTATTATCTAATTTGTTTCCCTCTAACATTTTTTTAACCCTAACTTAAAAGTTTGCACCCCTCGTTCTGCAAGTCCATTTGATTGCGGATGATAAGCTGGACTTTTTAAGCATTTTATATTGTTAATATCACAAAAACTAAGAAAAGCCTCTAAATTATAAGGTCGGCCATTATGAGAAACAATCGTGTGGTAAACCGAAATAAGAAAAGATGCTTCTTAATTTCATAATAAGATTTTGGGCGTTAGTTGTATTTACAATTTTAACATCTATCCATTTTGAAAAACTATCTACTAGAATGAGAAAATTATAGTTCTTGAAGAAACAGAAATCCAAGTGAATTCTTTCAAAAAAGTAAAACGATTTCGGCCATGCCTTTTGTGTTGTTAAACAAGATTCATTGTTAATTTTTCCACAAACTTCACATCCTTGTACGTAATCCTCTATATCATGCTCCATACCATCCCACCATACATAACTCCGAGCTAAAATCTTCATTCGAACAATACCTATATGAGTTTCGTGTAGCACTCCTAAAATATTTGGTACTAATATTTGAAGGACAACGATTCTATCTTTAAAATAAAGGCACTGGTTTTCAAAGTTTAAATGATTTCTCCTCACAAAATAAGCTTTTAAGTCAAATGGGATGTTTCCACACTAACCTTTCTTATTAATTTCCTAAACTCGCTGAAGTACTTTGTCGTTAACTGTCTCTTTTTGAATTACCTCAATATCTATATTGTCTTTATAAATGGATGTAATAAATTTACTGAATATTTGCCTAAATTTGTTGAAGTAGATAATGGCAATCTCGAAAGCCCATCCGCATTTGCCATTTGAGAGCCCTTTTTATACTTTAGGGTATATTGGTACATACTCAAGAAAGCTGCCCATCGACATAACCTGCCTGCAGCTACTGGCGGAGATGCTTTTGTTGAACTAAAAAATTCCTTGAGTGGTTCTTGGTGGTCACTATAATTGTAAGTTTCTTGCCATATATGTATCGGTGAAACTTTTTTACAGAGAATACTATGGCTAACCCTTCTCTTTGTAGTTGCGAATAATTTTTTTCTGCATCCCTTAACGTACTAGATACAAATAAAACTGGGCGCTCAACCCCGTCAATTACATGAGATAAAACACCTTCTACGCTATAAGGACTGGCGTCACAGTGAAGCACAATTTCCTTCTGTGGATCATAGTGGACTAATAAATTATTTTCCGTCAATAAAATCTTACTTTTATTAAAGGCCTCATTGCATGGCTCTGACCATTAAAATTTTGCATTTTTCTTGGTAAGCTCATATAAAATACCAAGTTCACTGGACAGGTTAGGGATGAACCGAGAATAATAATTAATCAATCCTAAAAAGGATTTACGTTGGTCTATGTTCTGAAGAGCTGGAGACTTCTGAATCGCTTCAAACTTAGTGTTACTGGGCTTTATTCCCTCTTTTGTAATTATGTGACTCAGATACTCAATATTTTCTTTGAGAAATTGGCATTTCTGTAAATTAACCTTCACCTTGAACATTTCCAATCGCTTAAACACACTTTCTAAATTTCGGTTAAAATCTTCCTCGTCTTTATCTCCAATCAAAATATCATCCAAATAACACTAAACGTTTCTTATTCCTTTCAAAATTTCATCCATTGTAGCCTGGAAAATCGCAGGAGCACATTTTATGCCAAAAATTAGCCGTCGAAATCGAAACAACCCTTTATGTGTGTTTATGGTCAATAATTCTTGACATTCATCTACCACTTCTAGTTGTTGATAGGCACCTTTCAAATCTAGCACACAAAAGCATGCACAACCGGATAGATTCGCAAAGATGTCATCAACCCGCGGAAGGGGGTGGTGATGAGTTTTAACAAATTTGTTCAAAGTCACCTTGCAATCAACACATAATCATATACCACCTTTGGGTTTTTCAACCACTACTATAGGTGATGCCCAAGAGCTGTACCTTACTAGCTACAAAATGCTATCTTCCACCAAAAGCTCCAGTTCCTTTTCGACAGTTTCCCGCAAACCGTATGGCACAGAATATGGGTTGCAAAAAACTGGAAGCGCATTTTCCTCTAAAATAACTCTTGCCTTAAATTTTTTCATAGGATCGCACTTGTTTGAAAAAACACTACTAATTTTTTTAGATATGTGCTTTAAGAACTCATCTTCCGCTTCATTTGCAATTTTTAAACTACCTACTAACTTGAAAACTTTCTTTCCAGCCAAAAAATAATCTATCTAACCAAGGACGACCCATTAAGGGGGTAAACGGTCTATTTCCATCGAGCACCATGACTTCTAGCGTATGCTTACTTTGCTCCACTGGGTGCTTAACATTCACCAAAATATAGCCAACAACATCCACTGAGTCACCCGAAATAACATGCAAATTTTGATTTGACATTTGTATTTTTTTATGTTTGAAAAATTTTTCATAGGTCGATTTGTGAATCACTGTATTACATGCACCAGTATCAACCTCAAACTGAAAAAGTTTATCATCACAAGATACCTTTATACAGGGTGTCCCAAAAGTCAACGTCGAAACGAAAACGGGTGATAGGGTAGGTGGTGACAGTTATCAGAAAAATAATAAAAAAATGCTCACCCTCTGACGGCCTTTCAAGTGCCGTGATTACAAATCTTAATTTTTCTCAATTTTTTTTTCTGTTGTGGAACCTCGAATAACCCCGCTAACAATTGTCATACAAAATTTAAACACACCTGCATCAGTTTTGAGGAAAATTTCACTTTTTTGCCCAACTAAATACTCAAAATTTTTACATGACCCTAATTCAATGGGCTGAAGTGTATAAGGTTTTTTAGAATATTCCATTAATAACGGGAAAAAAATGTTTTTCTCAAATGAACAGGTTTTTAGATAATTCTTTTTAATTCATTACAAAAAAATTTGAATGTACTCCAGGCTTTCTCGTCTAAGTTTAAGTTCGAGGAGAGTGACCGTTATTATTTATAAGTAACTACTAGCAGGCCCAGACTACCAAGGGCTATCAGATAGTGATTCATTTCTCGCGTTTAGTAAAACTGATCCGGTCCTTGGAATATTTTTGTTGTCCTTTGGATTTAAGTGCGTTATAATCTCACTTAATAACATCACCATGCCATCTTTGTACACTGCGCAGGAATATGCGAACATGCACCTTATTTATGGAGAATGCAGAGGCAATGCTAGTGCTGCAGCTAGACTTTACCATGAGAAATATCCAAATGCTGAGCGTTATCCGGATCATCGGGTTTTTGTGAATTTGTACCAGTCATTCTCAGAAGGTCGATTTCCATACCAAAGAACTAGTGAGTTCAGGTTCAGGCCCCGCAAGTGCTACAAGATTGTATTGTAGCTCAATGGACTGTATAACCATCCAGTGTTGGCCCAATATTAATCTGATTAACGATTTAAAATTAATGATTAAAAATCATAATCAAACAATTGGATTAAGATTAATTAATCATAATCAAATTTAAAATGATTAAAATTATTAATCTTAATCATTAATCGTTAATTTGATTATTCGATTAAGTATTAACTTTGTCCAAATAAAATGTACCTATAATAAAAACATAAGCGAGAGCTACAGTACGTTTGCAACGAACTGTTGGATACCCTATTCCCCATATTTTTGTATCTGCATGCGTCTGCCTCCTGCAAACAGCCAATGTTTCAGAAACAAAATTCTTCTTTAGCAAATTCTTCAATAACATTAATTTTATGCGGTGTGATGTTCAATTAGTGCTGGCGCAATAAAAAAAGGAGTGCGCCACGCCCAAAGTTAAAAAGTTTTATTGCCAAGGCAATTGTTATGAGCTCAGTGACATTCAATTTTATTCTTGCAGATCAATTTGAACAAAACAAGACAAAACTTAAATTTTTAAAAATTAGATTTGGAATGGAAATAGCGATTATGGGTGTTTTTAACAATCATTGGACCACACTCTGCTACGTAACCAAGGAATATAAATACAAGTGTTCATCTGTTTACTTCAAAACTGCGACCGATAGTTAAAAAACGTTAAAAAAATTAATGCATTATACGACTTTTGACTGAAACTCCCCTTAAAAGTGGGCGTGTCTTAAAAATTTGAAGCACTAACTGCACTTTTTTCAGTATTTAGGCATATGTGTAAGACTACAGCTGAATCGAGTAGTTTTTAAGCAATCTTACCTGAACAAAGGTATTTTACCAAAATCACGCCTTTAAAAGTGGGCGTATTGAAAAAATTTACAAAAGAAAATGTAGAGATATATTTCTCAAATAACGAACGGAAGGAAAAAGGTTTAAATTAAACATTGGAAATGCCTTAAATTCTTAAGGCTACGTTTTTCGTTCTTTCATGAAAAGTAGGCGTAAGCCACGCATAAAATTCAAAAATTTCTTTTCATACACTAACCTTTTCGTTTCTATTAAGAGACGCAAAACTTTGGCTTGCGAATTAATTATAAATACCGTTTATTTACAAAAACAATTTTTTTAGAGTTTCTAATGAAAAGTGGGCGTCAGCCAATCCCAAAATCGATTTTTTTGATTTCATACACAAGATGTTTATGTGCCAGTAAGACCCACAAAATTTAATGTTTTTCGCTTTAACATAACAATTGTTATTTTATAAAAACAATATTGATGGTTTTGTATGAAAAATAGGCGTAAGCCACGCCCAAACTGAAATATTTTTATTTGATTGGAAGTAAGTTTACCTAAAGCTTACGTGTGCAAAATTTTAGCGTTATGCTTTTATCGTAACTGTACAAAAAAACATAATTTAATTTTATTAAATTGAGGTTGTTCAACAAAAATGGCGATTGTGGGCGTGTTTGTGGGCGGATTTTACCGGTTCAAGAACTTACAATTACTCTTGAACTAAGGATTAAATATACAAAATTTCAGCTTTCTAGCTCAAAAATTGCGACCTCTAGAGAGTATACATACGGACGGACGGACGGACGGACATGGCTAAATCGACTAGGCTTTTGATTCTGAGTCAGAATATATATACTTTTCTATACCTAACGGTATTATTTCTCTATGTTACAAACTCCACACCAAATATAATATACCCATTCTATGGAATAGGGTATAAAAATTTGTGTGGTTTTATGAAACCACGATGCAAGTGATACTTTTTTTCGGATCGTAGGCATTTAACTGAACGTTTTCAGAAAATTATTTGATTCAGGGCATTAAAATCACGTTTTTGATCTTAAACTAACAGTCCCGGCAGATAGCGCGATGAAAACTAGATACAATTAAATTTAATCAATTACTGATTAGTAATTAATGATTAACACCAGTAAACATTTAACTGAACATTTTCAGAAAATTATTTGATTCAGGGTATTAAAATCACGTTTTTGATCTTAAACTAACAGTCCCGGCAGATAGCGCGATGAAAACTAGATACAATTAAATTTAATCAATTACTGATTAGTAATTAATGATTAACACCAGTAAACATGATTAAGATTACTTTTTTAATCATGATTAATTTAATGTGATTAAAATTAATCAAATTAATTAATTGATTAAAAAATTAATTGATTAATGTTAACATTGTAACCATCTCTAATAATACATATGTGAAAAGAAATAAAACACGATAATTTAGAGTGGTAAAAATATTATAAAAACATAAGCGAGAGCTACAGTACGTTTGCAACGAACTGTTGGATACCCTATTCCCCATATTTTTGTATGTGCATGCGTCTGCCTCCCGCAAACAGCCGATGTTTCAGAAACAAAATTCTTCTTTAGCAGACAGAAAAAAATTCAATAACATTAATTTTATGCGGTGTGATGTTCAATTAGTGATGGCACAATAAAAAAAGGCGTGCACCACGCCCAAAGTTAAAACGTTTTATTGCCAAGGCAATTGATATGAGCTCAGTGAAATTCAATTTTATTCTTGCAGATCGATTTGAACAAATCAAGACAAAACTTAAATTTTTAAAAATTAGATTTGGAATGGAAATAGCGATTATGGGTGTTTTTAACAATTATTGGACCACACTCTGCTACGTAACCAAGGAATATAAATCCAAGTGTTCATCTGTTTACTTCAAAACTGCGACCGATAGTTAAAAAACGTTTAAAAAATTAATGCATTATACGACTTTTGACGGAAACGCCCCTTAAAAGTGGGCGTGTCTTAAAAATTTGAAGCACTAACTGCACTTTTTTCAGTATTTAGGCATATGTGTAAGACTACAGCTGAATCGAGTAGTTTTTAAACAATCTTACCTGAACAAAGGTATTTTACCAAAATCACGCCTTTAAAAGTGGGCGTATTGAAAAAATTTACAAAAGAAAATGTAGAGATATATTTCTCAAATAACGAACAGAAGGAAAAAGGTTTAAATTAAACATTGGAAATGCCTTAAATTCTTAAGGCTACTTTTTTCGTTCTTTCATGAAAAGTAGGCTAAAGCCACGCCCAAAATTCAAAAATTTCTTTTCATCACAAACCTTCTCGTTTCTATTAAGAGACGCAAAATTTTGGCATGCGGATTAATTATAAATACCGTTTATTTACAAAAACAATTTTTTTATAGTTTCTAATGAAAAGTGGGCGTCAGCCACGCCCAAAATCAATTTTCTTGATTTCATACACAAGACGTTTATGTGCCAATAAGACCCACAAAATTTAATGTTTTTCGCTTTAATATAACAATTGTTATTTTATAAAAACCATATTGATGATTTTGTATGAAAAATAGGCGTAAGCCACGCCCACACTGAAATATTTTTATTTGATTGGAAGAAAGTTTACCTAAAGCTTACGTGTGCAAAATTTTAGCGTTATGTTTTTGTCGTAACTGTACAAAAAAACATAATTTAATTTTATTAAATTGAGGTTGTTCAACAAAAATGGCGATTGTGGGCGTGTTTGTGGGCGGATTTTACCGGTTCAAGAACTTAGCCTTACTCTTGAACCAAAGATTATATATACCAAATTTCAGCTTTCTAGCTCAAAAATTGCGACCTCTAGAGAGTATACATACGGACGGACGGACGGACGGACATGGCTAAATTGACTAGGCTTTTGATTCTGAGTCAGAATATATATACTTTTCTATACCTAACGGTATTATTTCTCTATGTTACAAACTCCACACCAAATACAATATACCCATTCTATGGAATAGGGTATAAAAAACCACTAAGCAGATTTATTCCTGCTTAAGACTAACTCTCATTCGTGCTTGTTCGCAGAACAAGCACTCTTTCGTTAAGTTCTTACGTTAAGTTTTATTTACGTTTAATTGTATCTTCTTATACTTATGTGACCATCGAATGCAGAGTTGCCAGGACTCATGCGATTCGATACAAAGATGTCGATCAAGACCCAAGTACATCGGATTTTGAAGAAAAATGAGCTCCATGCATACCATGTTCAACGAGTGCAAAGTCTACTACCCCGAGATTACCCTGGAAGAGTTACATTTTGTCGAACATTACTACAACGGTACAGGGAAGATCCGCGATTCTTGGACAAAATTCTGTGGTCCGATGAATCAACATTTAAAAAGGATGGATACATGAACCTTCACAATTTGCACGAGTGGCATGTAGAAAATCCACATTTGATACGGGAAGACGAATCGCAGTATCGCTTCAAAGGTAATATGTGGACCGGAATTCTGAATGGTTAAGTTATTGGACCATTCTAACTACCCAGGGCCGGACAAGCTATACGTGCAAGCGGTGCAAATGCGCAGGGCGCTGAAACCAATGGGCGCCTTGGGCGAGCGTTTAAATAGTCACCTCGTAACCACTATCTTCTTTTTTAATTCTCATTCATTTTTGTAGCTCACACCAATATTGATATTCATTATATAACTAACAGCTAATTTGAATTTAATGACAGATATACAATTATATACATATCTACTATTCCAAAAATTAATCCATGTTTACCTTCTTATTCACACCCACCCCACAGTCCCACAGTAAAAAAAAAAAACTTTATCTACCAAGTTCATTAGATACCTACCAACCTAGCTATATCCTATATGCTATTTTTCTCCTTATAAGGCATCACCACGTATGAGAAATTTTATTTTATTTTCATAACCCACCCCTATGCAGTGTAATGTGTAACACAAACAAAAAATTCAACAGCATAAATACAGATAATTAACAGTGTGCATGTTGGTAACATGCACACGATGTCAGTACTTCTATATGAAATCAAAGTGAGCAATGTTACTTAACAGAAATTCTGAGGTACAAAATTCATACTCATGTACACAACAGTGTGCAAAATTAAAAATTGCACATATGAATTTAAACTCTTTCGGTTGAGTGTTTTTTGTACTATGTTTATGTTTATGTTTAAGTTTGTCATTGGCTTCTCTTTATGAGTGGAATCTTATCACTCGTCTGGAGAGATGAGAGATGACAAAGGGTTGAGTTGAAATAAAAATATGGAAATAATGAGTGATGAGATGACTGATGATGATGCGATGACTAATGATGAGGTTTGTCGTTTGTCGTTATTGAGTGAATCTTTTTTGTTCAATTTTCTTTTTCTCTTTTTTTGTTCTTGCCTGCCAGTCATTGTTTCCATTAAAAAAAAAAGAATTTTTTGACTAATACAGGGCAATCGCAATATTTTTGATGTGAGGTTGTTTAAAGAGCTAGAGCGAGTAGGTTGAGCTGAGACAAGAAAAACATCGTATGGGGGTCATCTCCGTTTAGCCAGGAGACGCAATTTTCTAAAAACATGACTTAAATTGAAAAAAAATAATTTAAAAATAACAGTAACTCCTACAATGCCATGCCATATCTTTTTGTAAAGCCAGAAATCTTCTCTTTTTTTTTTGTTTCTAAACAAAGCTGTTTTAGTTATCCGTTTTCAAAATATTTACTTTCAAACTCAAAATTATGGCAACAAAAAAATAGAAAAAAATTTCAAACAAATTTTTTTCAAAATTTGTTGTATTCAAGTACATATTATTTTTGTTGTCAAAACTCAATGCTCTTATTAGTTTTGGGTCAGACACTGAAAACCGTATGGCTCTAGGACTTTTGTTGCCAAGCTATTCAAAAATATCCCAACCTACTTGTTCATAAAAAACACAAAAATTTGCATTACTTGTGCCATCTCGTAAGGCTATATTTTCGTGTTTTTATGCAGAAAAAGGTTCTTTTATTTTTGAATAGCTTGACAAAAAGAAATCCTAGAGACATACGGTTTTAAATGTTGGACTTGAATCAAATAAGAGCATTGAATTTTGGCAAAAAAGTACTAAATAAGGTAAAATTTTGAAATAAAATTAGTTTGAAAATTTTATTTTAACTTTTTTTTAAATTTTGAGTTTGAAAATTAATATTTTGAAAAAATTTCACTAAAATAAATATTTTTCAAAACCAAATAGGTAAAAGAAGAGGTTTTTGGCCTTAAAAATTGGCATAGCATGGCGTTGTAGAAGTTATTTTGTTATTTTTTAATATTTTTTGTTTCCAATTTAAGTCATGTTTTAAGAAAATTGCCCCTCTCAGCTAAACGGAAGGGAATAGACCCCCCCCCACATGAGTTTTTCTTGTTCCAACTCAACCTACTCGCTCTAGCTGTTTGGCACACCTTAAGTGAATCACCCTTCATAATCTTTCGCTTATGAAAATTCACAAACTGTACGTTACACAACCTACCTCAAATATATCTTGTATATCTCCTATAATTTTGTGATATATTTTTTGACTTAAATTTACAATTATTTTTGTATTCTTCAGTTACTATTATTTTTTTGATATATCGAATAGGCCTGTTGGGGATACCTCGTTAAAAAAACGCATTGCAAAGTCTACCCCTAGGGTAATGAGGAAATGACTACTTCCAAAAATCACCGCAATTGAGGGCGCCAATGATAAAGCTTGCACAGGGCGCTAATTTAGCTCGGGCCGGCCCTGTAACTACCAGAGAACATGAACGGCGAGGTGTATTTAGATTTTTTACAAAACCACTTGCCAAATTTATTGGAAGATGTGCCACTTCCACTTAGAAATTTATGGAAATATGTGGTTACAACAATACGGCAACGGCTGCCCAGCGCATTATGCTCGCCCAGTGAAACAATTCCTTGATGAAGAATACCCAGGCATGTGGATAGGGCGGCCTGGTGCAATTTCGTGGCCAGCCCGTTCACCTGACTTAAACCCTCTGGATTTCTTTCTTTGGGGGGCAGTTAAAGAAAATTCTACTCAAAACCAATCCAAAATTTAGCAGAGCTGGGCCAAAAAATCACGGAGGCTGTTGCAGACATCAACTCAAGAAGATTCGCTCTTTATAAGACAAAACGATCTTATTTAAGAAGATGTAGATCTTGCATTGCTGTTGGAGGCAAACAATTTGAACATTTGTTATAGTTATAACTAATCGAAATAAACTTTGATGTAATTTTTGTTGAAAAATTTAATTTTATTTCAAACTTAAACCAGAAAATAGAAATGAATCACTAACTGATAGCCCTTATAAATAACTAGCTTTTGCCCGCTACTTCGTACGCGTGGATTTTAGAATAAAGTAGGTATCTCAACATACCTTACCAGCTCTACAGCCGTAAGATTTTTGGCTTCTGTATAATATTATTTCGAAGCATCATAACGGTTTAAATTGCAAAGTTGGAGATTTGAGTTCTGAAGCAATATACCTAATTGGAATGCCCACTTTCAAAACGATGCTCCGCGCCGATACTGCTATTTATGGCAGCTCCGCTTCATCAGTTTTGGGCGTAAGTATTGCTCGTTCACCGTTCTTTATGGTTACATTATTTTTCGATTTCTGCTTTCGCTGAATGAGATATTGTCTATATGGTTATAAATAGCGCCATCTATGATGTTTTTGATGTAACTTCTTTTCAGAACGACTAACTTATTTCTATTCATGTATATGCAGGTAAGTGTGGCGCTATTTTTATGATTTCCAGCGCCATTATGTAAGTGAGACGCTAACTTCCTTAAAATCTTTTTATTTTGCGTTAAGTTCATTGAATAACGTTCGATTGCAGCAATATTAAAAAAACAACCAGAATTATATATTTTCCTGCGATAAAATGTAGCCTATATTTTAAGTTGGCGTACTACCAATAAATCTGCGAAAACCGCATTCAATTCCATGCAGTAGTTTTTGAGTGATGCGCGTACAAACATACAGACAGACAGACAGACAGACAGACAGACAGACAAAAATTCTAAAAACGGTTGTTTTGGCTTCTGTGGGTCTAATAGAGACTCCCCATATTAGTTTTGCATCTATATCTTCAATGTACAGACATCGACCCGTTACAATTTTATTATATGTATATAGATAACGGTCACTTTCCTAGAACTTAAACTTAGACGAGAAAGCCTGGAGTACATTCAAATTTTTTACTTGCGATTATAGGTACTATAAGGCAAGTTATGGATTCGTGCAGAAAAAAAAATTTGAGATAACAATCACACATGACATTACGATGATGGAGAAGTCGAAAAAAGTGGGTCTGGAAATTCCGTCCGTCTGTCTGTCTGTCTGTCTGTCTGTCTGTCTGTCTGTTCGCGCCTCTGGAGGCTGAACGGGTGGGCCGATTTGCTTCAAATTTGGTATTTAGGATTTATTTGGCCGTCCCTCGGAACGTATTTTTTATTTTTGCTCTAGGTCCAAAAATAACGGCACCTGCCATACAATCTTGAAGACAAAAATTGATTTTCTCAAAAACGGCTCTAACGATTTTGATAAAACTTTCAGAATGCTATTTTTGCAAGAAAATCTATCTTTTGGTTTGAAATTTTTTTTCAAAATTTGTCTAATAACGGTAACTCTCATAGAACCAGTATTTTCAAATCAAATTTTCTCATAAACTATACATTCGATTTCAATAAAATTTTGGCCACAGGAAGTCATTCATAATTTTATTAATATGGCATTTCAAAATTTTCAAAAACTTTTTTTTTTTGATTTTTTATAATTTTTTCAAAAAAATTTTTGGTTTTCGAAATATGTTGGAAACGGGTACATTGATTTTTTTTTAAATTTTTTTTTCAAATGTAAACTACAGATTGCCATATATTTGCATACTCAAATAAATTTCAAAATATTTTTTGAAAAAGTTTTTCAAAAATAACCTTTTAAAAAAAAACTGGTCCAAAGATTTTCAATATTTTTTTTTTCTAGACTGACGTATAGCTTAGAAATTTTATTGCATACTTAGTTTTTCCGAGAAAACTCTTAAACTAATTTAAGAAATAAAAGAATTTTCGAAATTATTTAATTTTTTTTTAATATCCATATATGCAGCCACTACGCAATTGCTTATCATAAGAGCAAGTTCGTGCGACCCAGTCGTGCATTTTATTTTTAATGAATTAAAAAGAATTATCTAAAAACCTGTTTATTTGAGAAAAACATTTTTTTCCGTTATTTATGGAATATTCTCAAAAATCTTATACCATTTTGGAAGGAGAATTGAACACTTTTAACACTTTTAAGGTAACTTGCTAAAATTTCGTAGTACATTTTTACTTGCGATTATAGGTACTATAAGGCAAGTTATGGATTCGTGCAGAAAAAAAAATTTGAGATAACAATCACACATGACATTACGATGATGGAGAAGTCGAAAAAAGTGGGTCTGGAAATTCCGTCCGTCTGTCTGTCTGTCTGTCTGTCTGTCTGTCTGTTCGCGCCTCTGGAGGCTGAACGGGTGGGCCGATTTGCTTCAAATTTGGTATTTAGGATTTATATGGCCGTCCCTCGGAACGTATTTTTTATTTTTGCTCTAGGTCCAAAAATAACGGCACCTGCCATACAATCTTGAAGACAAAAATTGATTTTCTCAAAAACGGCTCTAACGACTTTGATAAAACTTTCAGAATGCTATTTTTGCAAGAAAATCTATCTTTTGGTTTGAAATTTTTTTTCAAAATTTGTCTAATAACGGTAACTCTCATAGAACCAGTATTTTCAAATCAAATTTTCTCATAAACTATAAATTCGATTTCAGTAAAATTTTGGCCACAGGAAGTCATTTATAATTTTATTAATATGGCATTTCAAAATTTTCAAAAAATTTTTTTTTTGATTTTTTATAATTTTTTCAAAAAAATTTTTGGTTTTCGAAATATGTTGGAAACGGGTACATTGATTTTTTTTTAAATTATTTTTCAAATGTAAACTACAGATTGCCATATATTTGCATACTCAAATAAATTTCAAAATATTTTTTGAAAAAGTTTTTCAAAAATAACCTTTTAAAAAAAAAAACTGGTCCAACGATTTTCAATATTTTTACTTGCGATTATAGGTACTATAAGGCAAGTTATGCATTCGTCGAAAAAAAAAGTTTTGAGATAACAATCAAACATGACATTACGATGATAGAGAAGACGAAAAAAGATGGTCTAAAAATTCTGTCCGTCTGTATGTCTGTCTGTCTGTCTGTCTGTCTGTATGTATAGAGACCTACAGCCCAAACGGGTGGGCCGAATTGCTTCAAACTTGGTATATAGACTTTTTTAGGTATTGTACAGAGGGGAAATTGAAATTTTTTTCTTAGCTTAAAAAATAATGGTACCTGCCATACAACCGTTACGTTAAAGCTTAGTTTTCTCAGAAACGGCTCTAACGATTTCGATTTAAAAAAATCAGTGTTGCTTTTTAGGTACGACCAATAATATGGCTGAAAAAAAAGTTTTAAAAAATGGCTAAGAACGGTACTTTCCATAGGACCGTTTTTTTTGCTTTCGACTATCTCGAAAACGACTCAACCGATTCTTTCGAAATTTCACACACATATAGCTGTAGGTAGCTCAATTTATATTGCATACCAATATTTTTGAAAAATATTTTTTTGTATTTTTAAAAGCATTTTAAAAAAAAAAATTTAAAAAATTAATATTTTGAAAACTGCTTATTAAATTTTTTTCTAAAAATTTTAAACAAATGTATTTGCTGAATACCTATGAACTGGCGTTTTTGAATTTTTTTTGAAAATTTTTTTCAAAAAGTTTTTCAAAAAAAACTTTTTTTCTCAAAAACCGCTCCACAGATTTTTATAAATTTATTCTCATAAATTCAAATTTATAAAAGAAATAAAATGGCGTATTTTTTTTCAGCTCAAATTAGTTTAAGTATTTATTTAAGAATTTTGAAAAATTTATTTTTATCAAAATCTCAAGCCACAAGACCACTGTCACACATTAGAGCAAGTTCGTGCGACCCAGTCGTGCATTTAATTTTTTTCTAGATTGACGTATAGCTTTGAAATTTTATTGCATAGGTACTTAGTTTTTCCGAGAAAACTCTTAAACTAATTTAAGAAATAAAAGAATTTTCGAAATTATTTAATTTTTTTTTAATATCCATATATGCAGCCACTACGCAATTGCTTATCATAAGAGCAAGTTCGTGCGACCCAGTCGTGCATTTTATTTTTACACTACAGCCCATTGAATTAGGGTCATGTAAAAATTTTGAGTATTTAGTTGGGCAAAAAAGTGACATTTTCTTCAAAACTGATGCAGGTGTGTTTAAACTTTTTTATGCATTTGTTAGTGGGGTTATTCGAGGTTCCACAACAGAAAAAAAAATTGAGAAAAATTAAGATTTGTAATCACGGCACTTGAAAGGCCGTCAGAGGGTGAGCATTTTTTCGATTTTTGTTGGAGTGCCTCTAACTCACAAAATACATGGCAAAGATTTTTTTTATTATTTTTCTGATAACTGTCACTACCTGCCCTATCACCCGTTTTCGTTTCGACGTTGACTTTTGGGACACCCTGTATAAAGAGGATAGTTACCTAATTTAAAAAAATTTTAACTATTGAAATAATCGGACTCCATTTCATTTATTAAAAGGTTGCAATCATTCATATGTTGCCGGCTCAAAATTTTGAATCCAGTCAAATCTGACTTGTTGACTGGATTTCGTTTTTTCAAATCCAGTCAAAAAAAAAAACAGTCAAACATTATACCATACAAAATGCAGTCAAAAAACAAGTCAAATTAAAAAAAAAAAACATTTTTAAAAAACAAACAAAATATTTTATTCATCTTGTAACAAAAATAAATACATATTTTTTTTAAATAAATTCACAGCACTTTTTTAAGTACAAAATTGTATGATGCAGATCATTTGTATGTCTTTAAGTTAATATGTGAATTAAAGCAATAAACATTTAATTAAAATCTGAATCGGAATTCGAGGTACCTACATATCAGTTTCTTTATTAAGTTCAATGTTTTGATATAAATCAAATTTGTACCAATTTTTTTTTTGTAACTTTGTTTGGTAGGTATAAAAAAATTTGTATGCAAAAGGTAAAGCGGCTTAAGTCGACAAAAGTGAAAAGTGAATTTTTTTAAATATTTAAACAAATTGAAAAATTAGCTTCATTTCTGTGTCTTTTGCGTTTGGAACAACAAATACTGTTTTAAATTCAAATAAGCCGTTTTACTCCGTTCAAAATATCCTGGATTTAAAAAAAAATTAAAAAGTAATTTGAGTCGTGATGCGTTAAATACGGTCATTAAAAGAAGCAAAATAGCTTCATTTTTTAATAATCGTCGTATAAATACCTATATATAAGGCAAAGTTACTTCCATGTTTAAAACCACAAAAAATTAAATAATAATGTTCTTTTTACGTAATTCTTCATAGTTCTTTAAATTTGTTTTTCTGCAGCACGTATCAATTTCAAGCTTAAAATCAAAAAAATAATAGAAGCAAATAAACTTTCAGTTAGCATTGGCACACAACACAACGATTCCTATTCAAATCAGCTGTCAAAGATGAAGATGAAGATTGGGCAATGGATGTGTTGGATATTTTGTATATGAATTTGAATTTTTGACTTGATTCCAGTCAAAAAACAGAGTTGACTGGATTTGTTTTTTTTTTCCGCAGTTATCGGCGAAAAAGTCCAGTCAAAATGGCAACAGTGAACACTGAAAGTAACATTGTTTATATAATTAAAATTTAATTTGTCATCTTCATCACTTTCAATTTCTTCATTTACATTAATTTATACTTTGTATGTTTTTATTTCATTTATCATGGTTCTGGATTCGGCTGTACGCTGGTCTGGTATTAGAATTTTTTTTTCATTTTCTTGTTTTTTTAGATAGCAATGTTTAGCCAAATGACCCCAATTACTACAATAATAACACTTAAAGTTCTTACGGTCATACCTATCATTGTTTTTAAATCTATCCGATGAAAGACTCCTCTACTTATATTCAGCACCTTTCTGATGGAAACGACCACGCTCCACATGTGCTTTGTTCACCATTTGTTGATCACTCGTCCCAGCCATGTAACTTAACTCTTGTTGCACCATTTCCATTTTTAATGCTGTTTCGCAACTATCTTCAAATGTTTTGGGAGATGAATTAATTAATTTTGATTGAATTTTTGTATCACGGATACCCATCAAAAAGCGATCTCTGAGGGCTTCATCTAAAAATGTCCCGTAAGCACACGTGTCTGCCAGACTTTTAATAGTCACGATATAGTCCGTTACAGTTTCTTCTGCATTTTGATTTCTAGCCAAAAATTTAAAGCGCTCCGCAGTCACATTTTTTTTGGCGAAAAATGTTTTTTTAACAATGTAACTAAAGCTTCGAAACCTAAATCTTCCGGCACTTTAGGTGAAGTTAAGGTTTTCATTATTTTGTATAAGTCTGCGCCGCCTACTCCAATTAAAAACGACGTTTTATCACCACACTCTTCTATTTTATTAAGCTTTAAAAGGTGCTTCATTCGTTCGATGTACGAATCAAAATCATCGCCAGCATTAAAATATTCTATACGACCAATAAAATTCGACATTTTTGTTACTTCTTCTTGTTCTTTTTTTATGCATTCATCATCTTTGATTTCGGACATTAAAATTATAAAAAAAACCACTGCACATATGTTTTTGTTCTTAACCCTGGATTTTTTTTTACTCATCGTCGCCAATGAACTAGGCATTATACAATTTCAAAAGTATGCACATCTGTTTAAGGTTTGGCTCTGCATGCAGCGCTGCGTGCACACCCTCTAAACATCTGTTTTCGGCTTTTAAAAGCTGGCGGTATTTCCAAAGCTGGCAGAAACGCAATAGCTCCAAGCATGTTTACATACTTTGCAAACAAGGTATTATTTCCTATGAAGGTTGTGCACAAAAACAAGGAAAGTTAATATTTTGCCATTCTTGTTTTAGTAAAATAATGAAAATACCGTAAATTGTTTGAAGTCCACATGACTTTAAATTCCTCAGAAATGCCTGTTGCAAATGGAAAAAACCATCCAGAAGGTGATATTTCTGGGAATACCACCCGCAGTGCATTAATTGCCGCAACCTCGAAATCACATATGCAAGTGGCTTCAATGTTCTGCATTTGACTTATAATGTACTATACAAAAAAATGTATGTTTAATATGAAAAATAAATTAAGTTGTATTTTACTTACGAAGAAAACATCCTCGTAATGAGCTTTGTTCCTAGGAGTCACTAAGTATATATATACAAGTGGAATAATCGCTGAATCCTCGTCGCTGCGACCAACTCTCCCATGAATTGTGTACAACTGGTACAACAAATTCGGAACAGTTTGGAATGTTCTATCCTGTTTAATATTTGTATTAAATTTAAATTTTAAATATAGATAAGGAAGTCTCATATACAAAAAAAACTTCACAACCAAAAGTTCATTCGACAGGTCGGAAAAAGTGGGTTTAGGTGGAAAAAGGTCAAAAGTTAATGAAACTTGGAGGTTTTGTTCAGTGATAGTAAACTAACATTTTGCTAAGTTTTTGACCTCGATGGCGCTGTGCTAAAAGAGAGAGAGAGGGGGGGGGGACTGCAAATTTTTCAACGTTGCTCCGGTTTTTCTTCAATTACTTTTTTTCTTACGTCCTATGGAAAAAACTTATTTAAGTTTTTTGTAGAATTAAACATTCATTTTCCTAAATTCTGTTAGTACAAACATCTTTGTAGGTCAATTCGTTACCGAGATAATATCGTTTAAAAACAGGTAATTTTTCATTCAATGATTATTCATGTATATACGAAGAAATTTGGTGGAATTCTGCATTTCTTGACATTGCTGTTTTTCGAAACGCCATGTTTTCGTTACGAATTGACATACAACAATTTTTTGCCATCCAAATTGTAGGAAATTTAACGTTCTACAAAAAAGTAGAATAAATATTCATGTAGGACGTAAGAAAAAAAAAGGTATTTAGGGAAAACCGGAGCCAAAAACCTCCAAGTTTCATTAACTTTTGACCTTTTTCCACCTAAAAGTACCTGTCGAGTGGACTACAAACAATCTTTTTTTTTTTTTTTTGCTTTGAAACGCAATTTTAAAGCAATTCGGGCCACCCGTTTGGGCTGTCGGTTTCTATACACACATACAGGCACACATACAGACAGAGAGACATTTTCAGACCATCTTTTTTCGTCTTCGCTATCATCGTCTTGTCATGTTTGATTGTTGTCTCAAAACTTTTTTTTTTCGACGAATGCATAACTTGCCTTATAGGACCTATAATCGCAAGTAAAAATAGGACGAGAATCTAACATCAAAAGAGGTGTATGACAAGGAGACGCAATTTCTACATCTGTTTTTTCAGTGGAACTTGAAGAAATCTTTAGTCAAATTGATTCGGATAGTAAGTTTATATTAAATATATGGGGAGAGAGATTGAGAAATTTACGCAATTGTAGTCTTAAGAGAAAATTGTAAGAGCTGTCGGTAACGGGTTTAAGGGTAGTCATACAAAGTTTTCGAGCAATATGAAGAACTAATGTTTGAAAAAAATAGTAAAAACTACCTAGAAAATTATGGTTAAAACTCGAAAACCCGATATACAGGAGTTTACGTTAAGAAACCTCTACTTTTTTTACTTACTTATGATGCCGCCACAGGAGAGTGGTGCTCCTGGGCCTTGCTGAGAATGCCCCTCCAGCCGGCTCGATCGCTAGCCTGCTGTCTCCAATTTCGCACTCTAAGTTGACGGATGTCTCCTCCTACCTGGTCGCTCCATCGAAGATGAAGTATACCTTGGCTTCTGACTCCCTCGGGTTTGGCTTTGGAGACTTTATGAGCTGGAGCGTCGATGTCGCTCTACATGGCCAGCCATCTAGTCTTTGGACTCGAATTTTTCTGGCTAGGCTTATGTCGCTGTACAGTTCCTATAGTTAGTTGTTGTATCTTCTTCTCCAAATTTTGTTTTCGCGATTTACGCAGACAGGACCATAAATCGTACGCAGAACTTTTCTCTCGAAAACTCCAAGTGACTTTTCTTCCGATTGGGAGAGGGTCCATGCTTCCGCTCCATATAGCAGGACCGGGACGATGAGTGTTCTATACAGTGTCAACATGGTTTTTCTCGATAGGGCTTTATTCCTCAATTGCTTACTCAGCCCAAGGAAACAGCGATTAGCAAGAGTAAGTCTGCGTTTGATTTCAGCGCTGATGTTGTTGCCTGTGTTTACAGCAGTGCCCAGATAGACAAATTCACTGACTAGCTCGAAGTTATACATATCAATGGTTACGTTCTGACCAAGTCGGTGGTGGGATTGGACTTTTGTTGATGAAAGCATATACTTCGTCTTGTCCTCGTTTATTTTCAGCCCCATTCTGCTTGTTGCTGACTCCATAGTAGTGAAAGCACCGGTTACTGGTCAATTTGTTCTTCCTTTCGCGTCAATATCGTCAGCAAACCCAAGTAATTGTGCCGATTTATTGAAAATGGTGAATGATGTGCTGGCATGGGTGTTTCGCATGACATTTTCAAGCACAATGATACAGCCACGTGACAGTGCGTCGCCTTGTCTAAGCCCTCTGGTGGATTCGAAGGTTTCAGTAGAGTCTCTACCAACATTGACGGAACAGCGAGCATTCTCCAACGTCATCCTGATAAGGCGTATCAGTTTAGCAGGGATTCCAAAGTTAGACATAGCACGATACAGCTCACCTCTATTAACACTGTCGTATGCGGCTTTAAAATCGACGAACAGGTGGTGGGTGTCGATGTTGTATTCTTGGGTTTTCTCCAGGATCTGGCGTAATGTGAATATTTGGTCGGTGGTAGATTTTCAAGGTCTGAAGCCGCATTATTAAGGACCTATCAGATCATCAGCAAACGGCTTGAGACGCTCACATAAAATGCTGGACAGCATCTTAAAGGCGATGTTAAAAAGACTTATGCCTCTATAGTTGGCGCAGATTAGGCAGTCTCCTTTTTTGTGAATCGGGCAGATGGTACTGAGATTCCACTTATCTCTTTCCTCCAACCATATTTTGCAGATGAGTTGATGTATGCTCCTGACCAGGTCATCTCCAGCGTGTTTAAAAAGCTCCACTTGGAGGCCATCACATCCAGCTGCTTTATTCATCTTAAGTCTGCTGATGGCTACTTTGATTTCATTTTGGTCGGGCGGGTGTAGTTTGTGGTCATCATCTAGATTAACTGGAACAAGTTGATCTTGGGCGGGATCTTGGCTGTCATCGCCATTTAGCAACCGGTTAAAGTAGTCTCTCCAAATAGCTAACATCGCCTGCGTTTCCACTATGGTGTTTCCATTCTGATCTTTGCAGGGCCCAGGGCGCCTTGTGAAACCGGATGTAGACTGTTTCAGCCTTTTATAGAAGTTTCGTACCTCATTATCTCGCTGATTTCGCGAAAGCTTAAGACCTTTTGCCTAAGTCTTCCTCTGACAGCAAATCCGCACCCAAACAATCGCGATCTCTCCCATCAAGGTGGCATTTCCCATTATAGAAATTACAGTCCTCTGTAATTCTCAGGCCCGGTCCATTCCATCGCATCTCCTGCAGGGCTGTTAAATATTTGTCCGTTTTTCGTTTTGCGGGGGGGGGGGTCAAAATGTTTGGTTCGTTCATCCGAGGCATTTTTTGCCTTTCATGACCGGCTTGTGAGGCCTGTGCATGACATATAGATCTTGGTGGTGTTTGGATCTTCAGAGCGTATCTTTCCTCTTGCTTCTAGTTCCTGAGAAGAGAAATCAAGTATCTACAACCTATGGATCCGATGGATCCAACGCTCGTCGTTAGTTCACCTTTCGGCTATCCAGCAGGCACCGCTTGGAGGTGACGATGCTTTTTTTGCCCACCTTAGAAACCTTTAGTATGTATATCAAATTTAGATGTCATCTTTTGGTTGCTATACTATAAATGATATCAATGTCCGCTTATGGCAAAATTAGTAAAATTGTTAAAACAAATTTCCGTTATTATCATTTGTAGCCAATAACTAAAATGCAGTTTTCTTCAAAACATTCTATGTATATAACATGCAAAGTTTAATAAAAATCGGCAGAACATTTTTTGAGTAAATTAGAAAAAACTACGTAATTTGGCCAAAACCTAGTGGCTTTTGAATGGGAGCCACCATCTGAAAAAGAGTAACTAAAAAAAATGAAAGGCCATCTGATAGAGAGTTGTAAGGAACTATACCAAACAAAGTTTGTTCGAATTCGATACAACCGTTGACAACATTGCCATTTGAAAAAAAGACTTTAAGACCAGATATCCGTAATTAGCATTTTATGCCAAAAAATAAAAACACAGTTCTCTTAAGAACACTAAAAGAATATTACACACACAGTTTAATCAAAATCGTAAAAGTCATGTTTGAGCGAATTAGAAAAAATCAAAAAAAGTTGGCTAAACTGAACGGCTCGTTGTATGAGAGCTGCCATTTAGAAGACTTCACTGAAAAATTTACGAAACCATCCTTTGGAACACTATAAAGAACGATGCCAAACAAACTTTGAGTCAATTTAATCAAACCGTTGGGAGTTATGGCTATTTGAAACAAAGCAGTTTAAACCTCATGTTCGTTACGACCATTTAAGCTAAAAACAAAAAACGCTGTTTTGTTAGAAATATTTATAGTTAGGTTATACTCAGATTTTAATCAAAATCATTAGAGCCGTTTTTGTGCAAATCCAAAATGAAAAAAACCATTACATGAAAGGTACCAGTTCGATCCGGGCTAAAATGAAACGGAAAAAAAATCTCGACCATCATTTTTCTTCAAACTGCTATTTACCAAGTTTTAAGAAAATCGGTCAAGCCGTTTAGGCTGTAGGATGACGTAAAAAATCGCACATCCGTACAGACGCACAGACAGACCGACGGACGGTATGGCGAAAATCACTTTTTTGGGCTTCTCTATCATCGTAATGTCATGTTTGATTAAATCCTCGATTTTTTTTTTCTGCACGAAACCAATACTTGCCCTATAGAGCAAGTAAAAATTAATAATAAAAAAAATCGATTTCAATTCAATTTCACACACTTTGGTTGCACATTTTGTCTACGGCGACTTCAATCTGCGAACTGCGAGACATAAAAATAACTGTTTGCTTGTTGTTTCTCGTTTTCATTCCCATTTCCCTCATATTTAAAGAGCAAAACATATAAGATTTTAATGGAAAAAAGTTTAACAAAACCGGAGAAAAAGTAACATCGTAACAAAAGTATACAAAAATTAAAAAGCGTAACACTTTTGTTACACTTGTAACATTGTGACAACACTTGGTGTATCTTATGTTATTCTGAATTATATATATATGTAGATTTATCATACTTGTTGGAACGCAGTTTTTAAGTAACCTTTTCATAATCAAGACGCGTCGAAAGAAAGTAAGTGGTTTTTATGTAAAACGATAATCTTGAATTCTAAAGGCACTTTATAGCCTTTACAATCTTAGATTCGCAGATGACATTATTTTTCTATTAGACAAACCAAAAAATTCAGAAAAAATGGTAAACGAACCTGCAAATGAATGTTAAATCCACGGGGTCTGATTAAATCTTAATAAAACTAAAGCCATGACAAATCTTGCTTCAAAATAATAAAATTGAACTGATGACTACATTTATCTAGGACATCTGAAATCATTTGATAACCAGGAAGAAAAGAAATTAAATCGAAAAATATCCGATAACTGGATATAATTTTTTAATGTTAAACAAATTTTATATACGAATATTGGAAAAGCCACACAAAAATTCATCATAGATTCAACGATACTTCCTGTAATGACATACGGTTTACAAACAATGGGGCTGACATCAAAATTTAATGAAAAATAAAAATCCATCAATGCAAAATAGAAAGACGACTAGCTTCTTTATATAAGAACTGTTCAAAATAATCACAAGTAATAAGAACGAATATAACAGAACAGACTGAACTCAAAGAATAAAACAAATGAAATCAAGGTAGGCCGGTTACATATCGAGAATCCAAGACAATAGATCTACCTACATTTCAACAAGATGGACCCCAGCAGACGAAATTAGACTAAGAGCTAGACTAAAGAAGATATCTGAAGAAGATCTTAGACAATTTAATAAGAACTGGTATAATGCCCAAAAAAACTAAAACTTTTAATAATAATATAAAAATATTAACATGTATGTATGTTTGAATATACCTTTGAATAGTTCTGGTCATCTTAAAGTCACTTGGCATGTTTTCCAATAATTCTTCCAACGTTTTGCAACGTTTGAAGTCCTGGATGATAACGGTAACGGATAGTTTGGCCTTACTTGTCGACGCTACCGGAATTTCATTTTTTATTTTTTCCTGGACCTCTCCATTGCATGAAGAATAGTGCATTGGTGGTAAAAGGGGTTGGCTCTTTTTTGATTGTAAGTTGTCCATCAATTTAGGTGGTGTGTATGATTGCTGAACAAACCTATTACAATAAAATAAAAGGGTTATCGAAAATATTTCTAAAAAAAGAGCTATATTTACCATGTGCCTCATCTTCCTGTCATCAGATAATGGATTTGTCGCAAATTTAACAAAGCCCATATCGCTCATGCGCCCCTGACACAAGTAGTATTGGAAGCCATCGTATTCCAGGTTTAAGTCTCCCGCTTGATTTAGCACTAATTTAAGCAGCGACATTTTTACAAAGAAATAATTTTAATAAAGACTGTGCACTTCGAAAACAGAAATGGTTTGCTTTAATTCATTTAACCACCTCTGAAAAGCCCAGCGAAGCATCCTTTGTTTTTTTTTTTACAGTAGTAAAGTTTTAAATAGGGGAACCTGGGGACACTTGATCCCCACTTTATAAATTTTTAAATATTTCCACTAATAAAAGATACTAAGCCCTCTAAATTTCATGTTACATGAATCATTTTATTTTCCATCATGTTGCATAGTTACAAAAAATTATTGTGAAATATTTAATATATTTTTCGATGTTTTTCTAAAAGAATCCAAAGTTATTGGGGGATCAACTCTCCCCTTTCTTAGTCCAAATTGAATTTCCGCAGCGATTTCTTGAATTGAAATAAAACCACGCGTTTAGTGTTTGATTTTATAGTTGGAGAGTTGATTTTCTTGACGATCTGATACCGTCCAATTTCGGAAATATCATCTTTAACCGGCCATTTAAGTGTGTGATTATTTATTTTCTTTGCGAAACGCACTACATAACCATGGTTGGTTAATGACTTTATTTGTGCAACATAACGGTGTAGGACGTTTTTTAAGGAAATTAAGGACACTACTACCCAGTCGTCAACATTTAATAGGGAAGAAGAAGGTTCATTTTGGTTCTCAGACTCGCAGCTGGATGAATTAAACGAGTCTTCTGAAACATTGAATGTTGATTCCGGGAAAGGTGGCATTTCATCTTCATTTTCTGATGATGATGAAACAAATGCTTTCATATTGCGTTTGGCCTTATTAGGTTTTCGTTGGATCTTTTTGTCTTTTTTCTGTTGTCTTAGTAAAATTTCCTCTTCAATTTTATTTTTTTCGGGAGTAAATGTTAAAATTTTTGTTGATCCCTTTTTACTAGCTTTTGTCGTTAGTTTCCGTGGAGCTGCTTTTGGAAATGGCCGAATTTCTTCAGGAGTTTTAAGACACACTTTATATGTTGAAGGCCGAGATGGCGTTGATGGCTGTGGTGGTACCACACCACCATCAAATTTGACCTTTCAGCATTTATGTCCTTTTGAGTTATTGACTGCTGGATCGGTGAAAGCAAAGCTATATTTGTTTCATCGGGATTTGAGTCGGGATTAACCTGAGCTTGCGAAGCATTTTGAACCTGTGGAGCAACTGGTTGGTGTCCTGAGGTTTGTCTGCATTCGTCTTCAGGAGTGACTTCTTGTGAAGGTCTATCAGACACATATGATGAAAGGAAATCATCGTCAGTAAAAATGTTGCAGTTGAAAGGGAAAATTCCTGTAACCCGAAAGCCACTTTGTATATTTTGCGGAGTGAATGATCGTACAAAAGCATTTCCAAAACACTCTGAAATGTCATATATAGTTAAAGGCTTACCAGCATTTTGGAGCATCCAGTTGTCGCAAGCGGTGTTGTAGTAGGCTTTTAGTGGTCCAAACACGGTTCTGTCTAGTGGTTGGGTCTTGTGAGATGTATGAGGAGGTATGGTAAGAAGATGAATTCCATTTTCCTTTGCAAAATTTAACTATTCAATGCTTATGTGGCTGTCATGATTGTCCATTATTATCAAACACTGAGTTTCCAAGGAGCACTTGGAAATTTGTTTGAAGTGTTTCAAAAACTTAACAAAATTAACAGCAGTCATCCAACCTGAAGGGAAAGTGCTACCGTCTGTGGCTGTAGGGGCACCTTTTATCATGCGGTCATGCCAGTTTTTGCGTGGGAAAACCATAAAGGGGGGAATATAATTCCCCATCGCATTAATGGCACAGCATGCAGTTACCAGTTCACCGCGCTCACCAGAAGTCACTTTGCCTACTTGTTTCAAGCCCATAGTAGCAACAACTTTTTTTGGCTTGTGAACCGTAGTCAACCCTGTCTCATCTATATTCCATATTGATTCTGCCCCAAAATTATGTGTTGTCATTAAAATTCGCAAATTTTCAAAAAACTGGGATATGTTGTGCTTATTAAAGCTGGTCGATCTGCTCAAGCTAGTGGCTTCAGGTACACGCAGTGACAACTGGGAGTTTCTTCTCATAAACCCATAAAACCAATCGTGGCTTGCGGTTTCATTTTGCCATTTACTGTATTTCTGCGGGGGTTTATTATTTTGCACAGCAAATTCGTATGCTAGTTTGCGTACAGAATTTGAAGATAAGCCATGATTAAGTTAACTTGCTTTTTCCAGGTAAGCAACGAGCATCGTTTCTTCAAGTACCGAGAAGACTCGAGACTGTGCATAATCAGGCTTATAATTTATGTCACTTTCATTCGCTTGCTGGCGTTTACGGTAGTATCTTTTTAAAGTCATAACTGGAACTCCAAATAATTTCGCACTCCCTTTCATCGAATTTCCTTCCATTATGTTCTTCACGGCGTCCCTCAGTTTGTTAGAATCTATCGGGTCACGTTTTTTACGCCCTCCTTTGGCTTGTAGACTCTAGGCATTGTCTATAATATTAAAAAAATAAAATGCACGACTGGGTCGCACGAACTTGCTCTTATGATAAGCAATTGCGTAGTGGCTGCATATATGGATATTAAAAAAAATTAAATAATTTCGAAAATTCTTTTATTTTTTAAATTAGTTTAAGAGTTTTCTCGGAAAAACTAAGTATGCAATAAAATTTCAAAGCTATACGGGAATCTAGGAAAAAAAAATGTTGAAAATCGTTGGACCAGTTTTTTTTTTTAAAAGGTTATTTTTGAAAAACTTTTTCAAAAAATATTTTGAAATTTATTTGAGTATGCAAATATATGGCAATCTGTAGTTTACATTTGAAAAATAATTTAAAAAAAAATCAATGTACCCGTTTCCAACATATTTCGAAAACCAAAAATTTTTTTGAAAAAATTATAAAAAATCAAAAAAAAAAGTTTTTGAAAATTTTGAAATGCCATATTAATAAAATTATGAATGACTTCCTGTGGCCAAAATTTTATTGAAATCGAATGTATAGTTTACGAGAAAATTTGAATTGAAAATATTGGTTCTATGAGAGGTACCGTTATTAGACAAATTTTGAAAAAAAAATTTGAACCAAAAGATAGATTTTCTTGCAAAAATAGCATTCTGAAAGTTTTATCAAAACCGTTAGAGCCGTTTTTGAGAAAATCAATTTTTGTCTTCAAGATTGTATGGCAGGTGCCGTTATTTTTGGACCTAGAACAAAAATAAAAAATACGTTCCGAGGGACGGCCAAATAAATCCTAAATACCAAATTTGAAGCAAATCGGCCCACCCGTTCAGCCTCCAGAGGCGCGAACAGACAGACAGACAGACAGACAGACAGACAGACGGACGGAATTCCCAGACCCACTTTTTTCGACTGTCATGTGTGATTGTTATCTCAATTTTTTTTTTCTGCACGAATCCATAACTTGCCTTATAGTACCTATAATCGCAAGTAAAAATATGACGAAATAAAGGGCTACAGTAATTATTGTTCTCTGGGAGACTTGATCCCCGGAACAAGTCTCCCCTACTTCATTGGAATCAAATCTCCCATACGGTCATTTTTTATAATTTTTTTTTATTTTTATGAAAAACATGGAATATTTTATGTAACGAAATCTACAACTACTTACCAAAATTAACAGGTTCCGCTATATGAAGCGTACAAATGTTTCAGTTTATGACATTCACTCACAAAACACAAATTAAATATGCTTAAAAAAACCATTTTTCAAGTGAAAACACAAAACTCAATGCCTACTTTAGCACGTATGTTCTAAACGGAAAAAATCATGACTAAAGTTAGGACACAGAGGTAAATAAAGTGTTGCCACTGTGAAGTTTAAAAAAAGAACTAAGACCATGGAGATAATACCTAGGGATCAAGTCTCCCAAGGGATCATGTGTCCCCAGGTTCCCCTACAGTTTAGTTTGCAGGGTTATAAGTAAGATTTCAGTCACTTGTCATACCTAAGTCAGTGATTAGTTTGGATTGAGACAAGATTATAAAGTGCACGAATGGGTCGGACAAACTTGCTCTAATGTGTGCAGTGATATTGGGGTTTGAGATTTTGGGAAAACAGCATTGAAAAAATCATATGAAATTTTATTAAACACTTAAAAATCAATAAAATCTGATTTTTAGTGACCTTTTTATCGTTAGAGATAGATATTTAATTGATTTGTGGGCTATAGGTCAATAGTAAATAAAAGATGTTATTTCATCGCAACGTTTCGAGTATGTTTATACTCTTCATCAGGCCTTTATTGGTTAATGACAAAAGATAAAAAGTAATACAAACATTAGCATACAACTATTAAACATTATAAAAATGTGACGTCAAGGTAACTTACAATAAAACTTTTTTCAAACAGTTAATATTTGATATAGTCAAACATTTTATACACAATTGAGGCAAAGTAACTAAAATAAATAAATAAACAAAGTTAAAACTACATTTAAAAATTGTAATTTGGTTATTTTTAAAAAAGAACATTACTCGAACAACAGTTAAAACGTCCAATTACGCAACACGATCACCTATTTTGAATCTTTTTCTTTTTTGTTGGCCTATTTATAAGTTGGCTATAAACAGTACTAAGACTGTCACAATCCGATCTACGGTTGACAGCATTGTTGTTATCTATTATATGCAACATCTCTATCAACATTCTTTTTGAATAATGTTGCTCTGTTTGAAGAATTTCTACATTCTCCAAATCTGGTGTGTGTTTTTCTTCTATGCAATGGTGAGCTAGTGCAGTTTTGTGAGAAGACCCGCTATTTAGATCAGACCTGTGACCAGAGATGCGATTTCTCAATTTTTGTTTGGAGGTACCGATGTAAACGGACGGACATGTCGTCTCCTTTCCTCCTAAGCAGTTAATCTTATAGACAACATCTGCTTTCTCCAACGTCTCCACTCTACCTTTTGTGTTGGTAAAAAGTTTATTCCTCAGAGGAAATGCAGACTTGAAAGCTATTTTTGTCTTTGTGTTGTCTTTTATTGGTGCTGTCTTGATGCGGTTGGAGAGGTGAGGTATGTAAAGTGAACTCTTATACACACACACTTGTTGGGGATTATCAGCTTGGTTGATCATTTTTTCTTTTTGATGGTTTTTGATGAGTTTGTTGACAACCGGAGAGGGGAAGGATTTGGAGAACAGGGTGTCTCGGATGATTTTGATGTTTTTTTATTGAAAAGATTTATCGCTTATGTCAAGAACCCGGTTCACAAAGTTTTGTGCCGTATTGATAATAACTTCTTTGGGTTGCTTCGAATGGAAATTTATAAGGCGACCAGATGCAGTCGGTTTTTTATACCAATCAAAAATTAGTTTTTCATTTCGCCTTATAACTTTCACATCGAGATATGGAAGCTCACCATTCAACTCCATTTCCACCGTAAACTTAATCTTGTGATTAAAAGAATTCAAGGCATTCAGCGTGTTCTGAACTTCTTCTGCTTCAATCACAACAAACAAGTCATCTACATATTTGGTGATAACTTTTGGTTTTTTTGAAAGCTTACCAAGAACATCCTCCAGCAATGTTTCCAAAACCAAATCCGCTAAAATTGGAGATGCTGGGCTTCCCATGGGTACACCCTGTTTTTGCTGATAAATATTGCCATCGAACTCCAAGAAGTTATTATCGATAACACAAAACCTGATTATCTCAAAGAATTTCGTCTTTTTAATATTGGTGTGTTCTTTAATCTTATTCCAGTTATTCTTTATAATGTCCAGAATCAAAGCAATTGGAATGCAAGTAAACAAGGAAACTACATCAAAAGAAGCTAGAATGTCTCCGTTTTCCAATCGTATTGAAGACACTTTGTCAATAAAGTCTTTTGAATTCCTGACGTTAAATATCGAATTCCGTGTCAAGTTTTGAAGAATTTTGACCATGAATTTTGAAAGTTCGTAGCAGGGAACTTTGGTAGAGGCACAGATTGGTCGCAATGGGGTATTTTCCTTGTGAATTTTGGGTAATCCATAGATTTTTGGGGTGTTAGCAGTGTAAGTTATCATCCGTTTCTTATCATATTGAGAAATATGGTTTTCTTTGAACAGATCCTTTACAAAATCATTGTTACGATTCTGCAATGTTGTTGTTGGATTATTTCTTAAAATTCTGTAAACATTTCTGTCCATCATAAGCTCATGCATTTTGCTAATGTAGTCTGTCTTATACATTGCAACTGTGACGTTGCCTTTATCAGCAGAGACAATATAGACGTCTTTATGTTGTTTGAGGAGCAATCTGGCTTCATTATAAACTTTATGCAAAAACTTGTCAAACGGAGGTATGTATGTGGATCGTAAATGATTTTGTAAAATTTCTGTAAAATTTGATCTAGCAATCTCCTGGTCACCCTGTTCCAAAGTTTTTACCAATTCTTCTCCATCTGCAATAATTTTGAAGAGGGGTAACTCTCCTCTCTTAATTGGTAAAGAAAACTTTGGGCCTAAGGACAGAAGCCATTTGACGTCTGACGGGAACTCTACAGAAGTTTTGTTTACGAACCATTTGTCTTGGAATTCTATGCCCATATTTTCTTTGAGGGTTGTTTTTAGGCGTTCGAGTTTATTTAAATGTTTGTTTTTAATATTTTCATTTATTGTGTTGTGTTTATTTTCTTGAGTTTTAAAGAAGTTAATGTATTCTTTTTGTTTTAAACTGTTGGTAATAAAACTTTCCAATTTTTCTATCTTCTTGCTCAGTGTGTTTTTCTGTATTTGCTTGAGAGAGATAGCAAATTCAAAAGTTTTATGTGAAAGTGTTCAATGTGTAGCAGTAATTTTCTCTCTAACCGTCGTTCTCTTTCATTATTAGAAAATTGGAAAATGTACGCTAGGTTGTTCGTTGAATTACTGATGAATTTTCCAAACTCTCTGCATTTTAAAAGGAAAATCAATGTATTGTTGATGAATTTTGAAAGTTCGTAGCAGGGAACTTTGGTAGAGGCACAGATTGGTCGCAATGGGATATTTTCCTTGTGAATTTTGGGTAATCCATAGATTTTTGGGGTGTTAGCAGTGTACGTTATCATCCGTTTCTTATCATATTGAGAAATATGGTTTTCTTTGAACAGATCCTTTACAAAATCATTGTTACGATTCTTCAAACAGAGCAACATTATTCAAAAAGAATGTTGATAGAGATGTTGCATATAATAGATAACAACAATGCTGTCAACCGTAGATCGGATTGTGACAGTCTTAGTACTGTTTATAGCCAACTTATAAATAGGCCAACAAAAAAGAAAAAGATTCAAAATAGGTGATCGTGTTGCGTAATTGGACGTTTTAACTGTTGTTCGAGTAATGTTCTTTTTTAAAAATAACCAAATTACAATTTTTAAATGTAGTTTTAACTTTGTTTATTTATTTATTTTAGTTACTTTGCCTCAATTGTGTATAAAATGTTTGACTATATCAAATATTAACTGTTTGAAAAAAGTTTTATTGTAAGTTACCTTGACGTCACATTTTTATAATGCTTAATAGTTGTATGCTAATGTTTGTATTACTTTTTATCTTTTGTCATTAACCAATAAAGGCCTGATGAAGAGTATAAACATACTCGAAACGTTGCGATGAAATAACATCTTTTATTTACTATTGACCTATAGCCCACAAATCAATTAAATATCTATTAAAAATCAATAGTTAAAGCGTTTTTTTTGGAGAAAATGAAGTAAGCCATTAGATTTCTTTTATTATTTTGGATTCTAAGGGAAATGTTTTTCAGAATTGTTCGACCAGTTTTTTCAAACAAAATTAGTTTTGGAAAACTTTTCGAAAACATATTTCAAATTTTTTTGAGTATGCCAACAATCTGGCAGTTTAAAGCTCTTATCAGAAAACAAAATTTTTGAAAAAACAAAAACATTTAAAAAACCATTTAACTTTTCTTAAAAACTCAAAAAAAAAACTTTTTTTTTGAAATATTAAAGAATTAATATTATTTTGATTATAAAAGAACTTTCACATTAAATTTTTCATCGAAATCCGTTGCTTGGCTTACGAAAAAATCTGTTATGAAAAAACTGGTCCTATGCGAGGTACCCTTACAAGACTTTTCCTGAAAAATTAATTCCAACAAAAAGATAAAGTTTACTCAAAAAACATCATTTTGAAAGTTTATCTTAGGAGATAAATAAGCTTTTCTTAAAAATCAGATGGCAAATGGCAGGTACCGTTAGTTTTGGAGGTAGAATGCTTATTCCAAAAATCCCTCTGTATGATACATGATAATACTATGTTCCAGGTTTAAAGCAAATCGGTCCAGCCGTTTAGGCTGTAGTAGGTGACGGCTCTGTGCAATAGCTCCTAACGTATTAATTTCTAATGAAATTAATCCTAATGTAAAAATTCCTAAAAATGATTGCAATTATTGCTTATACGTTTAAATGAAATAAATTCTAACTGGAGATGTGATATCTCCTAATCCAAAAGTGAAATAAAGCCTAACGGAGTTAATACATAATGAATTAACCCCTAACAAAAAAAGATGAAAAAACTTCTAATGTGTAAAAAATATTTCATTTTATCAATTTAAACGATTGAATGTAGGTACAAGGCAATTAATTATAAACTTTAATGTTGTCAACAATTACCAACATTAAGTGAATCTTTAATAGCATTCTGAAGTGCTACCTCATAATCGGTGATTATCCTTTTAGATTTCAAATCTACAATGTTTTTTTTAATGTATGTTAGCATAGTTAGTTGAGTAACATTTCCTTGACTTCTTGTTCAGAAGGAAAAATAGAAATACCTATGTATAGGTATTTTAATTTTTGTTTATCCTTCTGAACAAGAAGTGAAGGAAACGTTACTAACATACATTAACAGAAACATTGTAGATTTGACATCTAAAAGCATAATATTATGAGTTAGCACTTCAGAATGCTATAAGTTCACGAAATTTTTTAGTTTAACGGTTAATTGAAATAATACCGTATGTAAACCACTATTTTCTAAAATATATTTCCCACAACTTATAAAATGCGATTTAAAGCAAAATGAAATAAGCCAACATTTATGAAACAACCCCTAACATAATTCTTTGTGAAATATTTATTAATTAGTATTTATTTCATTTGCATAATTTTAGGAGTTATTTCATTACGAAATAACTCCCTAACTATAAACAATGCAGCATGTCCTAACTTTGATGAAAATAAAATTAACATTTAGGTGTTTCTTCATTATTTTGTATAATAACCCCTAAATTTGTACGGAAATGTTAGGTTTTATTTCATATTTTTTTTTATAGAAGTAAATACGTTAGGAGTTATTGCATGAAGACGTAGGAGCCGATACAGACAGACGGACAGACAGACAGAATTGTCGGCCACATTTTTGTCGGCTTCTTTATCATCGTAATGTTATGTTTTATTGTCCAAAAAATGCATTTTTAAGAATGCATAACTTGCCTTATGGTACCTACCTATAATCGCAAGTAAAACTTGTTTGGGAGGGTAGGGTTAATTCTCCTCCGTTTAGACGCGTTGAACCTCGCGGGGCAAATAAAAAAAATTTATTTTGGTGAACCGCTTTTAATTTTGAAAAAATAAAATTAAAAATAAATAACAATGATAGAAATACATAATAAAGTGCTTTTCGCCATACCATCCGTCGGTTTGTCTGTGCGGATGTCCGCTTTTACACGTCATGCTACTGCGTACACGGCTAGACGGATAGCTAGGTAAGAATAGCTTTTAGGAAAAAAATTTTACAAGGCTGAATTTTGGTATACAGGTTGGTATTGATGTGGTTTACAATCTGAGAAATATCCCAACTTTCCCATGCACGCTAGGTCAGTTATAGGGGTTCAAAAGTAAAAAAATGGGTTTTTCGGCTATATTCACTTATATTTCAAAAACTGTGAGGTTGAGACAAAAAAATGTTGCACAAGCTTATAGCTTATCAAATTCTACATAAAATTGCAGCCAAAAGTTTTCGCATATCATTTATCATTTAGGAGTTGCATCACTTTAAAGTCTTAATATATATATTTCACAAAAGTATGCATTTTTTTAGGTGGTTTACTACCAAAATTAGTTATAAAACGTGCATGCGAGGCATGCCCTTGTAACTGAGATAATTTTGAAAATAAAAGTAGTTGTTAAAAATAAGTTATAGCACTTCAAAGTTTCGGTAACATGCCGAAAGTGTGTACTTTCTTCCACACCACTTTGGACGTCAAGTACTCGGTGCGTTTTTTTACTTACGATTATAGGTAAGTACCTACTATAAGGCAAGTTAATGTTTTGAGATAACAATCGAACATGACATTGCGATAATAGCGAAGACGAAAAAAGATGGTTTAAAAATTCTGTCCGTCTGTATGTCTGTCTGTCTATCTGTCTGTATAGACACCTACAACCCAAACGGGTGGACCGAATTGCTTCAAACTTGGTATATAGAGTTTTTTAGGTATTGGTATTGGGAAATTAAAAAAAAAAAAATGTTGGCAAAAATAACGGTACCTGCCATATAACCATTACGTTAAAGCTTATTTTTCTCAAAAACAGGTCTTACGATTTTGATTTAAAAAAAATCAGTGTTGCTCTTTAGGTACGACCAATCATATGATTGAAAAAAAAGTTTTAGAAAATGTCTAAGAACGGTACATAGAAACATTTTTTTTTTCTTTCGACTATCTCAAAAACGACTCAACTGATCCTTTCGAAATTTCACACATATAAAGGTGTAGGTAGTTGAATTTGTACTGCGTACCAAAGTCTTTATAAAATATTCTTTTGTATTTTTAAAAGGATTTTATTTTTAAATTTAAAAAATTCTTATTTTGAAAACTACTTTTTAATTTTTTTTCTAAAAGTAATTAATAAATCTATTTCCTGACTACCTATGAACTGACGTTTTTGACTTTTTTTGAAATTTTTTTTTCAAAAAAAAAACATTTTTTCTCAAGAACCGCTCAACAGATTTTGATAAAATTTTCAGAATACTATTTTTGTAAGGCAATATATATTTTAGTTAGAAAAGATTTTTCAAAATTTTTCTTATAACGGTACCTCTCATAGAACCAGTATTTTCAAATCAAATTTTCTCGTAAACTATACATCGTATTTCTATAAAATTTTGGGCACTGGAAGTCATTCATAATTTTATTAATATGGCATTTTTAAATTTTCAAAAACTTTTTTTTGATTTTTTATAATTTTTTCAAAAAACTGTTTGGTTTTCAAAATGTGTTGGAAACGGGTATATTGATTTTTTTTTAATTATTTTTAAAAATGTAAGCTACGGATTGCCATATATTTACATACCCAATAAAATATCAAAATACTTTCTGGAAAAGTTTTTCAAAAATAACCTTTTTAAAAAAAATGGTCAAACGATTTTCAATATTCTTTTTCCTAGATTGACATAGATATAGCTTTGAAATTTTATTGCATACTTAGTTTTTCCGAGAAAACTCTTAAGCTTATTTAAAAATAAAAGAATTTTCGAAATTATTTAAATTTTTTTAATGAAAATATATGCAGCCACTAAGCAATTGCTTATCATATCGTGCGAACCAGTCGTGCTTTTTATTTCTAGTGTAGTTCTTGCGACATTCTCTATGAACTAACACAAAACTTTTGTTTTCTAAATAACTGCTTTTACCGTCATCTCTTTTAACACTCGATTCAATCAAAGTTTTGATTCCGCGACTAACTTTCGAGACTTCACCTTTTTCTAACGAACTACTGCAAATAAAACAGATTTCTTCCATTTTCAACTACTATCAATCAAAAAATGTAATCACAATGAAGAGACGCACGTGCTTTACAATTGAAAACTGTAAAATAGCAGCTACAGAAAGGAAAGAGGTATTGAAAAATTATCTCAGATACAACTTACAAATGCATGCGAGGCATAAGCACGTTTTATAAATAATTTTATTAGTAAAGTACCCAAAAAAAAATTGCATATTTTGGGAACCATATTACGACTTTAAAGTGATATAACTCCTAGATGATAAATGATGATGCGAAAACTTTTTCTTGCAATTTTATGTAGGATTTGATAAGCTATAAGTTTGTAGTGCATTTTTTTTGTCTCAATCTCACAGTTTTTGTAATATAAGTGAATATATCTGAAAATCCCATTTTTTTTCCATTGAACCCCTTTAACTGACCTAGCGTACATGGGAAAAATGGGGACATTTCTCAGATTGTAAACCACATCAATACCAACCTGTATACCAAAATTCAGCCTTGTACAAATTTTTTCCTTCCTTTGACAATTTTTTGTTTATTCTTACTGTTGTAATATAGCAGTTGAAAAACGGTTTTCCAGGTTTTTTGATGTGAAACATAATATGGCCCACCTTGGCATTAAAATCGATAGTATTGTGAGTAGAGCTCTCGATTTAAGCGTGTACGCATTTATTCGTGTTATTGTGTCACGTGTATACGTGTAACAAAAAAATGAGTACACGTGTCCAAGTGTACACGTGTCCTAATTTTATATACACGAGTAAATAAACATACACGTGTAATTATAAAAGCCACTGATTTTTACTTGCTCCATAGGGCAAGTATTGGTTTCGTGCAGAAAAAAAACGAGGTTTTAATCAAAAATGACATTACGATGATAGAGAAGCCCAAAAAAGTGGTTTACACCATACCGTCCTCATCGGTCTGTCTGTGCGGATGTGCGTCTGTGAGCTTTTTCACGTCATGCTACAGCCTAAACGGCTTGAAGGATTTCCTTCAAACTTGGTATATAGCAGTTTGAAGAAAAACGGTTGTCGAGGTTTTTTTATTTCGTTTTAGCCCGGCTCAAACTGGTACCTTTCAAGTAACGGTTTTTTCAATTTGAATTTTCTCAAAAAAGCTCTACCGATTTTTATTAAACTTTGTATTGAATACATAGAATGTTTTGAGGAATACTGCATTTAAGTTTTTGGTTACACATGATAATAGCGGAAATTGGTTGGTAACAGTATTATTAATTTGGCCATAAGTGGACACTTGTATCATTTATAACACCCAAAAGATGACATCTTAATTTTAAATATTAAAGGTTTCTTAACGTTAGCTCCCGTACCTATATCGGTTTTTCAAGTTTTAGTCAATATTTTTTTAGTTTTACCAAATTTTTCAAAAATGAGTTGTTCTTATTGATCGAAAAATTTGTTTTCATCAGACACCCACAGAGCAAGTACGTGCGACCCAGTCGTGCATTTTATTTCTAAAGCCGACCCTTGGCAACATCAATAGAAATTTAATTTTGATGATTCTTTGTATCCAGCCTCAGTATCAAGGCACGCCACTTGTTTTTCATAATATTTAATCTTTTGTTGATGACCGTTAGATCCGTTAGTCCAGTGATCGGTTGACTAATGACCTTACTAATAATAAGTTTCTAGTTTCTTTTTTTCAGTTGGTTGATTGGTTTCTTATTATTCAGTTGGTTATAAGACTAGATGGCAGTTGTCCATGACAAGGTGTAAATAAATTACTCTTAATTTCTTATAAAATTTCATATAGTACTGAAATGAAGCCGAAGTGTTGGGTACGGCAGTATGCACATCGAGAAGGCGAAACTGCCTTCTGTGATTTGTGCAGTGAAGACTCTATAATTCTTTTTCCTGTCTCGGTGGTACAACTGGATCATTGGGGCGACATTCACAAGGAATTCACGGAATTCAACTAAAGTTAAATACTGATAATTCGATTTCTACTGATAACAAGTAAGTATAAAATGAGTTAAAAAAGGACATTGATACTTTCAAATTTGTTAACTATATTGTTAAATAAGTTATAAAATCATATCTGTACGTTGAGTAGAAGTATTAGGACATCAATTTAAATTTAAGCATGGTACCAGCAAATGAAATTAACGATGAAAACAGTCTCGGACCCTCTTTGCCCAAACAACGCAGAACCAGTGTTGGATAGTTACGAGTAACTTTGAAATTTTAATTAGTTACACGTAACTAATGTAACTTATGTAACTAATGTAACTAATTGTAACTAAATGTAACTAACTATAACTAAAAGAATTTTTCAAATACAAAAACTCACATTTTATGTTAAATTGAAATTTAGAAGTTCCGTCCACAAACCCGAACGAATGACGATCGAATGACTACACTGTTTTATGGCAAAGCTGGATGATTGATATTGCCGTCGGGCCAGCTGTGGCCACGGCAACCTGGCAAGGAATACATTTTTAAATTACTTTATTTCTGCAAAATAAATTTAAAAATAATAAAACAAAATAGATCTCGTTGGATTTCCTTTGGTCGAGCCAAATCTGAAATTTGAGACCAAATCTGAGATCAAATCTGAATTTACCATACAAAAATAAATCACAATAAAAAAAGAAATTGCCAGGAATCTCAAGAAAGAAGGGAACACTTTAAATGTAAATTGGTTTTGCTTCTAACGGAGTATCATGTACGTTTGACTGTTGGACATCGGCTGCACAGGCATCTTATATAACAATGACGGCTCATTTCATTGATGAAAATTGGGTTCCACAGTGTTTTACACTTGAGACCAGTGAAATAGACACAAGACACAGCGCTGAGAATCTTGCGAATAAGATGGTAAATATCCTCCAAGACTAAGGACTAAATGAAAAAGTCATGGCAGTAGTCACTGACAACGCTGCTAATATGATAAAAGCTGTCGAATCAATGACACAGGTTCGTGAGAAGTTGAACTTGACATGTGCCGTGCCGTTCACAGTCTCCAACTGGTTGTAAAAAGATCGATATCCTCGGACGACATAAAAAGATATAAGCAGTGAAGACTTTAAGAAATACTTTAACAATTTGTTAAACCCCCAGATAACAACGGTTGAAATCGAAAACTTCCCCCATAACCCTTCCGTCGCTATTTTGGATGAGGATATATCAGGCGCAGAAATTTGGAGTTTCCTCAAAAATACAAAAAGGAACAAAGCGCCGGGACATGATAGAATTCCGTACGAATTCTTTGCTAATGCTCCACAATCAGCAATAGACATCACAACAAATATGTTCAACCGGATGCTTGAATCTGGAAAAGTGGAACCAGCTTTCAAAAAAACAATTATTTTCCCAATATATAAAAAAGGAGACCAGAATTTGGTACAAAATTATAGGGGAATATCCTTTATGGATACTATTGCAAAGATTTTTGCAGGAGTTTTGTTAGCCAGGCTTCAACGGTGGGAAAGGGAATATAGTGTCTTAAATGAATTCCAAGCCGGGTTCCGTGAAGGTTACAGTACAGTCGATAATTTATTCAACCTTGTTAATATTGTAAAACTAAAAATGGACGAAAACAAAAAAGTATACTGCTTCTTCATTGATTTTAAGGCGGCTTTCGATTATATAGACAGAAGAGCCCTGCTTTTCAAACTACAAAGTTTAGGTATAACAGAAAAGCTTCTCCGAGTAATAAAAGATCTATACAATAATACGAAAGCCGCAGTTTGGGATGGAGAACAATTGTCAGGCTGGTTCGATACAAGTGTGGGAGTAAAACAAGGCTGCCTTCTCAGTCCACTGTTTTTTGCACTCTACATTAATGACATCCATGATTTTATTGAAGGAGGCATCTTGCTGAATGGTATGCGGATACGACTGCTGATGTACGCAGACGACATTGTGCTGATAGCAGATTCCCCGCAGGTGCTACAAAAAATGACCAACAAAACTGTGCAATACTGCCAACGTTGGAACCTTTTTATAAATCTGGAAAAGTCCAAGGTTATGGTGTTTAGAAGAGCAGGTGGGAGACTCAGTCAGCAAGAAAAGTGGAACCTCAACGGAGAAAGCATTGAAGTTGTTAACAGATATAAATATCTGGGTGTGTGGCTTACGCCCAGATTAAGTTTGACGGAGCATTTCAAGGATCGATCGAAACAAGCCAGGCAGAGTTTAAACTTCACGTGGAACCGGTTTATAATAAATAACGATGTTAGACTTTCTTCAAAAATCGAGATATTTAATGCGGTAACTAGATCTATCTTGGGATATGCAGCCCAAATCTGGGGATACTTACAGTATGATGAGGTGGAAAAATTACAAAGATATTTCTACAAAAAGACGCTGGGTTTGCCAAAAGTAACACCTAACTACATGCTTACAATTGAATGCGAAATGAAACCTATTTGGGAACACACGTTGAGATGCCATATGAGCTATATAGGGAGAGTTCTAAGCTCCTATGGAAATAATAGGTTGCCAAAGTTTTTAGCTAAACTTGTAATTCAAAAGAAACTTTTTTGGTTTGAAAGCTGGACAAATAACCTCAACAGTGAAGACATAAGGCAGCTGGATGAGATAGTTTCTAACAAAAACATATTTGCACTGGTTGTAGATGGTGTGGCAAGAAATATAATTGAAAGAGACAAGGAACATGCCATACAGAGAGCCCGGCAAACAAGAACACACAGTCTGTATCATACCCTAAATTATAATGCTGGACCTAGCTATGTGTCGGATGAATGGGGCTCATCAAAAATTCGTTGGATCTTCAAGGCAAGAGCGGGGCTCATAATGCTAAATGGAACCAGCAGGACATCAGATGGAAATGTAAACTGTTCATTATGCAACTTGAGGGAGGAAGAGTCTCTTTTGCATTTTCTAGGCGTGTGCCCGATTCTTAGGAGCATACGAAGAGCGACATTGGGAAATGCTACACTTGACGAAAGTAGCGTCACCGAACTCTTAAATGGCGAAAGAGATTGGATCTCTCTTTGTAAATACTTAGAAATAGCTCTTAATTACAGAAAGCAACTTGTTGAGGAGTTTAATAATTAATTTGTTGATAAAAATAAAAACAAAACTGTATGTATATCTTATTTGTAAACTAAAGCCTAGGGTTTTGAATTAAAAAGTCACTTGATCGCGACAGACGACGGAAGTCATTGTCGAAATTATGTTTAATGTTAAACAATTTATTTTGTATTGATAAGCTATTAACAATAACTAAGTATGTATGTATAAATATATATCTTGAAAATGTATACATTTAATGAATTAGTTCAATTGTAAATGAATTACTGATTAATTGAATAAATACAACTACTACTACTACTACTACTAAAAAGATTGATAGGGAAGGCCAGCAAGGTTGTGGCTCATTTCAAACATTCCAACATTGCAAAGTACGCTCTGGAGGACAAGCAGAAGCATTTGGGATTACCAATGCAATCCCTATTGCAGTCATGCAACACTAGGTGGAACTCAATCTTTTTAATGCTTCAACGTATTATCCAAAACCGGACTCCAGTAATGCATGTGCTGACAGATCGCTTAGTAACATCCTCAACAATTGCTGCGAAGTTGGAAATTACGGAAGAAGAGTGGGAGTCTATGGAAAAACTAGGAAAAATTCTTCGACCAATTCAAGCTGTAACGAAAATTCTCAGCAAAGAAGGGTCATCTATATCCATGGTTAGACCTCTCATGCAAAAAATTTTGGAGCAACATATGTTTTCATCCGAAAATGACGAAAACATGATAAAATCATTCAAAATTAATTTTTCCTATGCACATCGAGAAGGCGAAACTGCCTTCTGTGATTTGTGCAGTGAAGACTCTATAATTCTTTTTCCTGTCTCGGTGGTACAACTAGATCATTGGGGCGACATTCACAAGGAATTCACGGAATTCAACTAAAGTTAAATACTGATAATTCGATTTCTACTGATAACAAGTAAGTATAAAATGAGTTAAAAAAGGACATTGATACTTTCAAATTTGTTAACTATATTGTTAAATAAGTTATAAAATCATATCTGTACGTTGAGTAGAAGTATTAGGACATCAATTTAAATTTAAGCATGGTACCAGCAAATGAAATTAACGATGAAAACAGTCTCGGACCCTCTTTGCCCAAACAACGCAGAACCAGTGTTGGATAGTTACGAGTAACTTTGAAATTTTAATTAGTTACACGTAACTAATGTAACTTATGTAACTAATGTAACTAATTGTAATTAAATGTAACTAACTATAACTAAAAGAATTTTTCAAATACAAAAACTCACATTTTATGTTAAATTGAAATTTAGAAGTTCCGTCCACAAACCCGAACGAATGACGATCGAATGACTACACTGTTTTATGGCAAAGCTGGATGATTGATATTGCCGTCGGGCCAGCTGTGGCCACGGCAACCTGGCAAGGAATACATTTTTAAATTACTTTATTTCTGCAAAATAAATTTAAAAATAATAAAACAAAATAGATCTCGTTGGATTTCCTTTGGTCGAGCCAAATCTGAAATTTGAGACCAAATCTGAGATCAAATCTGAATTTACCATACAAAAATAAATCACAATAAAAAAAGAAATTGCCAGGAATCTCAAGAAAGAAGGGAAAACTTTAAATGTAAATTGGTTTTGCTTCTAACGGAGTATCATGTACGTCTGACTGTTGGACATCGGCTGCACAGGCATCTTATATAACAATGACGGCTCATTTCATTGATGAAAATTGGGTTCCACAGTGTTTTACACTTGAGACCAGTGAAATAGACACAAGACACAGCGCTGAGAATCTTGCGAATAAGATGGTAAATATCCTCCAAGACTAAGGACTAAATGAAAAAGTCATGGCAGTAGTCACTGACAACGCTGCTAATATGATAAAAGCTGTCGAATCAATGACACAGGTTCGTGAGAAGTTGAACTTGACATGTGCCGTTCACAGTCTCCAACTGGTTGTAAAAAGATCGATATCCTCGGACGACATAAAAAGATATAAGCAGTGAAGACTTTAAGAAATACTTTAACAATTTGTTAAACCCCCAGATAACAACGGTTGAAATCGAAAACTTCCCCCATAACCCTTCCGTCGCTATTTTGGATGAGGATATATCAGGCGCAGAAATTTGGAGTTTCCTCAAAAATACAAAAAGGAACAAAGCGCCGGGACTTGATAGAATTCCGTACGAATTCTTTGCTAATGCTCCACAATCAGCAATAGACATCACAACAAATATGTTCAACCGGATGCTTGAATCTGGAAAAGTGGAACCAGCTTTCAAAAAAACAATTATTTTCCCAATATATAAAAAAGGAGACCAGAATTTGGTACAAAATTATAGGGGAATATCCTTTATGGATACTATTGCAAAGATTTTTGCAGGAGTTTTGTTAGCCAGGCTTCAACGGTGGGAAAGGGAATATAGTGTCTTAAATGAATTCCAAGCCGGGTTCCGTGAAGGTTACAGTACAGTCGATAATTTATTCAACCTTGTTAATATTGTAAAACTAAAAATGGACGAAAACAAAAAAGTATACTGCTTCTTCATTGATTTTAAGGCGGCTTTCGATTATATAGACAGAAGAGCCCTGCTTTTCAAACTACAAAGTTTAGGTATAACAGAAAAGCTTCTCCGAGTAATAAAAGATCTATACAATAATACGAAAGCCGCAGTTTGGGATGGAGAACAATTGTCAGGCTGGTTCGATACAAGTGTGGGAGTAAAACAAGGCTGCCTTCTCAGTCCACTGTTTTTTGCACTCTACATTAATGACATCCATGATTTTATTGAAGGAGGCATCTTGCTGAATGGTATGCGGATACGACTGCTGATGTACGCAGACGACATTGTGCTGATAGCAGATTCCCCGCAGGTGCTACAAAAAATGACCAACAAAACTGTGCAATACTGCCAACGTTGGAACCTTTTTATAAATCTGGAAAAGTCCAAGGTTATGGTGTTTAGAAGAGCAGGTGGGAGACTCAGTCAGCAAGAAAAGTGGAACCTCAACGGAGAAAGCATTGAAGTTGTTAACAGATATAAATATCTGGGTGTGTGGCTTACGCCCAGATTAAGTTTGACGGAGCATTTCAAGGATCGATCGAAACAAGCCAGGCAGAGTTTAAACTTCACGTGGAACCGGTTTATAATAAATAACGATGTTAGACTTTCTTCAAAAATCGAGATATTTAATGCGGTAACTAGATCTATCTTGGGATATGCAGCCCAAATCTGGGGATACTTACAGTATGATGAGGTGGAAAAATTACAAAGATATTTCTACAAAAAGACGCTGGGTTTGCCAAAAGTAACACCTAACTACATGCTTACAATTGAATGCGAAATGAAACCTATTTGGGAACACACGTTGAGATGCCATATGAGCTATATAGGGAGAGTTCTAAGCTCCTATGGAAATAATAGGTTGCCAAAGTTTTTAGCTAAACTTGTAATTCAAAAGAAACTTTTTTGGTTTGAAAGCTGGACAAATAACCTCAACAGTGAAGACATAAGGCAGCTGGATGAGATAGTTTCTAACAAAAACATATTTGCACTGGTTGTAGATGGTGTGGCAAGAAATATAATTGAAAGAGACAAGGAACATGCCATACAGAGAGCCCGGCAAACAAGAACACACAGTCTGTATCATACCCTAAATTATAATGCTGGACCTAGCTATGTGTCGGATGAATGGGGCTCATCAAAAATTCGTTGGATCTTCAAGGCAAGAGCGGGGCTCATAATGCTAAATGGAACCAGCAGGACATCAGATGGAAATGTAAACTGTTCATTATGCAACTTGAGGGAGGAAGAGTCTCTTTTGCATTTTCTAGGCGTGTGCCCGATTCTTAGGAGCATACGAAGAGCGACATTGGGAAATGCTACACTTGACGAAAGTAGCGTCACCGAACTCTTAAATGGCGAAAGAGATTGGATCTCTCTTTGTAAATACTTAGAAATAGCTCTTAATTACAGAAAGCAACTTGTTGAGGAGTCTAATAATTAATTTGTTGATAAAAATAAAAACAAAATTGTATGTATATCTTATTTGTAAACTAAAGCCTAGGGTTTTGAATTAAAAAGTCACTTGATCGCGACAGACGACGGAAGTCATTGTCGAAATTATGTTTAATGTTAAACAATTTATTTTGTATTGATAAGCTATTAACAATAACTAAGTATGTATGTATAAATATATATCTTGAAAATGTATACATTTAATGAATTAGTTCAATTGTAAATGAATTACTGATTAATTGAATAAATACAACTACTACTACTACTACTACTAAAAAGATTGATAGGGAAGGCCAGCAAGGTTGTGGCTCATTTCAAACATTCCAACATTGCAAAGTACGCTCTGGAGGACAAGCAGAAGCATTTGGGATTACCAATGCAATCCCTATTGCAGTCATGCAACACTAGGTGGAACTCAATCTTTTTAATGCTTCAACGTATTATCCAAAACCGGACTCCAGTAATGCATGTGCTGACAGATCGCTTAGTAACATCCTCAACAATTGCTGCGAAGTTGGAAATTACGGAAGAAGAGTGGGAGTCTATGGAAAAACTAGGAAAAATTCTTCGACCAATTCAAGCTGTAACGAAAATTCTCAGCAAAGAAGGGTCATCTATATCCATGGTTAGACCTCTCATGCAAAAAATTTTGGAGCAATATATGTTTTCATCCGAAAATGACGAAAACATGATAAAATCATTCAAAATTAATTTTTCCTATGCCTTACGGAAAAGGTTCGATCTGCAGTGGAGTGGATGTTTCTGCAAAGCAATTAGCATCTTTACTTGACCCGCGCTATAAAGACCTTGAGCATGAGGATTTTGGTGAAAGAGTTTCCATAAGAAACAAACTTAAGGAGCTCCTTCTGGAATACGAAGCTTTTGAGGACACTTCAGAAACAGGAACAACAAATGCTGAATCAACACCGAATCATAAAACTGACTTAGAACTTTTGTAGAACATAAACGGTACCAAACAAAAATCTATCCAAAATCAGCTAGGAACATATTTTGGCGAAGTTCAATTAAAGTTCGACCTAGATCCGTTTGAGTGGTGGAAAAATAGACAGGATAAATTTCCAGACATCGCAAAGATGGCCAGAAGATATTTGTCTATACCAGCTACATTTGTCAGTTCCGAGCGTTGCTTTTCTACAGCTGGAAATATTATCACTTTGAAAAGGGCTTCATTGCTACCAGAAAATGTTGACTTGTTGGTGTTTCTATTTTAAAATCGAAAATATTTGCAAAACTAAAGTAGGTACATGTATAGTAACAATGAATTTTCTTATACTATTTAAATAATATTTAATATTTTCACGCCACTTATTTTTAGATCCGACGAAATTGAATATCTACATAAATGGAATAGAACTTCAATTATATATTTTTATTAATAAAGACGTTTTCCACAATAAAATCATTATGAATAACTCTCTTTTTTTTTAAGTAATGCCATTTATTACCACGCAGTAGGATAATAATAATACACCTACCACCACCTTCCAATAGAAAACAAACTTATAAAGAGTTGACATTCTATAAGAAAATTGTTTGAATTATAGAAACTCAAATTGTATCTTTTCTCGCCACAAGGCAAGACATCGTGAGAACGATTTGCGAATAATTACACGTATATTTCTTAATACAAATAAAAATTTTTAAATTTTCAGAATACTATTTTTGTAAGACAATATATATTTTAGTTAGAAAAGATTTTTCAAAATTTTTCTTATAACGGTACCTCTCATAGAACCAGTATTTTCAAATCAAATTTTCTCGTAAGCTATACATCGTATTTCTATAAAATTTTGGGCACTGGAAGTCATTCATAATTTTATTGATATGGCATTTTAAAATTCTCAAAAACTTTTTTTTTGATTTTTTATAATTTTTTCAAAAAAATTTTTGGTTTTCAAAATGTGTTGGATACGGGTATATTGATTTTTTTTTTTTTTAATTATTCTTAAAAATGTAAACTACGGATTGCCATATATTTACATACCCAATAAAATTTCAAAATACTTTTTGGAAAAGTTTTTCAAAAATAACCTTTTTAAAAAAAAATGGTCAAACGATTTTCAACATTCTTTTTCCTAGATTGACATATAGCTTTAAAATTTTATTGCATACTTAGTTTTTCCGAGAAAACTCTTAAGCTTATATAAAAACTAGCAAACCCATGCCCGCTTCGCTGAGCAGAGTTTAATTGGGCTGTTACTTGCAGTTTAGCCAAGAGGCGTATAAGATTCTTTCAATTTGACAGGCTTGAGAAATGCTAAAATTGAATGGTATAGAAAGAAAACTTTGAATAAAATTCGTTTTTTTAATTCAGAATCAAATCGTTGGTACTCTGCTTTCATTAAAATCTATTGACTGTGTTACAAACGAAGATGAAGCCACTTATTATCTAACTGAGTTTTTAAACTCCTTAGATGTACCTGACTTACCACAGCACAATTGCTGACGGCATGCTCGGTAGTCATCAGCTTCGAAATCTAAAACAACCAAAACTATGCAATGGAACGCGCTTGGTGATAAGAAAACTGATGAGTAATGTCTAACATTTTATTCTAATGCTTTCTTATAAACAACATTTTTTGTATTACCATCTTTTACATAAATAAAAAGTGCGGTCGGTACAGTTGACCATGAGAAATCAATACCGAAAATTTTCAAAGACTGACCTTTTGCTTTATTTATAGTGATGGCAAAAGCAAAGCGAATAGGAAAATGATGACGTTTAAAATCAAATGGCAAATCAGGTTGAATCATTGGAATTCTGGGGATCAAAACATCTTCCCCTTTATATTTGCCACTAGGAATCGTATCTTCAATTAGATTGTTCATTCACTTTTTTACAGCTAGTCTAATACCATTGCAAAGTTGAGGTTGATTAATATTACGCAGCATTATAATCGGGGCTCCATTTTTTAGAGCTAAATAATGAGGTGGCAGTCCCGGTAAATCAAGCGAATTTAAAAGTTCCGTCTGGTAATTCACTACGTCATCCTCATTTATAATTGCATCAACTGATTTGTTGGCAACAAATTGTCCATCTATTTCTTCTTAAATAGATGCATTAATTTCAGCGACATCTTTATTTTTGCCTTTAGCTCTTTCACTTAACCAAGTGCGATTGTTAAAGTTCTCCGAAATACTTGGAACCACACTTTGAACCAATTCTTTCTTTGAATTCCTTATATAATAGAAATTTGTTGGCAGTGTTATTTGGCCATTTGAACTATCAACGGGCATTTTTCCATTTCCAATATCCAACAGCGGCTTTGAAAATTCTGCCGCAGATGGATCATTTAAGTGAGTGTTAGTGTTTTAACATAACTCCACAAAAGAGAACATTTAAGGCAGGCATTGAGTTTATCCGCAGTAATCGATTGGGGTATGACCGGCAAAGTTTGTCTGAAGTCACCCGCCAATAATATCATGGCGCCGCCAAATATTACTTGGATATCTCGCAAATATTTCGGAGTTCGATCTAAAGCTTCAAGTGACTATTTGTGCGCCATTCTCATCCCATACAATAATCATACACTGTTGCAAGACTTTGGCCATTGCCGACGTTTTAGAAATTTTACATGTAGGCGCTTCGTTAACTTGGATATTTAAAGGCAATTTAAGTGCAGAGTGCGCTGTACGACTACCATTAATTGATTGCATGTTGGCAAGTGCATTTGCAACATAATGCAACATACGTAACATACATTGTATTATTTTTATTACAATTTAATCTGCTCGGCAAGTTTCGTTCACTTGTTTTCGTACGTATTGTACGCTTTGAGTCGTATACCTTTCGTACGAAAATCTGACATTCCTTTTTTTCCAGTGTTGGCAAGTAAGTTACATGAAGTAAGTTACTCGTTTAGTTACGCGTAACTAATATGAATTAGTTACGCCCAATATTTGGCGTAACTAATGTAACTAATGTAACTAAATGTAACTTAATGTAACTAAATAAAACTAACTCTAACTTAATAATCTATATATATAAAAATGAATTGGTGTCTGTTTGTACGCGCCTAACTCGGCTGAGTATCATCCGATTTGCATTGGGGTTTTTTTGTTGGGTTTGTATTAAACCAGGTAAACAGATAGCGGAGCCGAATTTTTCAAATTTTGGACGGTAAGTTTTAGAAATCGTTAAAACACAAAATTGCAGAACAAATATCGACAGATTATGACTTTGTTCTTTGTACAAGCATAACTTGGCTAAATATTATCCGATTTGCATGAGGATTTTTTTGTTGGATTTGTCTTGAACCAGGTAAACACACAACGGAGCCGGTTTTTTTTTTCTTTTTTTTTTTTTTTTTTTTTTTTTTTTTAAACGAGTTTCTTCTCCACATGTGCAAGTGACCCGTTCGTTATAGCTGCTCTACTGGAAAATGCTTTGCTATTATATTTGGATGTTCCCGGTCTACCACCACACAATTTACAACTCAAAGTCGGCTCTGTCATCATAATGCTGCGCAATCTGAACCAACCAAAACTATGCAATGGAACTAAGTTTACAGTCATCCAAGTAACAATAATCAAAGGCAAGTTCAAAGGCGAAGAAGTTCTCATTCCAAGAATTCCTTTGATACCAACCGACTTGCCATTCGAGTTTAAGCGGATTCAGTTTCAAATTCGACCCGCATTTGCCATGACAATTAACAAATCGCAAGGCCAATCGTTACAAGTGTGTGGCCTTAATCTTGAATTCCCTTGCTTTTCACATATACAACTGTACGTGGCGTATTCGCGTGTCGGAAAGCCATCTGCATTGTTAGTTTATGCACCGGACAACAAAACAAACAACGTTGTTTATCACAAAGCGTTGCAGTGACCTAATCATTTCTGTTTAAATAAAAGTAATTTTAATCAATTTAATATCAATTGTTTAATTCTTTCTTAAGAGAGGCTCGACTTTCGAAAGGGACAATTAGTCAATTTAAGGCAGAACGAAGTTCGCCGGGTCAGCATGGGGATTTTTTGTTGGGTTTGTATTAAACCAGGTAAACGAATAGCGGAGCCGAATTTTTCAATTTTTGAACGGTATTTTTTAAAAATCGTTAAAACAAAAAATTGCGGAACAAATATCACCAAGTAATGACTTTGTTCTTTGTACAAGCATTACTTGGCTAAATATTATCCGATTTGCATGAGGATTTTTTTTGTTGGATTAGTTTTGAACCAGGTAAACACACAACGGAGCCGGTTTTTTTTTTAATATCAATTTTTTTTTCACTATCAAAAACAATAAAAATAAGCTAAAAAAATATAAATTGACAAATTTTTCGATCTATAATTCAAAAAAAATTAAATAAACGTAAAATTAGTTGAACTTCAATATAGTCCGTAAATTAATTTAACTTTTTAACTTTTAAATAGTATTTTGTGTGGTGACCAACACAGTGTATAAAGGTATCTACTAAGTTACCAAGTGCGAAGTGAAATTTAATGGATTAGTGTTAATTTTTTTTCTTTTTTTTTAAACATTGTGATAACTAAAATTGAGGCTTTAATTTTATCGATAACGAATTTTAATAAGGTATTTTGTGAACGACCTATTTGTGTGTAATGCAATTGATATAGATGGTTATGCTAATGATATTGTCCCTGCAGGATTTTTCTATAAGTGTCATTATGCCGCCAATAAGACGATCAAACATTGGAGCGCGCAATAAAAACACGAGACGAGTGGCTATTCTGCGTGCGAATGCGAATCAAGAATCACAAGAGGAGATAGCCGATCATATGGAAGCAGATCGCGTAGGTGTCATTATGCCACCAATAAGGCAATCAAACATTGGAGCGCGCAATAAAAATACGAGACGAGTGGCTAATCTACGTGCGAATCAAATGGATGAACAGCATGCACATCGCAATGAACAAGTCCGTTTACAATGACTAACATGCGTGACGCATTTTCACAAGAGGATATAGCCAATCATATGGAACCAGATCGTGTAGCAAGAGCCACCCGTCGTACAAATGATGATCTAGATGAACGTAACTTTAATCGACGTAAAGAGCGAAGGACACGAGCGCCACCTTATAATTTAAATCGGGCTGCATTCAGATATGATTCCACACTAACGTACAATGATCTTCCGTGCGTTAATATTTGGCCATTGAATGTCGTCTGTCAGCATTGCAATGCATTGAAGTTCTCGGCGGAAACGCTTGGGTTGTGTTGTGCAGGAGGAAAAGTAAAATTACCTGTTTTGGCCCCGCCACCGCAGCCATTGCGATCACTTCTGTATAAAGATACAACGCAATCACGGCATTTCCTCGCGCACATTCAACAATACAACGGCTGCTTCCAAATGACGTCTTTTGGAGCCACTGTTATCCAAGAACGTGGTTACAATCCCACCTTTAAGGTAATGTCGTCAGAAGAACTTTAACATTATGTCCAGTGTGGATAAATTGTCACATTATCATTCTACTATTCAGATCCAAGGACAAATCCACCATCGTGTGGGAGCTCTTTTGCCGCAATTGAACGAGCATCATAAGTTCCTTCAGATTTATTTTCTTGGAAATTCAAATGAGGAACTCGATCAGCGTTGTGCTATTGTTCGTGGTATGAAACCTGAGATCATCGAACAATTGCAACAACTCCTACACGAACGCAATGCGTTGGTTAAAGTATTCAAAAATGCATTGGAAGCGATGCCTTCTGATCATTATAAGATTATTATCAGCGCAGACAAAAGACCAAGTGGTACCCATGCACGACAATTTAATGCTCCAACAATTGACTAGGTAGCGGTGCTAATCGCTGGCGAAAATGTTCAATCACGCGACATAGTCCTCAAGCGAAGTGATAATGGACAGTTTCAACGCGTGATGGAGACCCACCGGTCATACGACACATTACAATATCCGCTTATGTTTTGGCTACCATTTTCAAATTAAAATGGTAAGCCCACTCTTCGGTTAGTTCCTCAGTTTTCCGACATATCTTTTTCATCAACTATTAATGGGATTATCTTTAAGGGCATGATACAAATAAGAAAGTCAGCAGCATGAACTTCTACGCATATCGCTTCATGGTTCGCCAGGATGTCGACAACCATCTGTTAAGATATCGCCAATTGTTTCAACAGTATTGCGTCGACATGTACGTTAAGATAGAAACAGAACGCCTAAATTTCATCCGATTAAATCAAAATAAATTGCGTTCGGAAGAATACATTAACTTAAGAGATGCCATACATTTGGATGGAGATGCAGCAGCAGCAAACATCGGCCGGTTGACTATTCTCCCAGCAACATATGTTGGAAGTCCGAGGCATATGCACGAATATGCGCAAGATGCAATGACATATGTGCGGCATTACGGACGCCCCGACTTATTCATAACATTCACCTGCAATCCAAAATGGCCAGAAATTACGCAACTCTTACTTTGCGGACAAACTTCGAGCGACCGCCACGACATCACTGCACGAGTTTTCAAACAAAAACTATTAATGATCATTGACTTCATCACGAAACACAATATTTTTGGACAGCCGCATTGTTGGATGTATTCGGTGGAATGGCAGAAGCGACCAGACCTGGTCGATTCAATCATTAGCACCGAAATACCCAGTAAAGAAGCCGACCCGGAATTGTGTGAAGTCGTAACTACGCAGATGATTCATGGGCCTTGCGGAAATCACAATCCAGATTCGCCTTGCATGGTCGCAAATAAATGTTCTAAGCGATATCCACATTCCCTCCTGGCAGAGACGATCACTATCAGCGATGGATACCCATTGTATAGGCGGCGATCACCAGATGACAATGGCAGAACAGTCGCAATGAAAGTGAAAGGAGAAGATGTCTTGGTGGACAACACTTGAATTGTTCCATATTGTCCTCTTCTCTCTAAAGTATTTAAAACGCACATAAACGTTGAATACTGCAATTCGGTGAAGTCCATCAAGTACGTTTGCAAGTACGTCAATAAAGGAAGCGACATGGCGGTTTTTGGTCTTGAGTGTCCAGATAAGAATGACGAAGTGTCGTGCTATCAATTAGGGCGTTATGTGAGTTGCAATGAGGCAATTTGGAGAATATTTTCCTTTCCGATACACGAACGCCATCCAACCGTTCAACATTTGGCGGTTCACTTGGAGAATGGTCAGCGCGTATATTTCAGGGAAGAGAATGCAACTCAGCGAGCTGAACAGGCACCAGCAACAACGTTAACGAGTTTCTTCTCCACCTGCGCAAGTGACCCGTTCGCTAGAACGCTGCTCTACTCGGAAATGCCTCGCTATTATATTTGGAATGCGTCGTACAAAAAATTTCAACGTCGAAAACAAGGGCAAGCTGTTGCTGGATATGCGGATGTGTACTCAACTGATGCACTTGGTCGTATCTATACTGTTCATACAAAAAATGACGACTTCTTCTATCTGCGATTGCTTTTGGTCAATGTGCCTGGTCCAACTTCGTACGAGAACCTGCGGACTGTTGATGGTGTGCTGTGTGCCACATTTAGAGAAGCCTGTCAGCGGATGAATTTGCTTGCCAACGACAATCATTGGGACGCAACACTTGCCGATGCTACAGTTTCTGCGCCTGCGACTCAAATTCGTACATTGTTTGCCATCATCATCTCGACATGTTTTCCATCGAACCCCCTCATATTGTGGGACAAGTACAAGGACAACATGGCTGACGATATTTTGCATCGAGTTCGAAGAACAACATCAAATCCCGAACTTCAAATGCACGATGAGATCCACAACGAGGCGCTGATATTGATCGAAGACATGTGTATGCTCATGTGCAGCAACCTGTTGAGTAAACTGGGAATGCCAACCCCCAATCGCTCAATGAACGATGCATTTAATAGAGAATTGCAACGCGAGCGAGAATTCGATCAAGACGCTTTGACAGAAACAGTTCGCACCAATGTCCCACTGCTAAATCCCGAGCAAAATAACGTGTACGACTCTTTGATGAAGGCGGTTGACGACGGTAACGGTGGCATATTCTTCCTGGATGCACCTGGTGGAACTGGCAAAACGTTTCTCCTTTCCTTGATTTTGGCTTCAATTCGGTCAAGATCCGACATCGCACTTGCGTTTGCCTCTTCTGGAATAGCGGCCACGTTGTTGGAAGGTGGTCGCACCGCACATTCAGCGTTAAAATTGCCACTGAATCTGCAGTTGAATGACGAACCAACATGCAATATTTCAAGAAATTCAGCTATGGCACAAGTGTTGAAAACTTGCAAAATTATCATCTGGGATGAATGCACAATGGCACACAAGCGAGCATTGGAGGCTCTTGATTGAACAATGAAAGATTTACGGAACAATGTGAGACGCTTTGGAGGAGCAATGATATTGCTAGCCGGTGATTTCCGTCAAATTTTACCAGTAATCCCGCGATCAACGCCTGCAGATGAACTCAACGCTTGCCTGAAATTATCTTAATTCTGGCGATACGTAAAGAAGCTGCAGTAAACGACGAACATGCGAGTTGCGTTGCAGAACGATCCATCAGCCGATGATTTTGCAAAACAACTGTTTACAATTGGAAATGGTCAAATTACCGTTGATGCTGCAACTGGCCTGATTTCGTTCCCGCTGAATTTTTGTGAATTCACATCATCGAAGGAAGAGCTCATCAGTAAAGTGTTCCCTAACATCGGTCACAATTATTTAAACCACGATTGGCTCAGTGAACGCGCGATATTAGCTGCGAAAAATAAGGACGTCGATGATTTGAATTTCATCATTCAAAATAAAATCGCATTCGTTTTAATCGGTGGATCGCATAATAAATGATGATGAAGCAACAAACTATCCAATTGAATTTTTGAATTCGTTGGATGTTCCTGGTCTACCACCACACAATTTGCAACTCAAAGTCGGCTCTGTCATCATAATGCTGCGAAATCTGAACCAACCAAAATTATGCAATGGAACTAGGTTGACAGTGAAGAAACTCATGAACAACGTCATCCAAGCAACAATAATCAATGGCAAGCTCAAAGGCGAAGAAGTTCTTATTCCAAGAATTCCTATGATACAGAACGACTTGCCGTTCGAGTTAAAGCGGATTCAGTTTCCCGTTCGAATCGCATTCGCCATGACAATTAACAAATCGCAAGGCCAATCGTTACAAGTGTGTGGCCTTAATCTTGAATTCCCTTGCTTTTCACATGGACAACTGTACGTGGCGTGTTCGCGTGTCGGAAAGCCATCTGCATTGTTTGTTTATGCACCGGACAACAAAACAAACAACGTTGTTATCACAAAGCGTTGCAGTGCCCTAATAATTTCTGTTTAAATAAAAGTAATTTTAATCAATTTAATATCAATTGTTTAATTCTTTCTTAAGAGAGGCTCGACTTTGGAAAGGGACATTTAATCAATTTAAGGCGGAACGAAGTTCGCCGGGTCAGCTAGTAAAAAATAAAAAAAAATCACATTTCATCCTGAATTCCAATCGACTATTGACAAAATTCTTTTATTAGCAAGGCAACGGCAACCTGGCAAGGAATACATATTGAAATTACTGTATTCCTGATGAAAAGGAAATCTAATAAAATATTATATTCTTGGAGCATACAAAAGATTTTTACTTACATTTAAAGTTTTCCCCTCTTTCTTGAGATTCTTGGACATTTCTTTGTTTATTTTGATTTATTTTTGTATGGTAAATTCAGATTTGATCTCAGATTTGGTCTCAAATTTCAGATTTGGCTCGCCCAAAGGAAATCAAACGAGATCTTTTTTGTTTTATTATTTTAAATTTTTTTTTTGCAGAAATATAGTAATTGAAAAACGTATTCCTTGCCAGGTTGCCGTTGCCACAGCTGGCAGCTGGCCCGACGGCAATATCAATCATCCAGCTTTGCCCTAATACAGTGTAGTCAAACGTTATTCGATCGGGTTTGTGGACGGAAGTTCTAAATTTCAATTTAACATAAAATGTGAGTTTTTGTATTTGAAAAATTCTATTAGTTATAGTTAGTTACATTTAGTTACATTAGTTACATTAGTTACATAAGTTACATTAGTTACGTGTAACTAATTAAAATATCAAAGTTACGCGTAACTATCCAACACTGTTTTTTTCTAAAGGGTATTCTTCTTCTTTCTTTCTTCTTATTTTTAAAGGCTATTATGGGCAACTGATGCACTTTACAAATCGGAAGGAAACTTTTCATTCGGTTTTGACACTTGCTCACTTTTTCTTTGGGGCCTTTGGGCCTTTACACTGTTGCAAGACTTTGGCCATTGCCTACGTTTCAGAAATATTTCATGTAGGCGCTTCGTTAACCTGGATGCTTAAAGGCAATTTAAGTGCAGAGTGCGCTGTACGACCACCATTAATTGATTGCATGGTGGCAAGTGCATTTGCAACATATGAAACAGACGTAGCATTATTTTTTTTACATACAAACCTGGTGCAAATAAATACCTTTTCGGCAAAAAAAGAAGTATTAAATTTGGTTTTGTCAAACTCGAGCATTTGTTGCAAATGTTGTATAGTATATGTTGCATAATGATTCATAATTATGAATACTTTTCAGTTATGATCAATTATTGAATTTGCTGATTAGTTGATTGCATGGTGGCAACTGCATTTGCAACATATGCAACATACGTAACATACATTGTATTATTTTTATTACACAAAAACCTGGTGCAAATAAATACCTTTTCAGCAAAAAAAGAATCATCAAATTCGGTGTTGTCAAACTCGAGATATAAGTGGTCAAACATAAATCAAACTCATTTTTATATATATAGATTTTTATATATATAGATAAAAGAATTTTCGAAATTATTTAAATTTTTTTAATGAAAATATATGCAGCCACTAAGCAATTGCTTATCATAAAAACAATATTGAAGTGTTTTAGTCTCCATGTTGTGTTTGGATTATGAAATAATAAAACTAAGATGAATTTATTGATAATTTATCTTTATTTTATTTGTTTAAATTACTTAATAAATATCACAACATTAATTTCTTAAAGAGAGCGACGCGCGTTTCGGACTTTGTCCATCATCGGGCTCGAAATTTCTACTGACAATGCCATGCCAATTATGTCTTTCGTTTTCTTTGTTATTGCTTGTTGTTGTTTGTTTTGATATGAGTTTTTGGGTTGATTATGTTTTCTCTTTCTATCTGCCGTTGATTGTATTGTAATTAATTGCTGTGTCGTATAGTGTGTTGTTTTTAATTGTTAATTTGTCGTTGAGTATTTTGTCTTGGTCTGTTTTGCATGCTTTGTAAATAGCAAATTCCTCCAATGCGTCCAGTGTTTTCCCTTTTTGGCATATATGGATTGGAGTTAAATTTGTTATAAAGTCGGTGTAATTGTGGTTCTCTTCCATCAAATGCAGTGCGAAATTGGACTTTGTGTTTATTTTCGGTTTATGTTCTTTAAACCTTTCTTGGAATGTTCTTCCCGTCTGTCCAATATAAAATTTTTCGCAGTCACTGCACTTGATTTTGTACACACCTGAGCATAGTTCTATTTGTTTGTTTGATTTAGGTCTTAAGATTTTTTGTGTGTTGTTGTTGGTTTTATAAGATATGTGTATGTTTAGTTTTTTAAGTTCGTATTTCAAGATATGTGGGATTAAATTGGTGTATTCGACTGAAATATATTTTGGAACTGTGTTGTCATCTTGATTGTTGTTTTTGTTATTGTTTTGGTGTATTTTCTTTTTCTTTTTGTTTATTTAGTTATCTATTATATTTGTGGTGTACCCGTTCGAGATAGCTATTTGTTTAATTATTTTTATTTCTTCTTCGTAATCCTTCTCGTCCATTGGTATGTTTAATAATCGGTTTATGAAGGCGTTGAATGCCGACATTTTTTGTGAAAATGGGTGGTGGGATGTGTTGTGTATTACTATATCTTTTGTTGTAGGTTTTCTATATATTTTATATTTAAGGTTTTCTTTGTTGTTTTTGCTTATAGTTAGGTCTAAGAAATTTATTGCATTATTTTCTTCTATTTCTGCTGTGAATTTAATTTTACTTTTAATACTGTTGATGTAGTTTTTTAAAGTATCAATTTGTCTATTTGTGCCATCAAATATAATAAAAGTATCGTCAACATATCGTGCGTAGAAAAAGATTTTGTTTTGTGAAGGGTTTTTGTACACATACAAAATACGCATTCACGCCAACGAAATTGCCAAAAACATCTCAATTAAACAACATACCAAATTACAAGATCTCATTAGTAAAATTCCTCCCACAAACGCATTACAAATACACACATTTTATCCAAAATTGATCAATAATACAAACATCATATTCAGCACTCCCGAAATAGACACTTTAAACAAAGGACTCAAATTCAACTTACCCAACAACAACAACAACATTAACCAAGAAGTGATAAATGCCGAAGCAGCCATTAAAGCAATACCAACACAAGACATACAAAACGAAACAAGAATCATCATAAACAGAAAACTAAAACAAATCATCAAAAATAACACATCACAGAAAAAACTCCAACATAAATTTAAACAAGATAAAGTTAACCTAAAAAACATAAAACAAAAACTAAAAGAAAACAACGCAATTATTACAAAAGCCGACAAAGGAAACACCACTGTCATTCTTGACCAACAAGAATACATTAACAAAACGTTAACATTCATACAAGACAATAACATACGAAATTTAACAAACGACCCAACGAAAGATTATGTGAAAAATATAAACCAAGCAATAAACAAGAGCAACCATTTATTTTCAAATTTAACAAAACTAAAACTCAAACAGCCCAATGCACAAGCTCCACAGTTCACAGGACTACCTAAAGTACACAAAAATGGAATCCCAATACGACCACTCATCAATTACAAAACAGCACCCTGCTACAAGGTCGCCAAGGAATTACAAAAAATCATTAAAAATAATACCACCATACTAAATAATCACAGTTTAAAAAATTACACAGAACTAATAGAAAAAACTAGACACTTAAAAATACTGCCCCAACACAAATTAATTTCCCTTGATATCACAAACATGTACACAAACATACCGGTAGAAGAAACAATTCAATTGATAAAAGAAAATCTAATAACAACCGCAACCATTAATAAACAACAAATAAATGAAATCATCCACCTACTACAAATAACCCTCAAACAAAATTACTTCACATTTAACAATAAATACTATATACAAGACGACGGACTAGCTATGGGATCCCCCCTGAGCGGATTAATGGCGGACATCTACCTAAACTATTACGAAAACAAATACTTATTATCAAACAAAAACCCTTCACAAAACAAAATCTTTTTCTACGCACGATATGTTGACGATACTTTTATTATATTTGATGGCACAAATAGACAAATTGATACTTTAAAAAACTACATCAACAGTATTAAAAGTAAAATTAAATTCACAGCAGAAATAGAAGAAAATAATGCAATAAATTTCTTAGACCTAACTATAAGCAAAAACAACAAAGAAAACCTTAAATATAAAATATATAGAAAACCTACAACAACAGATATAGTAATACACAACACATCCCACCACCCATTTTCACAAAAAATGTCGGCATTCAACGCCTTCATAAACCGATTATTAAACATACCAATGGACGAGAAGGATTACGAAGAAGAAATAAAAATAATTAAACACATAGCTATCTCGAACGGGTACACCACAAATATAATAGATAACTTAATAAACAAAAAGAAAAAGAAAATACACCAAAACAATAACAAAAACAACAATCAAGATGACAACACAGTTCCAAAATATATTTCAGTCGAATACACCAATTTAATCCCACATATCTTGAAATACGAACTTAAAAAACTAAACATACACATATCTTATAAAACCAACAACAACACACAAAAAATCTTAAGACCTAAATCAAACAAACAAATAGAACTATGCTCAGGTGTGTACAAAATCAAGTGCAGTGACTGCGAAAAATTTTATATTGGACAGACGGGAAGAACATTCCAAGAAAGGTTTAAAGAACATAAACCGAAAATAAACACAAAGTCCAATTTCGCACTGCATTTGATGGAAGAGAACCACAATTACACCGACTTTATAACAAATTTAACTCCAATCCATATATGCCAAAAAGGGAAAACACTGGACGCATTGGAGGAATTTGCTATTTACAAAGCATGCAAAACAGACCAAGACAAAATACTCAACGACAAATTAACAATTAAAAACAACACACTATACGACACAGCAATTAATTACAATACAATCAACGGCAGATAGAAAGAGAAAACATAATCAACCCAAAAACTCATATCAAAACAAACAACAACAAGCAATAACAAAGAAAACGAAAGACATAATTGGCATGGCATTGTCAGTAGAAATTTCGAGCCCGATGATGGGCAAAGTCCGAAACGCGCGTCGCTCTCTTTAAGAAATTAATGTTGTGATATTTATTAAGTAATTTAAACAAATAAAATAAAGATAAATTATCAATAAATTCATCTTAGTTTTATTATTTCATAATCATAAAAACAAGTTCGTGCGACCCAGTCGTGCATTTTATTTCTAGTTTAGTTCTTGCGACATTCTCTATGAACTACCACACAACTTTTGCTTTCTAAATAACTGCTTTTACCGTCATCTCTTTTAACACTCGATTCAATCAAAGTTTTGATTCCGCGACTAACTTTCGAGACTTCACCTTTTTCTAACGAACTACTGCAAATAAAACAGATTTCTTCCATTTTCAACTACTATCAATCAAAAAATGTAATCACAATGAAGAGACGCACGTGCTTTACAATTGAAAACTGTAAAATAGCAGTTACAGAAAAGAAGGAGGTATTGAAAAATTATCTCAGTTACAACTTACAAATGCATGCGAGGCATAAGCACGTTTTATAAATAATTTTATTAGTAAAGTACCCACAAAAAAAATTGCATATTTTGGGAACCATAGACTATAATGTGATATAACTCCTAAATGATAAATGATATGCGAAAACTTTTTCTTGCAATTTTATGTAGGATTTGATAAGCTAAAAGTTTGTAATGCATTTTTTTTGTCTCAATCTCACAGTTTTTGTAATATAAGTGAATATATCTGAAAACCCCATTTTTTTTTCCTTTGAACCCCTATAACTGACCTAGCGTACATGGGAAAAATGGGGACATTTCTCAGATTGTAAACCACATCAATACCCACCTGTATACCAAAATTCAGCCTTGTACAAATTTTTTTCTTTCTTTGACAATTTTTTGTTTATTCTTACTGGGCTAATATAGCAGTTTTAAGAAAAACGGTTTTCCAGGTTTTTTGATGTGAAACATAATATGGCCCACCTTGGCATTAAAATCGATAGTATTGTGAGTAGAGCTCTCGATTATAAGCGAGTACGCATTTATTCGTGTTTTTGTGTCACGTGTATACGTGTAACAAAAAAATGAGTACACGTGTCCAAGTGTACACGTGTCCTTATTTCATATACACGAGTAAATAAACATACACGTGTAATTATAAAAGCCACTGATTTTTACTTGCTCCATAAGGCAAGTATTGGTTTCGTGCAGAAAAAAACGAGGTTTTAATCAAACATGACATTACGATGATAGAGAAGCCCAAAAAAGTGGTTTACACCATACCGTCCCCGTCGGTCTGTCTGTGTGGATGTGCGTCTGTGAGCTTTTTCACGTCATGCTACAGCCTAAACGGCTTGACGGATTTCCTTCAAACTTGGTATATAGCAGTTTGAAGAAAAACGGTTGTCGAGGTTTTTTTATTTCGTTTTAGCCCGGCTCAAACTGGTACCTTTCAAGTAACGGTTTTTTCAATTTGGATTTTCTCAAAAAAGCTCTACCGATTTTTATTAAACTTTTATCGAATACATAGAATGTTTTGAGGAATACTGCATTTAAGTTTTTGGTTACACATGATAATAGCGGAAATTGGTTGGTAACAGTATTATTAATTTGGCCATAAGTGGACACTTGTATCATTTATAACACCCAAAAGATGACATCTTAATTTTAAATTTTAAAGGTTTCTTAACGTAAGCTCCCGTACCTATATCGGTTTTTCAAGTTTTAGTCAATATTTTTTAGGTTTTACCAAATTTTTCAAAAATGAGTTGTTCTTATTGATCGAAAAATTTGTTTTCATCAGACACCCACAGAGCAAGTACGTGCGACCCAGTCGTGCATTTTATTTCTAAAGCTGACCCTTGGCAACATCAATAGAAATTTAATTTTGATGATTCTTTGTATCCAGCCTCAGTATAAAGGCACGCCACTTGTTTTTCATAATATTTAATCTTTTGTTGATGACCGTTAGATCCGTTAGTCCAGTGATTGGTTGACTAATGACTTTACTAAAAATAAGTTTCTAGTTTCTATTTTTCAGTTGGTTGATTGGTTTCTTATTATTCAGTTGGTTATAAGACAAGATGGCAGTTGTCCATGACAAGGTGTAAATAAATTACTCTTAATTTCTTATAAAATTTCATATAGTACTGAAATGAAGCCGAAGAGTTGGGTATGGCAGTATGCACATCGAGAGGCGAAACTGCCTTCTTTGATTTGTGCAGTGAAGCCAGAAATAATACTTTTTCCTGTCCCGGTGGTACAACTGGATCATTGTGGCGACATTTACAAGTAATTCACGGAATTCAACCAAAGTTAAATACTGATAATTCGATTTCTACTGATATCAAGTAAGTATAAAATGAATTAAAATAAAATGCACGACTGGGTCGCACGAACCTGCTCTTATGATAAGCAATTGCGTAGTGGCTGCATATATGGATATTAAAAAAAATTAAATAATTTCGAAAATTCTTTTATTTTTTAAATTAGTTTAAGAGTTTTCTCGGAAAAACTAAGTATGCAATAAAATTTTAAAGCTATACGGGAATCTAGGAAAAAAAAATGTTGAAAATCGTTGGACCAGTTTTTTTTTTAAAAGGCTATTTTTGAAAAACTTTTCAAAAAATATTTTGAAATTTATTTGAGTATGCAAATATATGGCAATCTGTAGTTTACATTTGAAAAATAATTTAAAAAAAAATCAATGTAACGGGTACATTGATTTTTTTTTAAATTTTCCAACATATTTCGAAAACCAAAAATTTTTTTGAAAAAATTATAAAAAATCAAAAAAAAAAGTTTTTGAAAATTTTGAAATGCCATATTAATAAAATTATGAATGACTTCCTGTGGCCAAAATTTTATTGAAATCGAATGTATAGTTTACGAGAAAATTTGATTTGAAAATATTGGTTCTATGAGAGGTACCGTTATTAGACAAATTTTGAAAAAAAATTTTGAACCAAAAGATAGATTTTCTTGCAAAAATAGCATTCTGAAAGTTTTATCAAAATCGTTAGAGCCGTTTTTGAGAAAATCAATTTTTGTCTTCAAGATTGTATGGCAGGTGCCGTTATTTTTGGACCTAGAACAAAAATAAAAAATACGTTCCGAGGGACAGCCAAATAAATCCTAAATACCAAATTTGAAGCAAATCGGCCCACCCGTTCAGCCTCCAGAGGCGCGAACAGACAGACAGACAGACAGACAGACAGACAGACAGACGGACGGAATTCCCAGACCCACTTTTTTCGACTTCTCCATCATCGTAATGTCATGTGTGATTGTTATCTCAAATTTTTTTTTCTGCACGAATCCATAACTTGCCTTATAGTATGTACCTATAATCGCAAGTAAAAGGACATTGATACTTTCAAATTTGTTAACTATATTGTTAAATAAGTTATAAAATCATATCTGTACGTTGAGTAGAAGTAGTATGACATCAATTTAAATTTTAGCATGGTACCAGCAAATTAAATTAACGATGAAAACAGCCTCGGACCCTCTTTGCCCAAACAACGCAGAACACATAAAAGAAAATCCCAAGGTGCTCCTAAGGGCGGAAAGTGTTTGCCAGACAGAATGGAAGAAATTCATCAGGCCTTACCGAGACTTATAGCATTGAACCAGATGCCTATTTGTTTTTGTTCCAGTAAAGGTTTTCTTCAGTTCATGGCTGTTATCGAGCCAAATTATATTCCTTTGAAAGAAGAGGCGATCAAGAAACGGCTCCAATCGTTCAAACAAAACATGCAGAATGTAATGAAGGAAAAAATTGGTTTTACTTCTAACGGAGTATCATGTACGTCTGACTGTTGGACATCGGCTGCACAGGCATCTTATATAACAATGACGGCTCATTTCATTGATGAAAATTGGGTTCCACAGTGTTTTACACTTGAGACCAGTGAAATAGACACAAGACACAGCGCTGAGAATCTTGCGAATAAGATGGTAAATATCCTCCAAGACTAAGGACTAAATGAAAAAGTCATGGCAGTAGTCACTGACAACGCTGCTAGTAGATAGATAGATAGATAGATTTTATTCATTCATAATTGACAGTTTGCTTACATATTAGCTACATATTTGAATAATTAAAGGCTTGGCATTTCTGCCGTCAGCCCGAGTGACAATATTTAGATAATAAAGTTTTTTTTTTTTTTTTTTTTTTTTTTAAAGTAAAAAGTAGATACATTATACAGGGTGATTCACGAGCGTTGTGCCAAAAAGCTAGAGTGTGTAGGTTGAGTTGAGACAAGAAATATATTAAAAATCAACGGCTTCGTTCATAACACCGTGTTATACATTTTTGGAAAGCCAAAAACTTCTTTCATTTCGTTTTTAAATTAAATTCTTTTAAAGAATTGTTTAAGAAATATAAATTTTCAAACTCAAAATTTTGAAAAAAAATTTGAAAAAATTATTTTAAAACTAATTTTTTTCAAAATTTTACGTAATTAAGTATAATTTTTGTTCTCAGAATTCAATGCTCCCATTAATCTTTAATCCAACACTGAAAATTGTATGGCTCTACAACTTTTTGTTGCCAAGGTATTCAAAAATAACCGAACCTACTTCTTCACAAAAAGAAGAAAATCTAGCCTTACGGGATGGCACAAGTGATCATTTAGCCAATTTTTTCGTGTTTTTGTGAAGAAGTAGGTTCGGTTATTTTTGAATACCTTGGCAACAGAAAGTCGTAGAGCCATACGGTTTTCAGTGTTGGATTACAGATTAATTGGAGCATTGAATTCTGAGAACAAAAACTATACTGAATAAAGTAAAATTTTGAAAAAAATTAGTTTTAAAATTATTTTTTCAAATTTTTTTTCAAAATTTTGAGTTTGAAAATTCATATTTTTTAAACTATTCGTTAAAAGAATTTTATTTAAAAACAAAATGAAGGAAGAAGTTCTTGGCTTTCCAAAAAAGTATAAGACGGTGTTGTAAACGAAGTCGTTGATTTTCAATATTTTTGTTTACAAAATAAGTAAATTTTTCAGAAAATTGCCCCTCCCGGCTAAACGGGGGGGATTAGACCCCCCCTCCGATACGATTTTTTTCTTTTCTCAACTCAACCTACACGCTCTAGCTTTTTGGCACAACGCTCGTGAATCACCCTGTATAATTTACTACACAAGATTTTTTTTTTTTTTTTTTTTTGGCAAATTTAAAAAAATTATATTTAGGTAATACTTATTGAAAAAAGGTTCTTAGTTTAGTTAAAACAAATAGAGGTTATATAGCATGGACTTTTAGTTTAGTTAAAACAAAAATATTAGATTGTGATTTCTTGCATCTTAAAAAATTTCATTTATGATGTTGTTCCTATATGACATCGCTTCTGTGGTGTATTCATACAGCCGCATCCAGTCTTTACCATTAAGAAACGTTTTTACTTCTTCTTCTTGCAAACAATTTTTTCCAAAGAAAAATCTCTTCAGCTCCATCAATATAGGACATATTCCAATAAAATGAAAGATATTCTCCCGAACACGCATGTTGCATAAAGTCAGCTAAGTCATTTCTATGCGGAATATAATTGAGTCTAAGCAACTCTCCTCTAACCTTGAAAATAACTCCGATAACTTTTCTTGAGTAGTCTTTTTTAAAATAATTTAATTCATTTAAATTGCAGCTGAGCGAAGAGTAGATGGTTCTCTCTCTAGAAGATCTAGCTTGTTCAATAAAAGCGTACCTCTCATTTTCATCGATGTTTTGAACAACCTCGTAAAGCATCCCCTTCCATTGCACAGCATTTTCCTCACACATGTTCAATACAATGCCACAGTCCGCTGCTAGATCAACCCAATCCTTGTAAAATAAAGTCTTGCGACGAACTGAATTTACTAGAAAAATCTTAGGCAATCTCTCATCCTCCATATTTCTGACACGTAATAAAAAGTCTGCACTTAGTTTGAGTGTAGAGATGAAGAGAGTTGGCAGTCCTGTTTCCAAATGGTACATGTATTTTGGTGCATTAATTGGCAATAAAAAGATTTTTCTCAGGAAAAATCGCAGCACACTTTCTACTTTCTCATACCTCTTAACACCCCAAACTTGTGCACCATAAAAAAGTATTGCTTTTGAAGTTGCATTGAAAACTCCGTACTTAGCATTTATAGATATGTGCTTATTGTTGAAAAATCTTCTACCAATTTGTACAGATGGCCGTTCTGGCTGCATCAGACTTCGCTTGGAGGTGCTTATCCATGTTTAAGTTATAAGTTGTCACCATTCCTAGATAGATGTACTCTTTTACTACTTCCAATTCACTTGCACCGTATTTCCAATGCTCATCTCGGGAAATTCTGCCTGAGCCATTTTGAAAAATCATTATTTTCGATTTCTCGGTATTAAGGACCAAGTTCCATCTTTCGCAATACTCAAATAATCTATTTATCATTAACTGGAGAGAAGATGGGGTTTCTGCCAGTATGAAAATATCATCTGCATACATTATGACCTTTATCTTAAGATGAGCATATTCTACGCCACCAGGAAGCCATTCAACGATATCATCAAGAAAAAGAGCGAATAGCAACGGACTGAGATTGCAGCCCTGTCTCAACCCGCGGTTTGTTTCAAAATGTTTAGAAACATCGATACCATTTGTAATGCTTCCTTGAGTTTTTTGATAAAGTTTTTCTAAAGCTTTGCCAAATTTTGAAGAGACACCAAATTTGTACAACTTATAAAATAGTGCTCTTCTATCGATCGTGTCGAAGGCTGCCTTAAAATCGACAAAAAATGAATATAGTATCTAATTTTTACTAAGCCTACAATTCAAAATTGATGTATATAGTTTTAAGCTAGCATTGAGGAATGAAATGCCTCTGTAGTTCATGGGACAACTGGGATCGCCTTTTTTAAGAATTGGCCAGATAAGAGCTTCATCAAAAGTATAAGGCTGTACAGCAAATTTAAAAATTATGTTAAGGGCTTGAGTAAGCTTTTCTTTAAAGATAGGAGAAGAATAACGAAAGAATTCTGAAGGTATACCATTTGATCCAGCTGCTTTCCCATTCTTCAGATTTTCTAATACCGTTTCGATCTCCACTATAGTTATTTCAGCATCTAAAGTTTGGTCCTCTATATTCGGCCTAGCATAACTCCACAACAATTGTTCAGAAGACGAACTAAGCAAAGAATTAAAATGTTCCCTTAATTCATGAACTGAGATTTGTAAAAGAACTTTTGAAGAATCAATTCCATTTATTTTTCTTGTTAATTTCCAAAATTCTGCTGTGTCCTTACATTGGCCTAAGGATTTGGCAAGGTCTTCGTAGTATATTTTTCGTTTTTCCTTACATAACTGCTTATATTTTTTAGTTGTTTCAACATACTCGATTTGGGTTACTTTTAAATTGTTTCTTCTTAGTTGATTCAACAAGCTCAAGGACTTTCTCCTCAGATTCTCGCATGAGTAGTCGTACCATTGTTCCTTTTTTATCAAAAAGGTCGGTCTTTTCATAACATTTGCTGCATCTATGATTACTGATTCCAATTCAATCAGAGGTAAATAGCTTATTTTGCTTCGCACAATTTTCCGCTGTATTGATTCGTACAGCTTTGATTTGTAGATTTCTTCCATTCGAGGATTCCATTTAAGCTTTTGGTTCTTCATTGGCATTATTTTACCATTGGGGCCATCGACAAAATCTATTTTGACACAAGCTTCAATTGGTAGATGATCAGAAAAAATCGCCTTTCCGACCTTAAAGCTTGTAACCATAGATACCCAGTCTCCACCTATAAGACAAAGATCAATCGTTGATTTACCCTGTTTTCCAACAAAGGTGTATTCACCATTTTTATCACCATCAATACATCCGTTTAATATGCTCAAACCAAAATCGTTACAAAAGTCTATTATTATTTTTTTTCCTTCCGCGTTTAGTTTTTCATCTCTTGAACATCTTTTCCGGTTTTCAAATTTAATTATTGATTCTTTATCAGATGTTCTGGCATTAAAATCTCCAATTACCATCACATCATTTGATTTACATTCACATAAAGTGTCGTACAGTACTTCATAGTCATGTAGCCATTTGTTGCAGTTCAAATAGACAGGGAAGATAAGTACACTTTTTTCTCGATGTTTCAACTTGATTATCATTGCTTCCTCATTTATTTTAACTTCAAAATAAATTGAAATTTCATTTTTTACTGCAACCATCACTCCTCCACTTGCTCTTCCTCTATTTGCCGACTTTGTAGCAGGTATCCAATGGCATTTGAATAATGGAAAATATTTATCAAAGTTTGTACAATGATCCTCTAATATATGGGTTTCAAACAAACATAAAAGATCAAATTTTCCCAAGCTTTTGAAAAAATCAGGGAATATTAGCTTATTATTCAATCCACTAATATTATATGCGACAATACTAACATTAAGAAAATTATTATATTTTGTTATGCTATAACTTTTATTTATTTTATAGGAAGTGCTACTATCTATGCCATCCCTGTGCTATTGGTTTGTATTTGCAGATAGTATACACTCTGTGAACACACCTCTACTCGATCCACTTGAGCTTCTGTCACTTTTCTGCTGTTGTCATTTCCAATACTTGTTGTTGTTTTCGGAATTGGTAAACAACTTTGAAAGAAATCAGTGGGCAGACTCAACATTTCTTTTAATTTTGCAAATCCACACAATGTGCCGTGTTTTAATCCGCTCGCATCATTCCATGTGAATTCCAATCCTTCTACTATAAGCTTTTCTCCTTTCACCATCGCATTTGTATTTCTCCTATTCTGCTTTATAAGTTTACGGACGTGCAAAAGGTGTGAAATTCTTCGTCTTATGTTTGTCGGGTAGTCCCTCTGAATGGATATTCTTGTGTTCTTAAGTTTCGAAGTGCTATTTAGGACCGCATAAAGACATCCCTGCTTTTAAATTGTGCGATATATCTTTTAAATTTCCGATCCCTTGTTTTGATTTCAGTGATTTCATCTGGGGTCACTTTACTTATACCATTTGACAGATCAGTGCAAATCGTAGCTATTTGTTGTTTTTGATCTAACTGGCTGTTTGCCTCCATTTTAAAAATCAGATTTTTTTCGGTTTTTTGCTTTTGGATGGTTTCGATTTGCTGTTCCAGAAATTCAACCTTTGATTGAAGTTCATAAACATGATTTTTCAAATCATCATTTTAGTTTTTAAGCGAGAGTATATCAAGGCGCACCTCTTCTATATCTGCTTTTGTGGCAAGATTTTTTTGCTTTTCATCAAAAATTTGCTTTAAATCAGAGACCGATAGACTTGAGATACAATCGTCGGCATCACTTGTTCCTTTTCCCTTTTTATTAGCTCCACTCATCATTTTTTCGGGGGATGTTTCGCTTAGAGCTCGTTAAAACATCGCAGTAGGGCTTTTTGTACCTTTGATTTGTTTTTGTACCTACTGCCAGGTGACAGATTTTTTCTTTGTCTTGGTCTCAAAAATTTTGTATGCTAAAAAGATAAATCTACTTTACACTTGCCTGATTGTTTTTTTTTTTTTTTTTACTTAAATGTACTTTAGTGCACTTTTTAGTTGTGTGCAACTTAAATTGCATTATCTATTATTGATTTTATATATATTTAATGATTTTCTTAAGAGACCTTATAAAAAAAACTTTACTTTTCACTTTTGCACCAGTGTTGCCACTCCACGCTGCTAATATGATAAAAGCTGTCGAATCAATGACACAGGTTCGTGAGAAGTTGAACTTGACATGTGCCGTTCACAGTCTCCAACTGGTTGTAAAAACATCGATATCCTCGGACGACATAAAAAGATAGATAGGGAAAGCCAGCAAGGTTGTGGCTCATTTCAAACATTCCAACATTGCAAAGTACGCTCTGGAGGACAAGCAGAAGCATTTGGGATTACCAATGCAATCCCTATTGCAGTCATGCAACACTAGGTGGAACTCAATCTTTTTAATGCTTCAACGTATTATCCAAAACCGGACTCCAGTGATGCATGTGCTGACAGATCGCTTAGTAACATCCTCAACAATTGCTGCGAAGTTGGAAATTACGGAAGAAGAGTGGGAGTCTATGGAAAAACTAGGATAAATTCTTCGACCGATTCAAGCTGTAACGAAAATTCTCAGCAAAGAAGGGTCATCTATGTATATCCATGGTTAGACCTCTCATGCAAAAAATTTTGGAGCAACATATATATGTTTTCATCCGAAAATGACGAAAACATGATAAAATCATTCAAAATTAATTAGAACATATTTTGGCGAAGTTCAATTAAAGTTCGACCTAGATCCGTTTGCGTGCTGGAAAAATAGACAGGATAAATTTCCAGACATCGCAAAGATGCCCAGAAGATATTTGTCTATACGAGCTACATCTGTCAGTTCCGAGCGTTGCTTTTCTACAGCTGGAAATATTATCACTTTGAAAAGGGCTTCATTGCAACCAGAAAATGTTGACTTGTTGGTGTTTCTATATCAAAATCGAAAATATTTGCAAAACTAAAGTAGGTACATGTATAGTAACAATGAATTTTCTTACACTATTTAAATAATATTTAATATTTTCACGCCACTTTTTTTAAGATACGACGAAATTGAATATCTACATAAATGGAATAGAACTTCAATTATATATTTTTATTAATAAAGACGTTTTTCACAATAAAATCATATGAATAACTCTCTTATTGTTTTTAAGTAATGCCATTTATTACCACGCAGTAGGATGATAATAATATACCTACCACCACCTTCCAATAGAAAACAAACTTATAAAGAGTTGATATTCCATAAGAAAATTGTTTGAATTATAGAAACTCAAATTGTATCTTTTCTCGCCACAAGGCAAGACATCATGAGAACGATTTGCGAATAATTACACGTATATTTCTTAATACACGTGTAATAATAAATACACGTGTAATAATAAATATACGTGCTCATACACGAATAACATAATTACACGTGTAACACGGGTATTCGTGTTCACGTGCAATAGGGGGCTCTAATTGTGAGAAGAACAAATTGTAAAAAATGGTGTTTGTAATGTTTGTAAGTGGGTGTATGAACGTTGGGAGAGTTGGGCGGTGTAATAGAAGGGGGTAGGAGTAAGAGCGGTAGGAAAGAAGTAGATTGGGTTTTAGGGGAGGGGTGGGGGTAGTGTTAGTGGGAGAAGGGTGTGGATAAGGTTGGGTTTGGCTACGAGGTGAGAAAAAAACTTTCTTGAGTAGTTGCGCTGGTGAGCTATTTTTTCATTTTCGACCCCTGGTCGAGATTTTTACTTGCGATTATATATATAAGGCCCAAAAATAACGGTACCCGACATACATTCGTACAGAAAAAATTGATTTTCTCTAAAAACGGCATTAACGATTTCGATTAAAGTTTGTGTTTATTTCTTAAGTGTTCTTAAGAAACTGTGTTTTTAGTTTTTGCAACGGAGATCTGATTGGTTATTTTTGAATTCACTGAAATGTTGTTTGGTATAGTTCCTTATAGATTCCTATTAGACAGCGGGCGGCGGCGCGGCGTTGCATTTTTTCGGTTGCTCCTTTTTAAATGGTAGCTCCCAAGCTACGAGCCACTAGTAGTCTAAGAGCCAGCGACCAAAATAGTTACGTCATTTGATAACGCAAATAATTAATTTTATTGTAATCCTTCAACACTGGTGACAAATAATCCCGAAGTCTGCCAAGCGTCTAGTGGTGGGTGTGGCGGCCATGAACCCCCAAAGGGGTAACAAAAATCGACCTAGTTACGTCATTTGATAAAGGCTGATTTTTTCCTAGTTCGTAGCCAGTGATGCCACGAACTAGTTTTTGACATTGTCAGACATTTTGCGTGGTGGAAACGGCCGGCAGACGCCCCCCAATAGGCGGAAAAATCGGACCTACTTACGTCATTTGATAACGATTCTGATAAAAACCATATTTTAGGTTGGCTCCTCAGTAGTCTATATACGCGTTCGCTGACAAAAATCTTGGTGGAAAGTACCAGGCAGACGATGTCAAAGATTGGATGATTTTCCGATATTATGATAAATACCGGGTAGTAGATAGCCAAATTTGGTTTTTTTTTTCTAAGAAGTTTGTTATTATATTAATAAAATTCAGAATGGGTACATTACATACCTTTATAATATATTAGTTAACATTAAATTAAAATATATTCCTTAAAATTATTGGAAGAAAACATTATTCAAAACAAAAAGAAATAAATGAATACTTTTAATCTCCATTTTGAGTTGCAATCACGAAAACTATCCTGAAATTTGAACTTCAAGCAATTGAACCCATTCCACAATTTACCAAATAAGGTAGAATCCACCATTCACAAAAACGGGTAATTTTCATTTGTTTTCTTCAGGGAAGTGGTAAGAAATACTGCATGTCATGTTATATTGAAACGTAGTTAGGAAGTGTATAAGGAAGCGCAACTTCTAAACTGTATTAGTTTTAATTTAGAAAGGCAGTAATTAGTGCGAATAATAGAAAATAATTTAAAATAACAGTTTTGAATAATGGCTTCAAGATCAGTTTTGTGTGTGATTTGCCGTAAAACAATTGGTAATATTAAATCATTTATGTTCAGAGATTATGGTTTCAGCAACTTCTAACTGTTCATCCTAGAGGAAAGCTCGGAAATGCAAGATTTCATGAGATAACGCAATCATCGGGTGCAATAGCTTGTATCTGTTAAAATGTTTCCCGCTGATAACCCCGTTTACCGATCCACTTGCAAGTAGTTCACTTTCTACCATCATATGAGATAGTCCGCAATCATCGATGAATTTTCCGACTGCTTTAAAGTACGCCATCATGATATGAAAACTGCCAAGATGAATAAAAATATTATCAAATCTTGGCTGCTCGGTAGCTTGAATTTGCAATGCAACCTTAGCAATCGCTAAATCATACGTTACTTGAATATACGATTGTTGATTGACTTCGAATCGTGGTTTCAAGTACAACTGATGAATTTGTTGGAGAAACATTTATTGGAGTTTTGGGCTGTCGTCTTGTATTATTTTACTGTTGCATCAAACTTCCAACCCACATCGGTGTATTTATTATATTGATAGCATCCATATAAGATCAATTTGTTAAATTGATTTCAGATTGTTTGGAAGTATTTGGCGTTTTTCATCTTCCATCGGCAATAAAACGTCAACCATTCTAGGCCTTTTTGGGTATGACTCTAAATCAGGAATGATTGCTTCGAAGGTTCTTCTTTTTTTTGTACTTTGCATTTGGGTAGCATCCTTGATTCGGCCACGATCATTTACTTCCGAAACATCAACATCAGCGGTCTCATCCACATTTTGAAACATAATTCCGACCGTATCGTGGAGGGTTTCTTTTCCATTGCAGGTTTCCACATATCGGTAAAAACTGTCAAATGCTAACCCTGTGCATAAGGAGGAGTGTTTTATACCTTGTGGGCAGATACTCGCACGATCAGTCGCAGAAAAAGTTGCCTCAGTTTCGAGTTCTTCAATGGTATTGTAGCTACAGCAATGTCCGTACCGATTTAACATATCGATTACTCAGCTACTTGTAAGGCTTTTCATTGTCATACCCAAAGTGATATGTTTTGAAGTTTTCACCTGGCCATTTCTGATAGCGTAGACAGTTTCTTCGGCAAAAGATCTTACTTTTCTCAATCAATCCGTACTTTGTCTGCGTCGAGTATTCATACCAGCGAGAAGGTTTAGAAAAAATCATGTAGACCCTCAGGAATTAAACATTCACCAGCAATAAAATCCTTCGTTGTTACATTGTTTGGCAATCGATTTCTCTGTATTTTTAAAACCTTTTCACGAAGGATAAGAGCTGCATCGGCTTCTTTCAAAGATAAATATATCGAGTCATCAACTGTGACGTCTACGTGCGTAACAATAGTCAACAACTTTTGTACGAATTGGTTAAATAATTGAGAAAATAACTTTTCCTTTGTTTGATAACATTGTTAATTATAAAATCGCATATTTCCTCGTAGGCTGCTTTGTGGTCATTCCGTTTTATCTGCCCAGGTACTTTGTGGTTTTTGTGAGGCCATCGCTAATCGCATCTTATTAGCATATTTACCTAAGCCTGCAATTTCTGTGGTACGCAAGGGCTTTTGATTCCTCGATCTTGCTTAAAAGATCCAAATCACTTAGTGTTGTGGCTTCTGCTGTAATTTTACTCCGAAAAACTTCATCAGCGATATGGAACTTTACTTCCAATCCCTTATATTTCAATCGAAACTTATGGCAAAACATACATGTATTCTTACATAGACTTTCTTCTGCATTGAACAAAGCAATATCCTCTGCCGACATAGATGACTGTATTACTTCAAGGGCTTCAATATTACTGCCAGCACAAGCAATGTTTTCGACATAATTGGTTGGTGGCTTTGTTAATATCGATGGTTGCACTTCCCTCGAAGAAGAAACGGTCCGCGCAGAAGTTGATGGTTGCAATGATACCGGAGACTCACTCAACTCTTCCTGATTTTTTTTTGGTGATAAGAGGTCCTTAATGCTGTGAAACGTTTGTAGCATTCAACCCTTTAGTAGCACAGACGGCAAATCAATATCACCATATTTTTAACTATTTTCAAACCGTATTTCTTTTATTTTATTGCAAGTTTCTAATGTTTCCGCGGTAAATGATTTAATATTACCAATTGTTTTACGGCAAATCACACACAAAACTGATCTTGAAGCCATTATTCAAAACTGTTATTTTAAATTATTTTCTATTATTCGCACTAATTACTGCCTTTCTAAATTAAAACTAATACAGTTTAGAAGTTGCGCTTCCTTATGTACTTCCTAACTACGTTTCAATATAACATGACATGACATGCAGTATTTCTTACCACTTCCCTGAAGAAAACAAATGAAAATTACCCGTTTTTGTGAATGGTGGATTCTACCTTACTTGATAAATTGTGGAATGGGTTCAATTGCTCGAAGTTCAAATTTCAGGATAGTTTTCATGATTGCAACTCCAAATGGAGATTAAAAATATTCATTTATTTCTTTTTGTTTTGAATAATGTTTTCTTCCAATAATTTTTGGGAATATATTTTAATTTAATGTTAACTAATATATTATAAAGGTATGTAATGTACCTATTCTGAATTTTATTAATATAATAACAAACTTCTTAGAAAAAAAAAACCAAATTTTGCTATCTACTACCCGGTATTTATCATAATTTCGGAAAATCATCCAATCTTTGACATCGTCTGCCTGGTACTTTCCACCAAGATTTTTGTCAGCGAACGCGTATATAGACTACTGAGGAGCCAACCTAAAATATGGTTTTTATCAGAATCGTTATCAAATGACGTAAGTAGGTCCGATTTTTCCGCCTATTGGGGGGCGTCTGCCGGCCGTTTCCACCACGCAAAATGTCTGACAATGTCAAAAACTAGTTCGTGGCATCACTGGCTACGAACTAGGAAAAAATCAGCCTTTATCAAATGACGTAACTAGGTCGATTTTTGTTACCCCTTTGGGGGTTCATGGCCGCCACACCTACCACTAGACGCTTGGCAGACTTCGGGATTATTTGTCACCAGTGTTGAAGGATTACAATAAAATTAATTATTTGCGTTATCAAATGACGTAACTATTTTCGTCGCTGGCTCTCCGTCTATAGGTTTCGACCATAATTTTTTCGTTTTTTCTTATTTTTTAAAAAAGGCCTCTAACGATTTTAATTAAAATTTGAATGAAATATACATAGCAGACTGCTTAGGTACATTTATATCTTTTATAGAACCCAAAAGAGGGCACCTACATTTTAAATATGTATCAAAATTTTCTTAACGGTAAGCTCTCGCATATCGGGCTATACAGTTTTAGCATTGAGTTATTGAGTATTTATTCATAGAGGAATCATATTTTTGAAAGGATAGTTTCAAACTTACCTCGCGTGGGTCATGGCAATCGTCTGAGTATTTAGCTTTTTTTTGTATAAAAATGTTCTTGAGTGGAAAACCAGAACAAAAACAAAAGAATAAAGAGAATCAAGATAGCGAGCACAGCGACTACCGACAGCACACAGCACACAGCGAAGGGACAGACAACAAACAGATGCCTAAAGTAAAAGGATAAACAGAAACTAATCGAGTATCTTTTCTTTCACGAACATTGGACTTTGGATATGGATGTGGAAATGGATGGAGTTGAATTGTTTTTAATTTTATCAATTTTTCCTCAGTTCAGTCTTCACTCTTTTCTCCACTATTCACTTCTTCAACCGCTTACCGCTCAGGCTCACTCAGAATTCAATTCAGAAATCAGAATTCAGTAAGTACGCTTGGTCTGTCTGTACTGTACGCAATTTGCGTTACTAGTATACACAGACGTGTTCCCGTTTTTTATAATTTTTTTCTGAGAAAATATAAGTGCATTTGTAATGCTTTTCAAAAAAACTTTCATAAAAATTTTGTATTCTTCATTTCAAAATGAGTTCCATTCCATGTTCTTACTGGTACTGTTTTAATATATATAAGCCAGGGTGCTCTTTATCTTTTTTTGGTTTACCCTAAAGTAGTGCCAGATTCGTTTGGGTAAAGCATTCTGGAAATTTTTCTTTGCAAAATTCGTTGGAGAAGGGTAAAAAAGTAGCTAAATTTTGCGAAAAACATTTTTTAGATTCACAAATTACCATTAAAGACACAAACAAATGTTTGCTACCAAATTTCTTTCCCCTTCCATTTCATGGGTCTTGTTCCTGCACTCGTAATTTTATGGACGAAATTTGTAAGGAGCTTTTAAAAAAATCTGTCAATGTGACAAGGCCAACATATGCAAGGAAAAAACCTGTTATATTAAAAATTAACAAATTCATTAATAGTAGAAAATTACCCTTCATTTTCTGCTGTTAATGAATCTATTCACTATATCTCCCCATTTATAGATGATGACTTCTTGTCTTTAGAAGGAAATCGTCCTCCTCCAGGTCCAGAGATGAAAGTTTACTATAATAGGATGCGCACTAGTTCATTAAAAAAGTTCTCTAAAGGCACCGAAATAGTAGAAGATCATTTTCTTTATCCTGAAAATGATCGTCGATTGGGTTCTTTCAGAAATATTCGTTATACATCCCAAAAAAAAACCAATAGTTAGCTCTGTGAATGACTTAGCTGAACAAAAAATTAACGAACTTTTCAGTAACAAAAGCGACCCAGTGAGGACATTTATTTTTTGTCAGCTACTTCATAAACCCAACTCAAAATGGGGGAATGAAGAGAGATTTATTTTTGAAATTTTCTTACAAGTCACCCGTTCTGTATAAGTACTTGCTTGAAATTGGATTTACTTTACCTGCTGTATCCACCATTCAAAAATGACATACGAATTTTGAATTTTCGCCGGGAGTAGTAGATAGTGTTCTAAATTTGTTTAAGACGAAATGCTTGTCTCTTACTCAGCTTGACAGAAAGTGTGTCTTACTACTTACTACTAGATGAAATGGCTATTAAACCTGAATTAGAATACAGGACATTACAAGATGTTATAGATAAGATTGATTAGATTAGATTGGATTTTTTTTTTTCTTCAGATCAATATACAATTTTTTTTTTTTTTTTTTTTTTTTTGATACATAAAATAAATAAAATGATAAGCAATTGCGTAGTGGCTGCATATATGGATATTAAAAAAAATTAAATAATTTCGAAAATTCTTTTATTTTTTAAATTAGTTTAAGGGTTTTCTCGGAAAAACTAAGTATGCAATAAAATTTCAAAGCTATACGTCAATCTAGGAAAAAAAAATATTGAAAATCGTTGGACCAGTTTTTGGAACGAAGTTCCTTATCGCGCGTTGTGAAAGGGGGTAGACGGAAAAAATTCTGACCAAAAGTTGTCACGACACTTTTTGCTATAGTAAGCTATTGTAAGCTGTGCGGCGTGCGCATGTTTCTTTGTCTGTCTCTCTCTCTCTCTCTCTCTCTCTCTCTCTCTCTCTCCTCTCTCTCTCTCTCTCTCTCTCTCTCCTCTCCTCTCTCTCTCTTCTCTCTCTCTCTCTCTCTCTCTCTCTCTCTCTCTCTCTCTCTCTCTCTCTCTCTCTCTCTCTCCTCTCTCTCTCTCTCTCTCTCTTATAGAAAGGAAGCTAGATATTTTCATTTCTATTTCGCATTGAACAGTGTGGTGTTGCGACGATTATTTTTGTTGAGTATATACAGGTTTTTGTACATAATAAATCCTACTATATATCTTACTAATATTATAAATGTGAAAGTTACGATGTTTGGATGTTTGGATGTTTGGATGTTTGGATGTTTGTTGCTAACTCACGCCAGAACGGCTAAACGGATCTGGATAAAATTTGGCACAGAGATAGCTTATAGTCTGGAATAGCAGATAGGCTATTTTTTATCCCGGTAAAATGTATGGTTCCCGTGGGATAGATTTGTTTTAATTTTTGAAATTACACCAGAATGGATGAACGGATCTGAATGAAATTTAGCACAGAGATAGATTATAGTCTGGAATAGCAAAAAGGCTACTTTGTATCCCGGTAAAATGTATGGTTCCCGTGGGATAGGTTTGTTTTAGTTTTTGAAAATACACCAGAATGGCTGAACTCATTTGAATGAAATTAAGCACAGAGATAGATTATAGTCTGGAATAGCATATTGGCTACTTTCTATCCCTGTAAAATGTATGGTTGCCGTGGGATTGATTTATTTTAATTTTTTAAATTACACCAGAATGGCTGAACTCATCTGAATGAAATTTAGCACAGAGATAGATTATAGTCTGGAATAGCATATTGACTACTTTCTATCCCTGTAAAATGTATGATTCCCGTGGGATAGATTTGTTTTAATTTTTGAAATCACACCAGAATGGCTGAACTCATCTAAATGAAATTTAGCACAAAGATAGATTATAGTCCTGGAATAGCATATTGGCTACTTTTTATCCCGGTAAAATGTATGGTTCCCGTGGGATAGATTTGTTTTAATTTTTGAAATCACACCAGAATGGCTAAACGGATCTGAATGAAATTTAGCACAGAGATAGATTAAAGTCTGGAATAGCATATTAGCTACTTTTTAAATCGGTAAAATGTATGGGTCCCGTGGGATAGATTTGTTTTATTTTTTGAAATCACACCAGAATGGCTGAACGGATCTGAATGAAATTTAGCACAGAGATAGATTATAGTCTGGAATAGCATATTGGCTACTTTTTATTCTGGTAAAATGTATGGTTCCCGTGGGATAGATTTGTTTTAATTTTTGAAATCACACCAGAATGGCTGAACTCATCTGAATGAAATTTAGCACAGAGATAGGTTATAGTCTGGAATAGCATATTGGCTACTTTCTATCCCGGTAAAATGTATGGTTCCCGTGGGATAGATTTGTTTTAAATTTTGAAATCACACCAGAATGGCTGAACGGATCTAAATGAAACTTAGCACAGAGATAGATTATAGTCTGGAATAGCATATTGGCTACCTTCTATCCCTTTAAAATGTACGGTTCCCGTAGGATTGATTTATTTTAATTTTTGAAATTACACCAGAATGGCGGAACTCATCTAAATGAAATTTTGCACAGGGATCGATTATAGTCTGGAATAGCATATTGGCTACTTTCTATCGCTGTCAAATGTATGGTTCCCATGGGATAGATTTATTTTAATTTTTGAAATTACACCAGAATGGCTGAACTCATCTGAATGAAATTTAGCACAGAGATAGATTATAGTGTGGAATAGCATATTGGCTACTTTCTATCCCTGTAAAATGTATGGTTCCCGTGGGATAGATTTGTTTTAATTTTTGAAATCACACCAGAATGGGTGAACGGATCTGAATGAAATTTAGCATAGAGATAGATTATAGTCTGGAATAGCATATTGGCTACTTTTTATCCCGGTAAAATGTATGGTTCCCGTGGGATAGATTTGTTTTAGTTTTTGAAATTACACCAGAATGTCTGAACTCATCTGAATGAAATTTAGCACAAAGATAGATTATAGTCTGGAATAGCATATTTGCTTCTTTCTATCCCTGTAAAATGTATGGTTCCCGTGGGATAAATTTATTTTAATTTTTGAAAATTACACCAGAATGGCTGAACTCATCTGAATGAAATTTAGCACAGAGATAGATTATAGTCTGGAATAGCATATTTGCTTCTTTCTATCCCTGTAAAATGTATGGTTCCCGTAGGATTGATTTATTTTAATTTTTGAAATTACACCAGAATGGCGGAACTCATCTGAATGAAATTTTGCACAGGGATAGATTATAGTCTGGAATAGCATATTGGCTTCTTTCTATCCCTGTAAAATGTATGGTTCAGGTGGGATAGATTTATTTTAATTTTTAAAATTACACCAGAATGGCTGAACTCATCTGAATGAAATTTAGCACAGAGATAGATTATAGTCTGCAATAGCATATTGGCTACTTTCTATCCCTGTAAAATGTATGGTTCAGATGGGATAGATTTATTTTAATTTTTAAAATTACACCAGAATGGCTGAACTCATCTGAATAAAATTTAGCACAGAGATAGATTATAGTCTGCAATAGCATATTGGCTACTTTTTATCCCGGTAAAATGTATATTTCCCGTGGGATTGATTTGTTTTAATTTTTGAAATCACACAAGAATGACTGAACGGATCTGAAGAAACTTAGCACAGATATAGACTATAGTCTGGAATAGCATATTGGCTACTTTCTATCCCTGTAAAATGTATGGTTCCCGTAGGATAGATTTGTTTTAATTTTTGAAATCACACCAGAATGGCTGAACGGATCTGAATGAAACTTAGCACAGAGATAGATTATTGTCTGGAATAGCATATTGGCTGCTTTCTGTCACTGTAAAATGTATGGTTCCCATGGGATAGGTTAATTTAAATTTTTGAAATTACACCAAATGGCTGAACTCATCTGAATGAAATTTAGCACAGAGAATTTGGGATAGATTTGTTTTAATTTTTGAAATCACACCAGAATAGCTGAACGGATCTGAATGAAATTTAGCACAGAGATAGATTATAGTCTGGAATAGCATATTGGCTACTTTCTATCCCTGTAAAATATATGGTTCCCGTGGGATAGATTTATTTTAATTTTTGAAATTACACCAGATGGCTGAACTCATCTGAATGAAATTTAGCACAGAGATAGATTATAGTCTGGAATAGCATATTGGCTACTTTTTACTCCGGTAAAATGTATGGTTCCCGTGGGATAGATTTTAGTTATTGAAATACCACAAGAATGGCTGAACTCATCTGAATGAAAACTAAGCACAGATATTGATTATAGGCCGGAATAGCATATTGGCTACTTTCTATCATTGTAAAATTCATGGTTCCCGTGGGATAGATTTGTTTTAATTTTTGAAATCACACCAGAATTGCTGAACGGATCTGAATGAAATTTAGGCACGGAGCTAGATTATAATCTGGTATATCTTATAGGTTTCTTTTTATCGCGGTTTAATGCAGGTATTAAATTGTAAAGCTATAAAAGAAGAAGAAGTTAGATTACGATAGACTATACTCCTCAAGGTACAGTCTACTTCTTGATCAGCTGAAACGCGAATGAAGCCGCGGGTAAAGGCTATATATCTATATATATAAAAATGGATGTGTGTAATGTTTATATGTATGTTTGTATGTTGTCTATGGACTCTTAAACGGCCCAATGGATCTTTATGAAATTTTCAGGGTAAATATAGTTAAGTTCAGGGATGGTTCCTGTGAAAGTTTGGTTCCGATCGGGTAGAAGACAAAAATAATAATGCAGGCTTTTAACATTATTTGGTCATATTTTTTTTGGTTTTTTCATAAATTTTTTAGCAGTTTAAAAACATCAGCGAAAACTCCGCAATTTCCGATCGGGTGGAAGACAAAAATAAAATGCAGACTTTTAACATTTTTTTAGATGATTTTTTTTTTTATTTTTGATTTTTTTTCATACATTTTTTAGTTGTTTGAAACATCAGCGAAAATTCCGGAGTGACTTTTTTCTTGTGACAGCTATTTAGGTGTCACAAGAAAAAGTCTCGAAAATGTGATTGTCACATGTGACTATCATCTAGCCAGACGAAATTTGTTGATTGTGACTATCACTTATCACAAATCACCTTAGCCGATTCCACCCCCAGGCTTTTAACAACTGTTGGTTCAATCTATATCTATATATATAAAAATGGATGTGTGTATGTTTGTATGTTTGTATGTTGTCTATGGACTCTTAAACCGCCCAATGGAACTTTATGAAATTTTCAGGGTAAAATATAGTTAAGTCCAGGGATGGTTCCTGTGAAGGTTTGGTTCCGATCGGGTGGAAGACAAAAATAAAATGCAGGGTTTTAACATTTTTTGGTCATTTTTTTTTTTTGTTGGTTTTTTCATAAATTTTTTAGCGGTTTGAAACATCAGCGAAAACTCCGCAATTTCCGATCGGGTGGAAGACAAAACTAAAATGCAGACTTTTAAACATTTTTTGGATGATTTTTTTTTTTTTTTATTTTTCATAAATTTTTTAGCGGTTTGAAACATCAGTGAAAATTCCGTAATGGCCGATCGGGTCGAAGACAAAACAAAAATACAATCTTTAACCAAAAATATTGTTTTATTCCGCTAGCATTGATATGAAATACCTAAATAAATAAATTTAATTTTCACATTAAACAAGTGTTTTTTTTTAGCGTAGCAACGCGCGCCGGTTACCGCTATTATCTTCTATCTATCTATCTATCTATATATATAAAAATGGATGTGTGTATGTTTGTATGTATGTATGTTTGTATGTTGTCTATGGACTCTTAAACGGCCCAATGGATCTTTATGAAATTTTCAGGGTAAAAATAGTTAGTCCAGAAGACAAAAATAAAATGCAGGCTTTTAACATTTTTTGGTAATTTTTTTTTTTTCATAAATTTTTTTAGCGGTTTGAAACATCAGCGAAAACTCCGCAATTTCCGATGGGGTGGAAGACAAAAAATAAAATGCAGGCTTTTAACATTTTTTAGATGATTTTTTTTTGTTTGAAACATCAGCGAAAATTCCGGAATGGTCGAGTGAAGGACAAAAAAAAATGCAGGCTTTTAACAACTGTTGGTTCAATCTATATAAAATGGATGTGTGTATGTTTGTTTGTAGGTATGTTGTCTATGGACTCTTAAACCGCCCAATGGATCTTTATGAAATTTTCAGGGTAAAGTATAGTTTAGTCCAGGGATGGTTCCTGGGAAGGTTTGGTTCCGATCGGGTGGAATCTATATATATAAAAATGGATGTGTGTATGTTTGTATGTTGTCTATGGACTGTTAAAACGGCCCAATGGATCTTTATGAAATTTTCAGGGTAAATATAGTTAAGTCCAGGATTGTTCCTGTGAAGGTTTGGTTCCGATCGGGTAGAAGACAAAAATAAAATGCAGGCTTTTAACATTTGTTGGTAATTTTTTTTTTTTTTTTTGGTTTTTTCATAAATTTTTTAGCGGTTTGAAACATCAGCGAAAACTCCGCAATTGCCGATGGGGTGGAAGATTGGATGATTTTCTTTTTGTTTTATTTTTGATTTTTTTCATACATTTTTTTGCTGTTTGAAATATCAGCGAAAATTCCGGAATGGCCGATCGAGTGAAGGACAAACAAAAATGCAAGCTCTTAACAATTGTTGGTTCAATTTTTTATAATCTATCTATATATGTATATATAAAAATGGAAACCACCCAATGGATCTTTATGAATTTTTCGGGGTAAATATAGTTTAGTCCAGGGATGGTTCCTGTGAAGGAAGAGATAGCTTATAGTCTGGAATAGCAGATAGGCTATTTTTTATCCCGGTAAAATGTATGGTTCCCGTGGGATAGATTTGTTTTAATTTTTGAAATTACACCAGAATGGATGAGCGGATCTGAATGAAATTTAACACAGAGATAGATTATAGTCTGGAATAGCAAAAAGGCTACTTTGTATCCCGGTAAAATGTATGGTTCCCGTGGGATAGGTTTGTTTTAGTTTTTGAAAATACACCAGAATGGCTGAACTCATTTGAATGAAATTAAGCACAGAGATAGATTATAGTCTGGAATAGCATATTGGCTACTTTCTATCCCTGTAAAATGTATGGTTCCCGTGGGATTGATTTATTTTAATTTTTTAAATTACACCAGAATGGCTGAACTCATCTGAATGAAATTTAGCACAGAGATAGATTATAGTCTGGAATAGCATATTGACTACTTTCTATCCCTGTAAAATGTACGATTCCCGTGGGATAGATTTGTTTTAATTTTTGAAATCACACCAGAATGGCTGAACTCATCTAAATGAAATTTAGCACAAAGATAGATTATAGTCTGGAATAGCATATTGGCTACTTTTTATCCCGGTAAAATGTATGGTTCCCGTGGGATAGATTTGTTTTAATTTTTGAAATCACACCAGAATGGCTAAACGGATCTGAATGAAATTTAGCACAGAGATAGATTAAAGTCTGGAATAGCATATTAGCTACTTTTTAAATCGGTAAAATGTATGGGTCCCGTGGGATAGATTTGTTTTATTTTTTGAAATCACACCAGAATGGCTGAACGGATCTGAATGAAATTTAGCACAGAGATAGATTATAGTCTGGAATAGCATATTGGCTACTTTTTATTCTGGTAAAATGTATGGTTCCCGTGGGATAGATTTGTTTTAATTTTTGAAATCACACCAGAATGGCTGAACTCATCTGAATGAAATTAAGCACAGAGATAGGTTATAGTCTGGAATAGCATATTGGCTACTTTCTATCCCAGTAAAATGTATGGTTCCCGTGGGATAGATTTGTTTTAATTTTTGAAATCACACCAGAATGGCTGAACGGATCTAAATGAAACTTAGCACAGAGATAGATTATAGTCTGGAATAGCATATTGGCTACCTTCTATCCCTTTAAAATGTACGGTTCCCGTAGGATTGATTTATTTTAATTTTTGAAATTACACCAGAATGGCGGAACTCATCTGAATGAAATTTTGCACAGGGATCGATTATGGTCTGGAATAGCATATTGGCTACTTTCTATCCCTGTCAAATGTATGGTTCCCATGGGATAGATTTATTTTAATTTTTGAAATTACACCAGAATGGCTGAACTCATCTGAATGAAATTTAGCACAGAGATAGATTATAGTGTGGAATAGCATATTGGCTACTTTCTATCCCTGTAAAATGTATGGTTCCCGTGGGATAGATTTGTTTTAATTTTTGAAATCACACCAGAATGGGTGAACGGATCTGAATGAAATTTAGCATAGAGATAGATTATAGTCTGGAATAGCATATTGGCTACTTTTTATCCCGGTAAAATGTATGGTTCCCGTGGGATAGATTTGTTTTAGTTTTTGAAATTACACCAGAATGTCTGAACTCATCTGAATGAAATTTAGCACAAAGATAGATTATAGTCTGGAATAGCATATTTGCTTCTTTCTATCCCTGTAAAATGTATGGTTCCCGTGGGATAAATTTATTTTAATTTTTGAAATTACACCAGAATGGCTGAACTCATCTGAATGAAATTTAGCACAGAGATAGATTATAGTCTGGAATAGCATATTTGCTTCTTTCTATCCCTGTAAAATGTATGGTTCCCGTAGGATTGATTTATTTTAATTTTTGAAATTACACCAGAATGGCGGAACTCATCTGAATGAAATTTTGCACAGGGATAGATTATAGTCTGGAATAGCATATTGGCTTCTTTCTATCCCTGTAAAATGTATGGTTCAGATGGGATAGATTTATTTTAATTTTTAAAATTACACCAGAATGGCTGAACTCATCTGAATGAAATTAAGCACAGAGATAGATTATAGTCTGCAATAGCATATTGGCTACTTTCTATCCCTGTAAAATGTATGGTTCAGATGGGATAGATTTATTTTAATTTTTAAAATTACACCAGAATGGCTGAACTCATCTGAATAAAATTTAGCACAGAGATAGATTATAGTCTGCAATAGCATATTGGCTACTTTTTATCTCGGTAAAATGTATATTTCCCGTGGGATTGATTTGTTTTAATTTTTGAAATCACACAAGAATGACTGAACGGATCTGAAGAAACTTAGCACAGATATAGACTATAGTCTGGAATAGCATATTGGCTACTTTCTATCCCTGTAAAATGTATGGTTCCCGTAGGATAGATTTGTTTTAATTTTTGAAATCACACCAGAATGGCTGAACGGATCTGAATGAAACTTAGCACAGAGATAGATTATTGTCTGGAATAGCATATTGGCTGCTTTCTATCACTGTAAAATGTATGGTTCCCATGGGATAGATTAATTTAAATTTTTGAAATTACACCAAAATGGCTGAACTCATCTGAATGAAATTTAGCACAGAGAATTTGGGGATAGATTTGTTTTAATTTTTGAAATCACACCAGAATAGCTGAACGGATCTGAATGAAATTTAGCACAGAGATAGATTATAGTCTGGAATAGCATATTGGCTACTTTCTATCCCTGTAAAATATATGGTTCCCGTGGGATAGATTTATTTTAATTTTTGAAATTACACCAGAATGGCTGAACTCATCTGAATGAAATTTAGCACAGAGATAGATTATAGTCTGGAATAGCATATTGGCTACTTTTTACTCCGGTAAAATGTATGGTTCCCGTGGGATAGATTTTAGTTATTGAAATACCACAAGAATGGCTGAACTCATCTGAATGAAACTAAGCACAGATATTGATTATAGGCCGGAATAGCATATTGGCTACTTTCTATCATTGTAAAATTCATGGTTCCCGTGGGATAGATTTGTTTTAATTTTTGAAATCACACCAGAATTGCTGAACGGATCTGAATGAAATTTAGCACGGAGCTAGATTATAATCTGGTATATCTTATAGGTTTCTTTTTATCGCGGTTTAATGCAGGTATTAAATTGTAAAGCTATAAAAGAAGAAGAAGTTAGATTACGATAGACTATACTCCTCAAGGTACAGTCTACTTCTTGATCAGCTGAAACGCGAATGAAGCCGCGGGTAAAGGCTATATATCTATATATATAAAAATGGATGTGTGTATGTTTGTATGTATGTTTGTATGTTGTCTATGGACTCTTAAACGGCCCAATGGATCTTTATGAAATTTTCAGGGTAAATATAGTTAAGTTCAGGGATGGTTCCTGTGAAAGTTTGGTTCCGATCGGGTAGAAGACAAAAATAAAATGCAGGCTTTTAACATTATTTGGTCATATTTTTTTTGGTTTTTTCATAAATTTTTTAGCAGTTTGAAACATCAGCGAAAACTCCGCAATTTCCGATCGGGTGGAAGACAAAAATAAAATGCAGACTTTTAACATTTTTTAGATGATTTTTTTTTTTATTTTTGATTTTTTTCATACATTTTTTAGCTGTTTGAAACATCAGCGAAAATTCCGGAGTGACTTTTTCTTGTGACAGCTATTTAGGTGTCACAAGAAAAAGTCTCGAAAATGTGATTGTCACATGTGACTATCATCTAGCCAGACGAAATTTGTTGATTGTGACTATCACTTATCACAAATCACCTTAGCCGATTCCACCCCAGGCTTTTAACAACTGTTGGTTCAATCTATATCTATATATATAAAAATGGATGTGTGTATGTTTGTATGTTTGTATGTTGTCTATGGACTCTTAAACCGCCCAATGGAACTTTATGAAATTTTCAGGGTAAATATAGTTAAGTCCAGGGATGGTTCCTGTGAAGGTTTGGTTCCGATCGGGTGGAAGACAAAAATAAAATGCAGGGTTTTAACATTTTTTGGTCATTTTTTTTTTTTGTTGGTTTTTTCATAAATTTTTTAGCGGTTTGAAACATCAGCGAAAACTCCGCAATTTCCGATCGGGATTTTTTGGTAATTTTTTTTTTTCATAAATTTTTTAGCGGTTTGAAACATCAGCGAAAACTCCGCAATTTCCGATGGGGTGGAAGACAAAAATAAAATGCAGGCTTTTAACATTTTTTAGATGATTTTTTTTTGTTTGAAACATCAGCGAAAATTCCGGAATGGCCGGTCGAGCGAAGGACAAAAAAAAATGCAGGCTTTTAACAACTGTTGGTTCAATCTATATAAAAATGGATGTGTGTATGTTTGTTTGTAGGTATGTTGTCTATGGACTCTTAAACCGCCCAATGGATCTTTATGAAATTTTCAGGGTAAATATAGTTTAGTCCAGGGATGGTTCCTGGGAAGGTTTGGTTCCGATCGGGTGGAATCTATATATATAAAAATGGATGTGTGTATGTTTGTATGTTGTCTATGGACTGTTAAACGGCCCAATGGATCTTTATGAAATTTTCAGGGTAAATATAGTTAAGTCCAGGGATTGTTCCTGTGAAGGTTTGGTTCCGATCGGGTAGAAGACAAAAATAAAATGCAGGCTTTTAACATTTGTTGGTAATTTTTTTTTTTTTTTTTGGTTTTTTCATAAATTTTTTAGCGGTTTGAAACATCAGCGAAAACTCCGCAATTGCCGATGGGGTGGAAGACAAAAATAAAATGCAGACTTTTAACATTTGTTGGATGATTTTCTTTTTGTTTTATTTTTGATTTTTTTCATACATTTTTTTGCTGTTTGAAATATCAGCGAAAATTCCGGAATGGCCGATCGAGTGAAGGACAAACAAAAATGCAAGCTCTTAACAATTGTTGGTTCAATTTTTTATAATCTATCTATATATGTATATATAAAAATGGAAACCACCCAATGGATCTTTATGAATTTTTCGGGGTAAATATAGTTTAGTCCAGGGATGGTTCCTGTGAAGGTTTCGTGCCGATCGGGTGGAAGGAAAAAAATGCATGCTTTTAACAATTTTGGTTCAGTTTTTTTTTTAAATTCTTTTTTGATTTTTTTCATAAATTTTTAAGCGGAATGCCCGGGTGGAAGACAGAAAAATGCGGGCTTTTGGCAAAGTTTTTTTTTCAACTTTTTTATAAAAATGTTTTTCTTTCGTTGAATAAAAGCATCATATTTATGGAACTGAGTCGAAAAAATCAAATTTATTGCAAGAATCGTCCACCCAAACATTTTCCAAAAAACTTTTGAACATCGGAAAAGGAATTGAATCGCACAACAAATGACATTTTATTTTCCCAAATTTTTGTCAAATGCAGCAAAATATTCAAGCCACAATTTATCAATGTTATCAACGACCAAAAATATTGCTTATCCGATAGCATTGAGATAAAATATATAAATAAATTTAATTTCACATTAAATACACATAAGTGTATTTTTTTGGGCGTAGCAATGCGCGCCGGGTACCGCTAGTAATATTATAAATGTGAAAGTTACGATGTTTGTATGTTTGGATGTTTGTTGCTAACTAACGACAGAATGGCTAAACGGATCTGGATAAAATTTGGCACAGAGATAGCTTATAGCCTGGGATAGCAGATAGGCTATTTCTTATCCCGGTAAAATGTATGGTTCCCGTGGGATAGATTTGTTTTAATTTTTGAAATCACACCAGAATGGCTGAACGGATCTGAATGAAATTAAGCACAAAGACAGATTATAGTCTGGAATAGCATATTGGCTACTTTCTATCCCTGTAAAATGTATGATTCCCGTGGGATAGATTTGTTTTAATTTTTTAAAATTACATCAGAATGGCTGAACTCATCTTAATGAAATTTAGCACAGAGATAGATTATAGTCTGGAATAGCATATTGGCTACTTTTTATCCCGGTAAAATGTATGGTTCCCGTGGGATAGATTTGTTTTAATTTTTGAAATCATATCAGAATGGCTGAACGGATCTGAATGAAATTTAGCACAGAGATAGATTATAGTCTGGAATAGCATATTGGCTACTTTCTATCCCTGTAAAATGTATGATTCCCGTGGGATAGATTTGTTTTAATTTTTGAAATTACACCAGAATGGCTGAACTCATCTGAATGAAATTTAGCACAGAGATAGATTATAGTCTGGAATAGCACATTGGCTACTTTTTATCCCGGTAAAATGTATGGTTCCCGTGGGATAGATTTGTTTTAATTTTTGAAATCACACCAGAATGGCTGAACGGATGTGAATGACATTTAGCACAGAGATAGATTATAGTCTGGAATAGCACATTGGCTACTTTTTATCCCGGTAAAATGTATGGTTCCCGTGGGATAGATTTGTTTTATTTTTTGAAATCATACCAGAATGGCTGAACGGATCTGAATGAAATTTAGCAAAGAGATAGATTATAGTCTGGAATAGCATATTGGCTACTTTCTATCGCTGTAAAATGTATGATTCCCGTGGGATATATTTGTTTTAATTTTTTAAAATTACATCAGAATGGCTTAACTCATCTGAATGAAATGTAGCACCGAGATAGATTATAGTCTGCAATAGCACATAGGTTTCTTTTTTTCACGGCTTAATGTATATATGGAATTATAAGGCTATAAAAGAAAAAGAAGCTAGATTACGATAGACGACTCCTCAAGCTACAGTCTACTTCTTGATCATCTGATACGCGAGCGAAGCCACGGGTAAAGGCTAGTAATAAATATTATTATAACTTAAAAAAAAATAAAATTTTATTACAATTCCTTCACTAATTAATCGAAAGGAACTTCGATCCATCCGGGTGTCCCTTGACACCTCTCAACTTTTTTTTTTTTAAAAGGTTATTTTTGAAAAACTTTTTCAAAGAATATTTTGAAATTTATTTGAGTATGCCAATATATGGCAATCTATAGTTTACATTTGAAAAATAATTTAAGAAAAATCAATGTGCCCGTTTCCAACATATTTCGAAAACCAAAATTGTGTTTGAAAAAATTATATAAAATCAAAAAAAAAAAAGTTTTTGAAAATTTTGAAATGCCATATTAATAAAATTATGAATGACTTCCTGTGGCCAAAATTTTACTGAAATCTGATGTATACTTTACGAGAAAATTTGATTTGAAAATACTGGATCTATGAGAGGTACCGTTATTAGACAAATTTTGAAAAAAAATTCAAACCAAAAGTATCATACGATACGATGTGCGTGAGTGAATAGTCGTCTATTAAATCTGCTCCGACAAAAGTTTTCTAAACTCATCAAATTATACACATTATTTCCAAATTGCATAGTTTAAGATACGGTGTGCCAATGCAGTAATAAATTTTAAAATCTATACATAAAAACGCCAAGAAATTTGTTATAGAATCAAGTTTTATTTTATTTTTCTTATCTGCACGCCGCGTCTGCTGTGTATATATATATATATATCAAACCGTGCATGATGTCGACTGCCACTAGATCTGGGTTGAACTCTTCTCCAAACGTGCTTCTAACATCAAACTCAACAAACGAGGTCATGCAGGTTGACAAGAGGAAAAATAAACCCGCTAAGTTAAAACATGGTAGTTCTTCAAACCAGCTAAATACCTCAAGAAGCCTATTATCTTCGCCTGCCTTTAAAGGTCTAACCCAACAATCGTTTCATGCTGAGCTAATAAAACACACTGATGTCATAATAGCATCATTCAAATGCGAGTTGACAAACACTCGCGATGAGCTGCTGCTTAAAATCCAAAACATTGAGGTTAAATTGGCCGAACACATCAAACATATTAGCACCACCATCTCTGAGCTTTCAAAGAGAGTCAATCACATGGAACTTGTTGTCAACAATAATTTGTCGGGGGAGGTCTCGGCACTAAGGAAGCGCTGTGACATGCTTGAACGCAAGGAGTTTATCACTGATGCTGTTCAGCGCTGCAGCTGAAAAAGAAATCAGAGTGCCAACTTTTATTCAGTTGGGTGCCACAGAGTGCCAAGCTTTTTATTAAAAACTAGCTGTCAAGGCAGATGTTGTTCTGCCCTTCTGAGCAGATAGCGCGATGATATAAACGATGATAGATATAAACTTTTTTAACACAAAGCGATAAAAGATGACAACATGGATGATTTTTGAAATAAACTCAAAAAAGTACACATACGCCCGAGGGTACTATATAAATAAAATGCAAGACTGGGTCGCACGAACTTGCTCTTATTATGGCTACTCGCCTTTGTATTACAAAATTATTTTTTTGAAAACCCGTAATTTATTTTTATGAGTTTTAGAATTTTCTCGGAAAAACTAAGTATGCAATGATATTTTTTTCCTTAATATCTATCTTGCGAACAAAAAATATTGAAAATCGTTTGACCAGTTTTTTTTAAAAACGTTATTTTTGAAAAACTTTTCGAAAAAACATTTTGAAATTTGTTCGAGTATGTACATTTATGGGAATTTGTAGTTTGCATCTGAAAAAATAATGTTAAAAAAATTCTAAATATGTACCCGTTTCCAACATATTTCAAAAACAAACATTAAAAAAAAAAAATTATTAAAAATCAAAAAAAAAATCAATTCGAGAATTTTGAAATGCCATATCAATGAGGTTATAAATGACTTACTGTTTTTAAAATTTTATTGAAATCGGATTTATAGTTTACGAGAAAACTTGATTTGAAAATTCTAGTTCCATGAGAGGTACCATTAGAAGGCAAATTCTGAAAAATATTTCCAACCAAAAAATAGACTATTCTAAAAAATAGCATTCTGAAGGTTTTATCAAAATCATTAGAGCGGTTTTTGAGAAAATCAAACTTTTTGTTTAGGATTGCGTGGCAGGTACCGTTATACTTATAGCAAAAATAAAAAAAGACCGGACTTATAGCAAAAATAAAAAAAAGACCTCCCTAGAGAATTCCAAATAAATACTAAATATCAAATTTGAAGCAAATCGGCTCATCCGTTCAGGCTCTAGAGGTGCGAACAGACAGACAGACAGACAGGCGGACGGAATTTCCAGACCCACTTTTTTTGACTTCTTTATCATCGTAATGTCATGTTTGATTGTTAGAATTTTTTTTTGCGCGAATCCATAACTTACCTTTTAATACATACCTTTAATCGCAAGTAAAAATCAATAGGATACCTACTTTATTTATTTTTTACCCCATTTCAACCTAAACGCAGCTTGTTAAAAAAAAGCTTTTGAGCTACGCGTATCTAAAATGTAACCTATCAAATACAGTGAGAATTTTGTATATTCACCCCATACACAGCTAAGTCTTACAAAAAGTTCTTCTTCGCCTTTTGGCCAAACTACGTGAGCGACTTTGACCAAACCTTACAGAATCACCCTCAAAACAACACCAAAGATTTCCAGAAAGTTTGAGCTCAGTTGAATGGGCAGTTTTGGATTCCATAACATATTTACAAACAAAAAACAAACAAACATACATCCATTTTCACATATATTTAGATTTTAGGAAATAATTATGTACATATATTGAAAAAATAACAAAATAAATATAAGCACAATTAAAGAAAAAAAAAAACAGTTTAATAGGCTAATTTATATTTTCTTAACAGTGATTTTGATGGAGTCCATTCAGTCAAAGTACCTTTTTTTATAATTTGTTTTGTTATTAATAAAGCATTTACTGTTTTTATTTTTAAGCAATTCCGATTTTTTGTTTTAATATTGCTTAGGTCAGAAAATATTCTTTCTGCAGCTGCACTGCTATGTGGCAGACTTAGAATGGCTCCGATAAATTTTTTTAGGTTTGGATACATAAATTCTCCGAAACCATTTTTCAAATCGAAAATGCTCCCCCAAAAGTCTACTACGTTTTCAGAATTTGTTATATATTGTTGATGAAGGACAGACCGCCATTCCTCTTCAATTTCCTCAATCTTGCCTTCACATATTTGAGGAAATAAATAAAACAATGGAACCATACTGTCACCTAATTTTTTAGGGTTAAGTCTTTGCAGTTGAATTAATGTTTCATCTTTAAGGTTAAACCGCTTCAAAACTTCCTTACATAGCTTTATGTAATAGTTTTTGCATTGAGTTTTTATGTTTCCAATATCTTCAACGGATATTTCATTATCTGTTAAAATCATCTCAGCTTTTGGCCCAATATATATATTTGCATCATCGATACAAATCTCGTTTTTAAAGTTAATTTCATTTAATTTGTTCTCATCAATAAAATCCTTTTTAATGAAATTATGCAAAACAACTAACAAAAAACTTTTGACAGTAGGAAGTAGTTTATAAATCTTAGGCGACTCACTCTGAAATTCTTTATTTAAATTATTTGTCAGTTTTAAGATATAAGAAAGGAAGTAAAAATACGCCCTATTGCAAATGTTTAAATTTCCCGATATTTCCACAGCTAAATCTGAATTACTTTCGAATTTCCTAAGCATAAAAAAATGTTGAAGTGGTAGCCACTGCTCTAAAATCCGATTCACCACTAACAACGCTTGAACTCCATTTTTTTTCCCCATCATAACACTAGCGTTATCCGCGCCAAAACCGATACAATTATCAAATGGTATCTTATGCTGGTCGAAAAGCGACTTAATTAAATTAAACACAGCTTGCGCATCGGAGCTTTCTAATTCCAAAAGACCAAGAAATGAATCTTTGGTCATATTGGACTGAAAATCAAAATATCTGGCAACCAACGCCAAAGATTTTACACTACCGACGCGACGTCAGTAGCTTCGTCTATTATTAATGAAAAGTACTGAGATCGCAAGATATTTGTTATCTCCGTTGTACCTTCTTCGCAAAGGAGTGTATTGATGGTTTCTGTGCCTTTCATTCGCCCAATCTTAATTTTTTGACATATCTTTGAATCAGGGTCTACGGATTTGACTAAATCTACAATATCGTCGATTAACGTAAATGGCAAATTGTTTTTTACTAAAAACATTAAAATTTTTAATTCTGCTGACTTATATTTGTCACTGGCTTGTGCCTCTTCAGTGTTTTCAAATAGTTGCGGCTGATTTTTTAAAGTGTTTGTCTTTGAAATGTGGTAGACTGATTTCTCGTGTCTCTTGATGAGATTAATATTATTTGGAAGAGTTTGAATGCAGATTTTACAAAAAGCCCTACCTTCTTGATCGGTTAACCACGGAAGCGTTTCTTTCCATTTTGAATTGAAGCTTCGTAACGCTGTTGAGGTCGATACTTTGACTGTGCTAAAATAGAAATACCTCTTAAGAATAAACACAATTCCAAATAAAAATATTATTAAAATTTAAAACTATTGTCTCTCTCTGACACACTTTCTTAACGAATGCATAAAGCTTAGAGAACTGCTTCTAAAGCACTGAAGACTAATCAAAATCATCACGATATATCGTAATTCTGCCACATGCCTACCTTTTGGAGTTCTTAACAGTATCTGGCAATCTGTCACCCTCATCACCTTCATTAAAATATTCTGGTTCGTCTTCGTCGTCAAATGCCTTTCCATGTTTTGCTTTTGAATTTAATTTTTGAGTTGTAATTTCTTGCCTTGGCACTTTAGCAGGAACATGAGAAATAATTTCCTGCTTTTTGTAAAAGCTGAAATGAAAACAAAACATATCAATATTTTGTTAAACTTTTCTATATTCATTAGTATCTATACTTACTCCAGCATTGTTTTTTTATTCATTTTGATAAGATTTTTAATATTATTTAAACTTAATCGAAACCAACAGAAACAATCACCTTTTAAATTTTATTTCGAATATCAAAGCGTTCCGCGACAGTTATGATTGTGTTTTGTGTCTCCTTCAATTTTGACAGAACAAAATCTTTCTCTATTTTGAGCATCTAACACAATGTATGAACATTTGAACATGGCACAAAGGGGAAAAAATCATTTTGCTTATGACGTCAACAGAGACCCAAAAGTAGAACAACTGTGTAATGTGATAATGGAAAAAGAAAAAATTTGTTTTGCTAGCAGTTTGTTCTTGTATTATTCATTAAATTGAAAACATATTCTGGGTTAAACACAATAAAAAAATCAAAATGATAATTTATTTGAATATTGCAACGAAAAATAATCTTGCGGGTCTCTGGTTACGTCACAAAATACTGACGGTCGAATAACAGCTGAGCGGAAGGCGTAATCTTCCATTCTTTCATTGTTGGACACTTCTGACATTTCTTCGAACGTACCAGTGCCAGTGTTGTAAGCAATCATTGTAGTAGATTTCTTAGGGGTTTACACAAAGAAGTAACAAATATGAAAAAGTTGGTTCAATTTTTAATGTTTGTTATGAATTTGTTACTTAAATGTATGATATTTAATTTAAATAAAAAGAAGTGCCAAATTTTAAATTTTTGAGTGCCAATGGGTGCCACAGTGCCAAACTCATTTGAAAGTGCCAGTTTGGCACTAAAGTGCCTGTTTCTGCAGCGCTGATGCTGTTGTTTTTGGTATACCTCAACTACCTGAAGAGAATTTAAACAATATACTTAACACACTCTTCGACAAACTCAAAATAACACCACCTGTATTGAGAAACTCTTTTCGCACCAAGCCACGTAAAAGAAGTGATGAACCAGCTATCATCATGCAGTTCTCCAGTGCGGGAGAGAGAAACAAAATGCTTAAAGCGATCTCTGACTTCAAAAAAACAAACAAACGTCAGCTGCTCTTAAGCGATTTCGGATTGGATGGGGCTGAATGCAAAAAGATGGTATTTATTAATGAAAGTTTGACACCAAACAATCGTTCTCTTCTTCAATTTGCTACACGAATAAAAAAAGAAGGCAAGCTATCTGCTGTATACACGCATTCAGGTTCTGTGTATGTCAAAATCGGCAAAGACGGAGAAAGCGCGGTAATAGAAGACATTGGGAGTTTGAATGCTGCTGTCGAGAGGCATCAAATGAGAAGTACTACTACAACCACAACATAATGAACAAACAACTTGCATGTATTAGAATTATTATTTATTTTTTTCTTAAATTATTATTACAATCTTTATTAGTACTAGCCAAATTTTCTTCGATTCTTCTCTTTAGATTGTTTTCTGCTACCTTTTGCGTTTGTGACTCTCTGTTTACTTTGTTAATCTTAATCCAATACCTGATCAATGCAATCAGATATAATTTGTAGTTATGGGGATGCTGACGGTGGAATGGACTATAATCTGTATCAAATGTTGAGAATTTTACGTCTGCAGAAAAAAGGTTTACATGTTTGCCATTTAAACGCTCAGAGCCTTGTTCCTAAATTGGATGAATTTCGTCTGTTGTTTATAAACTCAAAGGTTGATGTTATTTGCATCTCAGAAACATGGTTTTCTCCAGAAATTCCAAACTGTGCATTTAAGGTTGAAGGATACAAACTAGTTCGCGCCGATAGAATGGGTCGTGGAGGGGGTGTGGCAATTTATTTGCGCAGTGATATACATTTTGAAATTGTGTGTAAATCAACAAATGATAGCACGTCTGAGTATTTGTTTCTGAAACTACATTGTGGATTTGAACAATTACTTCTTGGAGCTATATACAGACCAAATAAAAACGTTGATATTACGCCTATAATAAGCATTTTAGAGGAAATATCGTGTACTGCATCCAATATTGTTTTATGTGGTGATCTCAACTGCGATTTGCTAAATTCTGCTATTTCTGCAAAGTTAGTTTTTAATTTCAATAGTTTAAATCTCTCACCAGTAAATAGATTGACAGCAACACACTTTAGCAAAGAAGCTGCGACTCTCCTTGATGTATTCTTTGTAGGGGACATTAATAAGGTCGTATTTTATAATCAGTTATCAGCCCCAGGTTTTTCACATCATGATTTAATTTATATGACTTATGATATTTCAGTTGGTGCAGAACATAATATGATTACTTTTAGAGACTTCAAGAATATAAATTATGAAAGCTTAAAGTTAGACACTGCTCTAGTCGATTGGGAGCAAATATATTACACGCCTTCAGTTGAACAGCAAGTTCTCTTGCTTCAAAATAATATTAAAACACTCTTTGATCGTCATGTTCCATTGAAATCGAAAAGTATAAAAAGTGATTCTCCACCATGGTTTAACAATGTAATCCTTCACCTAATCAAGAAGCGCGATGAATCATATACTCGATGGAAACGTTATAAGCTTCATGCACTTTTTGAAATATACCGATCATATCGTAATTTAGTTGTTCTGCGAATCAAAAGTGCGAAACGAGCTTACTACGAATCTTTCCTATGTACAAATAATCAGTCTGGAAAAAATATTTGGAAAAAGTTACGTACACTAGGGAATGGAAAACAGCGGGTGGAAGTAGGTTCGGATGTAGATTGCGATTTGCTCAATTCACAGTTTGTTTCCTGCTCAGTAGAACCAACTCAAGATTTTAATCTTTCGCCGCAATTATTTTCGTGGGAACAAGTAGGCATAAATGATGGAAGTGGCCAAAGTTTTAAATTTAACAATCTGATGGATGAAGACATTGTTGAATGTATTCTTTCTGTGAAGTCCAATGCTACAGGATTGGATGATATTAATCCAAAATTTTTAAAACTTCTTCTCCCGCTTATTCTGAAGTATATTACCTACATTTTTAACAACATACTTACTACATGTGAGTACCCCCTTTCATGGAAAAAAGCAAAGATACTTCCGATACCAAAGTCCCAAAATCGATCAAAAACAGAATATCGACCTATATCTATCTTGCCGTTCTTGTCGAAAGTTTTTGAAAAAGCCATTCTAAAGCAGCTCCAGCAGTACCTTCTCACAAATAATCTTTTAAGTTCCGTCCAGTCCGGTTTTCGTGCTAAGAGAAGTTGTAAAACTGCGTTGTTGCTTGTTGTAGATGATATACGTAAATCTATGGATAAAAACTTTTGTACTTTTTTAACATTACTCGATTTCTCTAAAGCGTTCGATACCGTTAATCACAATGTACTCTGCAAGAAACTTTTAAATGATCTTGGTCTTTCCTCACTCGCAGTAAGACTGTTGTACTCTTATCTAACGGACCGTCAGCAATGTGTGGCAGTGGGCAATAGAATGTCTTCATTTTTAAGAATTTCAGCTGGTGTTCCCCAGGGATCTGTCCTTGGACCTTTGTTGTTTTCCATTTATGTGAATGAGCTGCCTGGATTGGTCAAGCATTGCTCAATCCACATGTTCGCAGATGATGTCCAGTTATATTACAGTTGTCCATTTGCCGATGTTGGAAGTGCAGTAAATGATGTCAATGAGGATTTAAATATTATTCAGCAATGGGCACTTAGACACAACCTTTCCCTTAACCCGGGGAAGTCAAAAACTTTGTGTATAAACAAACATTGTCTAGACACTTCTCACTTTCCTCCAATCAAACTAGGGGAATCAATAATCGAATACGTCCGCACTGCGAAAAATTTGGGCCTTGTTTTCAATGAAAACCTTACCTGGACAGACCACATAGCAACAATAGTCGGAAAAGTATATAGCGGCCTTCGATTACTTTGGTGTTCTCAAAGATTTATTCCGACTGCTACAAAAATGTTACTTATAAAAGCTTTACTCCTTCCTATCCTCACGTACTGCTGTGAAGTATTTTGTAGTGTAGATTACAACACAAAAAACAAACTGAAAGTAACTTATAATAATTTAGCCCGATACGTCTTTAATAAAAAATACTTCGACCATATATCTTCTTATTCCAAGCAAATAACAGGCCTTAAACTCGAAGATTTAATAACATTTAGATCACTTATTCTCCTCCATGGTATCATGCAATCCCATCAGCCTGACTATTTATACAACAGACTAGATTTTCCTAATTCCCAAAGATCAACCGTTCTAATACAACCAAGATTTGAATGCTTGCAATCCAAACGTACATTTTTCGTCCATGTCACCTGTCAGTGGAACTCATTGCCCATACAACTTAGGAGAATCACTAACGCAAACGCCTTTAAAACTATTTTATTTAAACATTTGGCTAGAAATACTTAGAGACTGACCAATAATTATTATAACTTTATATTAATACTTAAAATTCTATTCAAATATTATAAATAATAAAACACAGAAATGTTATGTATCTTTAAATAATTAGACACTTACCTATTTTTATATAAAATTTATTGTACTATATTTATTAAATTGCATTATCAAGCCAATCACAAAATATAAGATTTTATCTTAATGTGAAATTATGAATTATCCAATAAATATCAAATATCAAATATCAAAGATAGATTGTCTTGCAAAAATAGCATTCTGAAAGTTTTATCAAAATCGTTAGAGCCGTTTTTGAGAAAATCAATTTTTGTCTTCAAGATTGTATGGCAGGTGCCGTTATTTTTGGACCTAGAGCAAAAATAAAAAATTCGTTCCGAGGGACGGCCAAATAAATCCTAAATACCAAATTTGAAGCAAATCGGCCCACCCGTTCAGCCTCCAGAGGCGCGAACAGACAGACAGACAGACAGACAGACGGACGGAATTTCCAGACCCACTTTTTTCGACTTCTCCATCATCGTAATGTAATGTGTGATTGTTATCTCAAAGTTTTTTTTCTGCACGAATCCATAACTTGCCTTATAGTACCTATAATCGCAAGTAAAAATAAAATAATAGGATATGGTGTTAGCGTCTACCTGATTGACTGTTTAAACTGTTTTTTCTATAATAATAAATTAATATTTATAATAGGTACCTATATAATATTTTTTTTTATACATAGGTTAGGTATGTTTTTGAATCGATGTTATTTTCTAAGTAAACTAATTTTTCGGGGTTTAATTAAAATATCTATATATGTATTATGTATATAATATGTATATAGTAGGTATTAAAAAAAAATTCGAATATTAAATTTAAGATTTATATTTTAATTAAAATTTATGATACACAATGGAAATTTAATAAATCTTTATTACATATTAATTACTTTAAGCTTTGAGTTTAGCAAAGACGAAATTAGGGTACATAAAATTATTGATGGGACTTTTAGTTTAGTCAAAAAAAAAAAGGATACATACATGGGTATTATTATACATTTTAATAAGAATTTATAATCCGACTTGAAAGAGTACAATAATTGTAGTTGTGGGCTTTTAGTTTAGCTAAAACAAAACAAAAAAACAAAAACAAAAAAGTGTGATAACTCATATGGATCGAAAAGTGAAACATGGCATACTGTTGTAATGTGGTAATAATTTACGAATTTTTAGATTTATACGTATTCCGATATTATCAGGTTTCTATATTCTGTTGCTGCTTCAAGGTAATGATATAGGTTAAGCCAATTTTCACCGTTTAGTACGTTTTGTGTTCGTATCATTGACAATGATGTTTCCCAAAGATAGCGCATTCTTATTTCCTTGTAGACAGGGCAAACCGATAAGAATTGAAAACAATCTTCTTTTGAAATTAGGTTACATAGAGAGCATCGTATATCTAACGATTTTCTGTAAGGTGATCCATTCAAATTAAATGTTTCACTTCTAGCTTTGCAAATAAGATGCCAGAGTTCTGAGTATAGTATTCTATCGGTTGATGAGATTGATCTTCATATACAATCATTCATGGAGTTTGATTGTATGCACAAAAAGGGTTGGAAGTCCGGTTTCAAGGGTAAGTACGTAGTTTGGCGTATTTGTAGGCTAATAAAATAGGTTTTTTAGAAAAAAGCGTTGTAGTTTTTCAACTTCTTCGAAGGAAATATATCCCCATGTCTGACAACTGTAGCACATGACCGAGCGCATTATAGCTTTGAATACCATATATTTAGCTGATGTTGGTATTTCAGCACGGAATATAACTTTTTTCCAGGAAACGTTGATCATGGTTTTTGTTGATACCAATTTTTTCTCCAGATGAGGAGACATATTCATGTTTGGGTGAAAAAGAATACCAAGATATTTGTATTCTGTAACTATTTCAATTATTTGACCATCAGAATACCATTTTTCAGTTTTTTCAAGTTTCGTTTGTCTCTTTTTCACAATCATTATTTTTGATTTTTCAAGGTTGATGGTTAAATTCCACGACTTACAGAATTCCGAGAGTCTGTTAATCATAAGTTGTAAGCTTTGAGGGGATTCTGCCAGCAAGAGTATGTCGCCCGCATATAGTAGAACTTTTATGACAAGGTCATCCATTTGTACGCCAGCTGGTAGTTGCGTAGTAATATCATCTATAAATATTGCGAACAAAACCGCGCTTAGCAGACACCCCTGCTTAACTCCAGATTTTGTCTCCAACTAATCAGACGTACTCTTTCCATTCCACACACACTGACGAGTATTTTTGTACATATTTCTTAAAATTCGAATAAGTTTAGTTGATAACTCTTTTTGAGAAAATTTGTAAAATAATGCATTTCGATCTATCGAATCAAAAGCTGCCTTGAAATCAATAAAGAATATGTACAATATTCTCTTTTGTCTCAAGAAGTATTGCGAAACAGATGTTAGTAAAAAAATGTTGTCTATGGTTGAGTATCCTTTCCGAAATCCAGATTGGAACTCACTAAGTATCTCATTCAGATCTATCCTTGTATTTATACGTTCTAACAAAATAGACGTGAATTCATAAAAGATATGCCTCTGTAGGTAAGGTTAAGTGGGGTGATGGTACGGCAAGCCGAACCTTCTCACTCGGATCTCGATTGGATCCATTGTGCTCCCCGGTTGGGTGTGGTGATAAGGAATAGGGGTTAAGGATTGAAAGGCAGTGGGTGGGTTAAGTGGTTGAGGCCTCCCTGAACCAACCTGAGTTCTGGATGAATCTCAAGATGTTTCTTGGTGGCGTGTTAGAGATATCGTTCAACTCGTTGAAAAAGTATTCACCGAGGTTAGCTTTCCTGGTTCGGGCTAAGCTGGGGCATTCACAGAGGAAGTGAAAGGAGTCCTCTTCTGCCTCTTCGTCCTGGCATCCCCTACATAATTCAGATGTGCTGATGCCCAATCTGCTCATGTGGGCTCCCATCGTGTTGTGACCCGTCAGGATACCAACCAGGAGTGATAGTTGAGGCCTGCTTAGCATGAGTAGGGATTCAGTTTTCTTCTTTGAAATTTCTGGCCATAGATTTCTTGATACCCGACAAGTGCCGATAGATGACCATCTGTCATTAGCGGTTTTAAGGAAACTATGGTTAATTCTCGTTTTTTCTCTTTCAAGTGGCATGTTAATTGAGGTTACCATTTGGCTTGGTTCGAGAGATGAGCCGGTTTTGGCCATTTGGTCAGCCATCTCATTTCCGTGTATGTCACGATGTCCCGGGACCCAACGAAGGGTTACTGGATTCGTTGCGTTGAGTAGTCTCAACTCATTACGACAACGATCGACCAGTTTGGATTTTGTAACTATAGAGGATATGGCTTTCATGGCCGCCTGGCTGTCGATGAAAATATCAATATTCTTGTTTTCCAGTTCGCACGTTAATAGGTGTTTTGCAGCTTCATGGACTGCAAGCACTTCCGCTTGGAAGACACTACAGAAGTCTGGAAGCCTAAGTGACTTGTTTATGGGTGGGTTATCTGAAAAGACGCCTGACCCTACCCCATCTTCCGTTTTGGAGCCGTCTGTGAAGACAGAAACGTGATTTTCATTTATGACCCTGTTTTCCATCCAGCATTCCCTTGTAGGGAAGTCTGTTTGGGCTGCTGGGTTAAAATCTATGTGCGGAGTAATATAGTCTGTTTGAATGTTAATGTCTGTGAAATTTATTATTATCCTGTGACCTGAATGGCCCTTTTTCCAACTAGAGCATTGATTGAGACGCAATGCGCTTTTGGCCGCCATTTCTTTCGTAAATAGATCGAGTGGGGCTAGTAGAAGGAACGTTTCCAGGGCTGCGGTTGGTGTAGTTCTCATTGCACTCGTTGTGCCAATGCACGCAAGTCTTTGGATTTTTGTCACGGTTTTGAGATTTGTCGCCTTTTCAAGGGCTGGCCACCAGACCAGACATGCATATGTCAGGATAGGCCTCACTATGGCCGTGTACATCCAGTGAATAGTTTTGGGGCTGGGTCCCCATTTCCTGCCAAAGATTCTATTGCAAGTGTAGAATGCTATTGATGCCTTTTTCCCTCTTTCTTTTATGTTTTCATTCCAGTTTAGTTTACGGTCCAACACCACTCCAAGATATTTTGCCACATTTGAAACTTGAAGTGGTGTCCCGTTTATAGTGATCGGGTCTACCATTGGAATGTTGTTTTTCCTTGTAAACAAAACTAGTTCTGCCTTTGTTGGATTGACATAAAGTCCGCAGCTACTGGCCCAATTGCTGATTTTGTTTAGGGCTATTTGAAGGAGATCACACAGTGTGGGAATATATTTTCCTGAGGACATTATTACTATGTCGTCGGCATATGCCACGACCTTAACGCCACTAAGACTTAGTTTACCTAAGATCTGGTTGACAACCAGAAGCCAAAGCAACGGAGAAAGAACTCCTCCCTGTGGAGTACCTCTACAGGTCTTGACTTTAAGCTTGCTGGCACCTAACTCTGCATTTACAAGTCTTGTTTGAAGCATAGTGTCAATCCAATTCGACAGTTCAAGATCAACATTGACAGAGTCTAGGGCTTGTCGTATCGCGTGGTTATCTACATTATTGAAGGCCCCTTCTATATCAAGAAATGCTGCTAGGGTGAAATCTTTGAATTGGATTGAGTTCTCAATCGTGCCTACAACTTCGTGAAGTGCCGTCTCAACAGATTTGCCCTTAACATAAGCGTGTTGGGCCTGTGAGATTATGTTATCATTTAGTTTAAGGCGAATATGCGTTTCTGTGAGTCTTTCTAAGGTTTTAAGGAGAAAGGAAGAAAGGCTTATAGGCCTGAAGTCTTTTGGTTCAGTGTGAGTGGGCTTGCCAGCTTTCGGAATGAAGATGACATTGACTTCTCTCCATCCAGTTGGAATATAGGTTATGTTTAAACATCCCCTGAATATATCCACCAGAATCGGAACGATTATGTCTTTTGAGCATAGGAGCATAATTGGAATTATCCCATCAGGCCCTGCAGACTTGTATGCTGAAAAGGAGTCGATGGCCCACGCCACCTTTCTACTGTCTACGATGTGATTGCCAATATTGGAGGCAGGATTTATGTTGGGGTCTCTTTCCATAGGAGATGTTATATTAACACAACCAGGGAAATGAGTGTTCATAAGTACTTCTAGAGTTTCAGAGCAGGAGTCAGTCCAGGTATCATCCGGTCTTTTTAAGAAACCTGGAGGAGTGTGGACCTTTGACATGACTTTCCTGAGCCTGGCAGCATCATTTGTGGACTCGATGTCTGTACAAAATTTTCGCCAGGCTGCTCTTTTCGCATATGTAGTTCTGTTTTTGTACTCATTTTTGCTGGTTTTGTAAAGATTCCAGTCTTCTGTGTTGTTACTATATTTTGCTCTGTTGAACAGCCTCCTTGAGTTCTTTCTGAGGATAGACAGCTCTTTTGACCACCATACGGGGTTGAGCCTGCCATTTCCTTTGGTAATGGGGCACGAGTCTTCGTAAGCAAGACGAATAGCTAGCGTTAGTTCATTGACATGTTTTTCGATGTCTGAGCAGTTGAGTATAGGTTGATTTCTATAGCGGCCCAGAGATAAGGCCAGTTTAATATTGTAGGCTTCCCAGTTTGTTTTCCTGGGATTTCTATAGGGCTTTGGCTCTTCTAATTTGTGCTTTATTTGGAACGTAATCATTCTGTGGTCAGAGAATGTTACGTTACTTGTTACCTTCCAATTACTGATAATAAGAGTATTAGAGTTTGTCGAAAGTGTAAGGTCAAGCACTTCCCTCCTAGTTCTAGTTATGAATGTCGGTTCCCTCCCTCTATTCAAAATCAATATATTGTTCTTTATAATGAATTCAAAAAGTGACTCACCTCTTGCATTTGTGTCGGTACTGCCCCACTGGAGGTGGTGAGCGTTAGCGTCAGCACCTATCAGTAGGTCCCATCCGTTCCTACCTGTTACCGCCACAAGTTCTTCAACAGCTGCTGATGGCGGGGTGAGTGTTTCGTCGCCTGGCAAATAGATGGTGGTTAGGATCAGGGGCGGGGCCCCGTCTCTTTCACACTTCACTGTTTTCATGTCTGTGCTACAATGGGAGGATAGGAGAAATAGATTTATATTCTTTTTCGCCATTATACATGTGCGATAGTTACCTTCTGTAGGGCCTTTATTAAAATAAAGAATGTTATCTTTGGTCTTTGGATTTGAGTCCGCAGATGAGGCCGCTGTTGATCCATGGCTCTTGTATAAGGGCTATATCAGTCTTATTCTTCGACAAAAAAGAGGTTAAGGTGGCAGAGGCCAACTTACTGTGCTGCAGATTTAGTTGCAGCACTTTCATCATCATTTTTGTTTTTTTCATTTTTGTTTAAGTTGGGAGCCGTTAACGGCCTCACTTTAACCTCATTTATGCCAATACAGAGCTTGAACCCTTTCGATGGAAGCAAAGCCATTGTTTCATGGTTAAGCATGATGATATGCCTCTGTAGTTACATGGCAAATTTGCATCGCCTTTTTTGAAGATAGGGTACACAATGGAGTCTCTGAAACTTTTTGGTACATCCCCCGTTTCGTAGATATAGTTGAATATCTCTAGCATTTTCGTTTGAAATTCAGAAGGAGCATTTTTATAAAATTCGTTTGGAATTCTATCAGGGCCTGGTGCTTTGTTATTTGCAGCTTTGAATAACGCGGTTTGCAGTTCGATCATTGATATCTCTTGATCCAAGAGATCACTACGAATATATGGTTCTGCATATAAAAAATTACTGAGTTCTGGCTGAGGATTCAGGAGAAGTTTGAAATAATTGGCAAGATCATTAACATTAATTCTAATCCCGCAGATCATATTTTGACCTTTTAGTTGGTTGATTTTGGACCAAAATTTTCTACCTTTGCATGTGTTTATTAGTTCTGCTGCTACTGACCAAAAGAATTCCTCTTTTTTTGATTTGCACAGCTGTTTGTAGTTTTTGTGGGCCATAATGTACTGTTTGGTAAGTGTTTCGTTTAAATTAGGTGAAGAACTTATTTCCCTCAGTTATGCAAATGATAGGTTTCTGGCTGTGTAACATTCTTTGTCAAACCATTGCTGTTTGTAGTTGTATGCTTTGGAGTTTTGCCTATTGGGGTTCGATTTTATAATACAACTATTTAAAAAAGATATTTTTCTCTCGGCATTAACTCCGTTTGGAGTAGAAAGATCTAAATTTTGTAAAGTTTGTACAATATTGTTTTGATAAGTTTCTATTCTACATTCCTTCCATTGTAATTTTGGCGGTAAGTTAAAGGTTTAGATGTCTTGATCTTCTAAAGCGTTGATCGAAAACTTAACAACTAGTGGCATGTGATCCGAATATGTTTGAAGGTCAATTTGGAATGATTTAATTAGTTTCATCCAACTTGGAGATACTGCACAATAGTCTACCACTGATTTACCTGGGCCTCCTATGAAGGTGAATGCCCCTTGACTGTCCTGTTAACTTCATCCGTTAAGGATAAAAAGATCATTGATTTGACACATTTCTATGAATGCGCGACCATTTTTATTGGTAACTGTGTCCATAGAGGACCTTTTTTTTCTAAAATTATCGATTCGGTGGTCAATGGTTTGGTAAGTACAAGACATGTTGAGACACTGGGGGTGCGTTGCGTTTGAAGTCGTTTCCATGCTCAGGTTATATGAGGCATGTTGAAACACCGGGGGTGCGTCTTTTTTGGTATTTTTATAAAATTATGTCCAAGCCAGCGATTAGCATACGGCCATTGAAATAAGCTAGTGAATAGAGCAAATAATGCAAACGAAATCTAATGCAAGCGACATGACAAATGCGAGTGAATTAAAACGCCAGTGAAAAGCCAAAGCGAGTGAGTGTTGGCCAACACGTTTTTGTGGGAAAGTAGGCAGGGAACATTTATACAGCAAGATGACAGCGAGTGCCAGCGATAAATGCGCAGATAGTGACACAACAATATTATAACGTATGCTAATCAGCCACTGATAAGAAAGTGTGAGCATTCAATAGCAAGCGAAGTTGGCGATATTAAACAAAAGCCAGCATCAGTTTATAAAAACATTAAGCCAGCAGATAGTAGATATTCATAATAGCCAGCAAAGTCATGTTGCCAAAATAATGGACATAACTATTAAGGAAGTCGGGGGTGCGTTTACGTCAAGAAAGTTAGCTAGGGTTTCGAAGAATTATTCGAAGACAGCGAATTTAGCAAAAATAATATTTATTCCTTATTTACAGAGCGATATGGTAAAAAAGAATGAACATCCGACAGCAATAGCTGCCATTGAGTGAGTGATGGCCTACGTCAACAGCAGAGCCTTTGCAGAGGCCGATATAGTGAAGCTGCAGCTTCGTCAACAGCATCTAGCGTTGGGCCCATCTGAGCATGGTACATGACAAGTTGGTGGTGGCAAAGGGGGCCAACATCGCAGCAGCGGAAGCCGCCTTAATAACGGTGGAAAAGCAGTATTTTGCTGCAAAGCTAGCAATGACACGGAGAGTAGCCAGCATACAGCCAGCATTAAGTGGAATACAGCCATCAGCTAGTAAGATTCAGCCAGCATTAAGCGAGCTCAATTTAATAGACAGCGAGGGTCAGCCAGCAGCAAGCAGTATCCAGCCAGCATCAAGCAACGCTTGAGTAGTATCACCAGCGTTGACTACAGACAGCCATCCACAGCCAGCGATATCTGTCCAGGAACAGATGCCAGAACAGCAGCAAAACATGTCGAACTCCTGGGGGACGTCCGACGGAGACTTAACGATTTGGCAAGGCTTTCATGACCGATTTGTGGCAGCCGTTCATGAAAACAGTGCCATAGCGCCAGCATAAAAGTTTGGGTTTTTGACAAATTCCCTTTGCGGTAAAGCAGCCAGGACTATGGCCAAGTGGCAGCTGACCGATGGGAACTACAGCGAGGCTTGGGACCAGTTGAACCAGCTATACAACCGGAAATATTCAACTTGCCGAATGCTATTAAAGACATTTACGGATCTAGCGCCTCTGCCAGCAAAACCAGACAGCGGTGCCATCCAGAACATTTCGAATGTTACCCACGAAATGTTACGACAGCTTCAGGCACAGGGGGTTGCAGCGGAGTCATGGGACATGTTCGTTGTCTCCATGATACACGAAAGACTCGATGCCGAGACAGCCCGACAGTGGGAGCTGCATCGCGATAGTGAAACCCCTACCAGCAGACAAATGCTGGACTTTTTGGACAGACAGGCAGCAGCTAGCAGCCAGCCACATGCCACCAGACGTCGGTATGACCGATTTGAAAGCGAGCGGGACAGCCGTTGCAACAGGGAAGCGACTGTAGCAACCTCTAGCAGGAATGCCAAGCCAGCAACAAGCCAGCAGCTAGTTCGCCAGCAGCCAGCAACAAGAGCAACAACAAGCCAATATGCAGCAAGATACCAACCAGCAATGCGAGCGACAAGCCAGCAAATAACAAGAGGCCAGCCCGAAGCAAGGACAGCAAGTGCCAGTGCAGTGCGAAGCAGCGATCGACAGCATACATGCAAGCTTTGCAGGGAGTCGAATCAATTATACAACTGCCCGCAGTTCAAAGAGCGGAACCTTTCTGCCAGACGGAGTTATGTACGACAGCAGGGATTATGCGAGAACTGCCTCAAACGCGGGCATGGGGTATATGAGTGTTACCAGGACCAATGTCCACGATGGGGTAAGGGAATTTGCAAAGATCATGACAAATGCGATACCGCAGCGAGTAAGCGACACGGTCGCAATTAATACAGTGTTGTTACTAGTGGTTTTTGGTGGCAATAAGCCAAGCGATGCAAGTGATGTTTTCAGTATCATGCCAGCAGCTCGTTTTTCAGAACTGGAAGACATGGACCGGTTGGTACGGCAACTGTGGGCCATGGATCAAGTGGGAGGTCTGATTACCAGATCTCCAGAAGAGTAGAACAGCGTTTCGTGACAACGAAGGCCGATTCGTTGTCACAATACCCTTAAAATCTGAGATAACTCAGTTGGGAGATTCGAGAGCGATAGCGTTAAAGAGATTTATGTATCTCGAGCGAAATTTTCTAAGAGAACCAGCACTCAAAGAAAAGTATATACAATTCATGCGTGAATACGCCCAGCTAGGACACATGCATAAAGCGAAAGTCCAGGGGCGGAGTATGTGCTCTGGTCAGTCTCCATAGTATTTTTACATTGGTTACGAAAACTTCCAAGAGATATGAAAACTTATGTGGCCAATCGAGTGTCCTCAATACAGAGTCAAACGGACGTCAGTTTATGGCGACATATAGAAACCAAACCGAACCCCGCAGATTTATTAAGCAGAGGGGTAATGCCAGCAGATATAGTAAAGAGCAAGCTGTAGTTGCATGGGCCTGAGTAGCTTTGCTTACCAGAAAGTGTATGGCCAGCCAATAAGATAGCAGAAATAGCGCCTGACATAGCTAATGAAGAGATTCAAGTATGGTTTTTCAATGTAGCAAGTGTAATATGGAGCATATAGATGCCCAACCAGCGAACCAGAGTGCCAGTGGTAGAGTATGCCAGCAGTCTCAAGAAAGCGGTGAACATTATGGGATATGTATGTCGATACATAACCAATTGAAAGCAAGTGTTAGAGAACGACAAGCGGGTATGATAGTGCGCAAGTGTGAGAGGGGTCAGCAAGTTACAATAGATTTGAAAGCAGAAGAGCGAGCAGTTGCCATTAGGTTACTGCTAAGAGAAGCATAGTCGGAGAGTTATGCATTGCGCAAGCGAGGACAGCTACCAGAGAATAGTAAAATTGAATCGCTTAAGCCGATTTTCGATAGCAATGACATATTGAGAGTGGGGGACGCATACAGCGTGCTGAGGCAGTATATGGTGTACGTCACCCAGCGATTATACCAAATGGGACTCGATTGTTAATAATCGATGATGGTTAATAATCGATGATGCCCATATTAGGACCAAACATGGTTCCGCGCAAGTGATGATGCAAGTGATACGCCAGCATTTTTGAATTCCCAGAATCCGTAGCGAACTGAGAAACTATAAACATAAGTGTGTAGTATGTGTGAAACACAACTACAAATTAGAACAGCAGCTAATGTCAGAATTGCCAGCAGATAGAGTACAGCCAGGCAAGCCATTCTTACACACTGGTGTAGATTATGCAGGACCATTCATGATACGAGTGGTAGATAGAAAGTTCAAACAAGTGAGTCTTAAAAAGACATGGATAGCGATATTTGTTTGTTTGAAAACGAGAGTGATCCATATCGACACAGTGGGTGATTTAACATCAGGGGCGTTCCTTGCTTGTTATAGGCGATTTACGAGCAGAATGGCACCTAATTTGTGGGTGCTGTGAAAGCGATAAAGCAAGCATGGAAAGTGGGCGAAAGCGAAGAAGTGTTCCATGCATTAAGCAATGAGGGCATTGATTGGATTTTTATGGTGCCAGCCGCTCCTCATCAGGGAGGTATATACGAGGCAGCTGTCCAATCGATGAAATATTATCTCAAGCAGATAGTGGGTCAGCATGTATTAGAGAGTAAGCAGTTTCGAACTTTGCCGACAGAGATAGAGGGGATATTAAATTCTCGGCCAATACATCCTTTATATGATGATCCAGCAGATTTGCAAGCGCTCACACCAGGACATTTCTTGGTGGGAGAACCGATAGTGTTACCTCCTACATTTACCCTAGCCAGTGATACGCCAGGGAAGAGAGACAGTCGATGCTAGCGAACTTTTGGAAAAGATGGATGGAGGAATACCTAGTGACATTACAGGAGAGAAAGAGATGGAGAAGAGAGAAGGAAAGCATGAGAGTGGGACAGTTAGTGATAGTTAGAGATGAAAGTCTCCCACCAGCATTACGGTCGTAAGCCAGAGTCAGCCAGCTTTTTATATAGTAAAATGGAATAGTGAGATCAGTGATAGTTCAAACAGAGACAGGGAAGTTAACAAGGCCACTGCAAAAATTATGTATATTGCCAGTAGAGCCAGCCAATTGAAAGCGTACATGGTCTTACAAGCCAATAGCGAGAAAGCATCTACTGTTTGCAAGTATACATGGGAAGTGGATAGGCATGATAATGTACTTCTGCTTCTTTCCTCTATTCCTCAGATCAGCCAATGGAATCAGCTTACCTACACATCGACAGCCAATGAGAGGAGGTTTCAAGATGACTCCTAAATACGATGAGTGAAGAACCTAGTGGAAAACGTTCGTTTCCGCGGGGAGTGTTCCGTATGGCAACCATACGGAGTGAAATCCTACAAGGTACAAGGAAGACAGCCCTGGATCCAAATCATGATATCCACCAATACAGCAATCAACAATACTTTCTATATAAATGATCTTTATATAATCATGCAAGCCTGCGAGCGGTATAATATGTACATTTTGTTTTAGTCAGTCCACAGTGAGCAAGCGTTAAGCAAGCATAGAAATAAATTGGGTTTTTTCCGTCAAGGTTTCCCAAAATAAAAAATGGTCGTCTTTATTTTCATTAGGTGGTTATTCTTACTTTCAGCTCGTCGGTTGAAGAATGTAAAATGACGCCGCAACACTATCATCGTAATGTCATGTTTGATTATTAGATTTTTTTTATGAATGCATAACTTGCCTTTAATCGCAAGTATAAATCCATCAGCCGCTCGGGTGTGTCGGAACCTCAAGTGGATATGCTTTAAAAATTTAAAATCATCTTCTTTGAGTGGCTATGAGTATTCTAGTTCTCATAATTTACTTGAATATTCTTCGTCTTTTCAACCGCTAAGAAATCTGCAACAAAGTCTGAATGTCTATAAGAAGATATTGACTTTGAAACTATAGAAAACAAGATTTTGGAGGATGGAGAAAATGGATTCAAGGACATATTTGAAATTATTAACGATGAAACAACCGCGAACCACTGTGATTTGCAAAACTGCGCTAACGCCTTCGTAGCTGGTTGGATAGCAATGAAACTGTCTTCAAACACTAAATGTTCTACCTGTAGTAATTATTTTAAAGAACAGTAAAACTATGAAAAGAAATCTGCTACATGAATAAACTTACGATCTTACAAAAATTATAGTCCAACAACACCTTCAGATAATTTTGAGAAAGATTTAAAATATTTAATTTCAGTTTTTCAAAAGTATTTTAAATGTTTCAAGTTCAAAAGGAACATCAGTGTTTTAATGATAGATGTTATTTCTAAAAACAAAACTTTGTTTGGATTCTACAGAGAGCATAAAGATGTAGTATTCAAATTCATTGTTAGATTTCTTATTAGAGCATCGATTAAAAATTTTAATAACGCACTTAAAGATCTACCCTACGTTTTAAAACTAAATTTATGAGCGCAAATACCTGAAGTAATAAAAGAAGAAAGAGTTTGAAATTTTATAATAAACATTCTGGAACAAGCAAAAAATATCTTGAAAGGACGAAGGCATTTAGATCAAAAAAATATTTGTAAATTTATTGGAATAAGTAATTTATGCTCTTATCTAACCAATTTCAATAGTTTTCTTTTTTCAAAGAAAACAGACGTGTTTCATTTCTTATTAGCTATCTGGCGCCCAGGCTAAAACCTAAAAACTGTTTTTTAAGAAGAAATTGTATACAAAGCTAATCTGTTAATACTTGATGCTAAGTGAAAATTAAACAAATTATTCTAAATCTTCATAAAAAGCGGAAAAACAAAAGAAGCAAGCGAGCATTACCATGAAAAGATGAATAATCTTCTGTGAGTTTCAAAAAAAAAAAATATTAAATTGTTATATAAGTGTTAGTGAAGTAAGTTATTTTTTTTTCTCGTTAAAACAAGTGTTTGTTTGTTTATGCAAAAAAGAGTTTTACAAAAGAACAAATAATAGAGCTAGTGCGTGAGTTATATTACGTATAAAATACATTAGTTTTGTATAAATGTTCTTAATGATCAACTGTCCGACCCAGACCTATACATATGTAAATTATGAATTATGATACATATCCCTAAATTATGAATGATAATTATTTTCCATATTCGATCTTCTCTTTTTCTTATCTGGACATAGCAACCGAGAGAGATGATTTATACTACGTAAAAAGCTTTTTCTTGTATACTAAGCAGATAAGTCAGTTGAAAGAAGTCAATGAAATAAAGAGGTTGTGTTAAAAATTAAAGTAACCTGTGTTTTTTATTATCCGCTGAAATAGAGTAGGCGAACCTAACTCGTGCTACAGTGGAATAAACACAGAAGCCACTGAAAGAATCGATTGAACGATTAACTTTATCTCTTGATCAATTAAAGCCTCCCAGTGAAGAAACATATACTGCGACTTCTATTAGAACAGGTCTTAAAACCGTGGCAATCTCGATTTAATTAAATCTTTACCCGAACTTAAAGGCGACTCTGCGTCATACTCTTCGTGGCGTACAGCCGCACATTTTGCCATGAATTCTTATACCGAAGGATCTGAAAATTATTACGTTGCGATGGGAATATTGAGAAATAAAATATCAGAGTCTGCAAATGCGTGTCTATCAGCGTTTAATACTGTGTTGAATTTCAACGCAATTATTGCAAGACTAGACCAAGTGTATTCCGACAAAAGATCGATTTATGTCCTTGAGAATGATTTAAGTATTCTGAGACAAGGTAATTTATCAATCAATGAATACTACGATAGGATTGACAAACAATTAACCATTATCATAAAAACATAATGACTCATAGTGGTGACAATCAGGTCATCGTTGCTCTCAACGAGCGTGCGCGCGAAAGTGCTCTACGCATCTTTATTTCAGGTCTAAGAAAACCTGTTTGCGATATATTATTTTCTTCTCGTCCAGCTGACCTGCCTAGTGCCCTAGCCACAGCACAAGAACTTGAAACCAATTACAAGCGGTATGAAATCGCACGAACTTTTGCAGCTGGTACTTCAACCAGACCTATAAAGCAAAATGTGTTGGTTCAAAATCCACAGCAAAGCTACAACCATAGTTTTCCTCATTCAAGCACTAAGTTTGGAAAACCAGTCCCTATGAGCATTGATCGTGGAAGTTCAGTTTTTTAAATTTTAGTGGCGCAGAAAAGAGCACTCGTAGTACTGTCGGCTCTGGAAAACCACAACATAAATTTCAGAGAGTTAATCACCTTCCGGAATTATTTGAAGAATCCTTAAGTGAAATAGAAACTCAGGATCCTTCTCTTAACGAGTGTTATGATGATCCTACTCTTAACGAGTATTATGAATCGCTTAACATGAACAACATTGATTCGCACGAGGTGAATTTTTTAGAGTAAAGTCGCTCTTGCCTTTTATCACTAAAATGTAAAAGGCAAAGAGCTGAGACTATCAATAGACACAGGGACATCTACAAATTACATTAAAGACCTCCCATACTTAAAAGGTGTTTCTACAATGGAAACTCCTTTTTAAGTAAAATCAATCAATTTTGTGTTAATATTATAAATAAGTACTGTAGAGTAAATGTTTAAGGGCAAATTTCAACATTTTGTATCCTACCCAATCTTAATACATTTGATGGAATTTAAGGCTATGATTTTTTGAAAAATATAGGAGCAAAATTAGACATAATCGATAATATTCTTTTTTATAAAAACGGTCAAGAAAAAATAAAACATTTATCGTGCAGTCATGTTTATGTCGATGACATATTTTTTTTTATTCTGCCAATGAACAAAGACACCTCCGTGATATAGACAATATATTAAAGAAACTTGAAATCGCAGGTATGCGTGTTTCACCAGAGAAATCAAACTTTTTTAGAAACGAAGTAGAATTCTTAGGGTTTTTGATATCTGAAAAAGGAATTAAAACATGTCCAGATAAGGTTCGTGATATTTTACAATATGAATTGTCAAACACACTTCGATCACTCCGATTATTCCTGTGGCTCTCAGGATGCTATCGGCGGTTTATAAGGGACTATGCCAAAATTGCAAAGCCATTAAATAAATATCTGCGTGGTGAAAATGGTCACATTGGTACAAACCAATCCAAAAATAATAAAAAAAAGGCCCGATGAAGAAGCATTACTTGCATTTGAACGAATTAAAAAATTTTAGCGTCCAAAAACGTTCTTCTTTTTACTTGCTCTATAGGGCAAGTATTGGTTTCGTGCAGAAAAAAAATAGAGGTTTTAATCAAACATGACATTACGATGATAGAGAAGCCCAAAAAAGTGGTTTTCGCCATACCGTCCGTCGGTCTGTCTGTCCGTCTGTGCGGATGTGCGGATGTGCGCTTTTTCACGTCATGCTACAGCCTAAACGGCTTGACGGATTTTCTTCAAACTTGGTGTATAGCAGTTTGAAGAAAAACCGTTGTCGAGGTTTTTTTTATTTTGTTTTAGCCCGGCTCAAACTGGTACCTTTCAAGTAACGGTTTTTTTCAATTTGGATTTTCTCGAAAACGGCTCTAACGATTTTGATTAAATTTAAAATTTAGCTAACTTTAAGCATTTCTAACAAAACTGCGTTTTTTGTTTTTGCCTCAAATGGTCGTAACGAAAATCAGGTTTTAACGGCTTTTTTTCAAATAGCCATAAGTTCACAACGGCTTGATTGAATCAACTCAAACTTTGTTTGACATAGTTTTTCATAGTGTTCTATAAGATGGTTTAGTAAATTTTTCACTGAAGCCTTTCTAAACGGTGGCTTCCATACAACGAGCCATTGAGTTTTAGCCAACTTTTTTTGGTTTTTTCTAATTTTCTCGAAAATGGATCTAACGATTTTGATTAAACTTTGTGCGTTATATGCTTTTACTGTTTTTAAGAGAACTGCGTTTTTAGTTTTTGGCTAACAATGCAAATAACGGAGATCTGCTCTTAACGGCTTTTTTTTCAAATGGCCATAAGTTTTCAACGGTTGCATCGAATTCACTCAAACTTTGTTTGGTATAGTTCCTTACAGCTTCCTATCAGATGGCTTTGATTTGTTTTTCAGTTTCTCTTTTTTAAATGGTGGCTCCTATACAAAGAGCCACTAGATTTTGGCCAATTTTTTTATTTTTTCTAATTTTTTCAAAAAAGGCTCCCCCGATTTGTATGAAACTTTGTATGTAACATACATAGAATACTTCAAACAAAACTGCATTTTTAGTTTTTGGCTATACATGATAATAGCGGAAATTGCTTTTAATAGTATTATTAATTTGGCCATAAGTGGACATTTGTTTCCTTTATAACACCCAAAATATAACGTCTTAATTTTAAATATTAAAGGTTTCTTAACTTTAGCTCGCGTATATCGAGTTTTCCAGTTTTAGCCAAATTTATTTGGTTTTTACCAATTTTTTCAAAAATGAATTGTTCTTATTGATCGAAAAGTTTGTTTTCATCGTACTATTGCACCAACAGAGCAAGTACGTGCGACCCAGTCGTGCATTTTATTTATCCTGACTACAGTAAAATATTTGAGTTAACAACAGATGCCTCTTCAAGTGCCTTGGGCGCAGTATTATCCCAAAATAGGAAGCATATCACTATAATTTCACGCACATTGCCAAATCAGAAGAAAGCTACGCAACGAATGAACGCGAACTGCTTGCCACAGTTTGATCTTTAAAAACTCTGCGTCATTATTTGTACGGAATAACTCTTATCCATATTTTCATGGATCACCAGCCACTTACTTTCGCTATGTCCAATAAGAATCCTAATACAATGATGAAAAGATGGCGTGCATTTGTTGAAGAATTCGCCGCTAAATTTTTCAGAAACCTGGAAAAGGAAATAAGGTGGCAGATGCCCTTTCCAAACAATACGTTAATAATTTAACAACGTCACAAACAAGAAATACGGTTCATAGTGAAATTTCTTTAACAAACGTTATCAAAACCACCCAATACCCAATAAATCAGTTAAAAAATCAACTGATATTAACGAAAGCGAACCATTTTAACAAACAAACGCAAGTTATGTTTCAAATGTTTGTTCGCTACACAATTAATTTCAATTCCGTTGCGTGTTTAAAAGACGTCGTAAACCCAAAGATTACAAATGCTATTTGTTGTGAGCTACCAACATTGGCGCAAATACAAAATACTTTACCACAGGAATTTCCTGGTACCAAATTTGTACACACACAGAAATTGGTAATCGATTTGGTAAATAAAAACCATCAGAAGAAGCCTCTTCAACGGAACACAATCGTGCTCATAGATCTCTACAAGAAAACTTTCATCAGATCATAGAAGAATACTATTTCCCTATTCTTAGGAAAGTCTTAAAATCAATAGTTACAAACTGTAAAATTTGTTTAGAGAACAAATCCTAAGCCAGAGTTTGGCAAAACACCAATTCCTAATATGCGGGAGAAATTCTTCTCATAGATGTTTTTATAACAGATAAAAAACTCTTCCTAACCTGCTTAGATAAGTTTTCTAAATTTGCAATAGTAAAACCAATACACTCTCGAACATCTGTTGATATTAAAGATGCATTGTTAGAAGTTCTAGGTCGTTACAGAAATACTAAAATAATCGTTTCAGATAATGAAAAAGTTTTTCATTCCAATTTGATTCAAAATTTCCTCAGAGATAATTTTTCAATAGATCAATTTTTTGTTCCTACACTCCACAGTGAAAGCAATGAACAAATCGAACGGTTTCATGCAACCTTATTAGAAAAAGCTAGGTGTATTAAGGAACAACAACTAATAGGGGAAGCAAAAGATCAAATACTGCTAGCAACTCACAAATATAGCATATATATAGAACATATATAGAATAGCATTCATTCGATAATAAATGCGAAACCAATTGACGTAATCCATAACCTACCACCTCAAGTTCAAGAAAAAATAAGAAAAAAAACTAACTGAAGTACAGGAAAAAACGCTTCAAAAACTAAATGAAAATGTTTTAACTAGAACATATCAGCCAGGTGAAATAGTTTTTTTTATGTAGAAATAAGCGCTTAGGCAATAAGTTTCAGAAATTTTTTTTACAAAAAGTAATTGAGAAAGATTAAGGTACCACAGTTCTTATAGATGGAAGAAATATCCATAAAAGTAGCCTTCGCTGATTTTGTTTTCTTTCTGAGAATACTTTTTACATTATTTCGGCTCTCAATGACTTAAATCATATATTATTGTACAGCTCACGTTATACCTATTACATTAGGTGAAGTAGCAGTATTTGAAGACTTTTCGTACATCGTCCACACCACTAATCTTAGTGAATACGAACTAATGGCTCAGCAGAGTAGGGATGTACTTGCCAAAACATCCGAGGCACAACGTAAATATGAAATAATAAATCAACAAACTGAGAAAATTTTAAATATCGTTAATAATTTGGAAGTCCTAAAAAGATTTACTAGATCTATAGATTTTATAGGACGGCATTAAAATTTGTAGAAGGTACACAAGATCACAGCGATTACGAATTACTTCTAACAAAAGAAAACTTTTTAATTGAAAATAGTAACAGGCAAATTGAAACTAATTCTCAACTGCAACATAAAGTTAACGAAGTAACAGATCAAATAAATAATTTAATCCATTCTCTTAAAGAAAATTCTATTTCAAAACTTGACAAACAATCACTTCTTTTGGATTACCTTCTAAATAGAAATGTTTATCATATCTCATTTAAATAATATTGTCTTTTCAGTTGTACTCGCAAAGAGTGAAATTATAAATCCATTTATTTTAGATAACTTTGAAATAAATAAATTAATTGATCTTGAAAATGTACCAATTAGTATAAATAATTTGTTAACATATTGCACCTTTTTCCGCGGCACGATAGGGGTAGGGAGATTTATTTAATTAAAATTTAACGTTTAATTTTTCCACCTCGATCAATTAAATTTAAAAGAAAGGAAACAATAAGAAAAATTTAACGCGAGCCGAAGGCGACACACGACACGAATTTACTGGTACCTACTATCAATAGGCCACACACGAATAACGCGAAAAGAGAATACGAAAAAAAAGTGCAACTACAGCTTGATAAAATAGCTGTCACCACGACTGCTCAGCTGGGGTGGGTTCTGTGGAAGAATTTTCGGGTTTCTTTTGATAAACTTGATTGATTAAACAATCAAAATCGTTTATCAAAAGAAGCAAATATTCGCTTGCACAGTAGGGTGCAAAAAAAAAAGCGGGCGCCAGGAATTTTTTTTTTCTAAAACCGAATTAGAAAATTCCAAAACTAATTATAGAAGATAACGAACCGAATAAATGGAATAAAAAGAAAGAGTTATGTTTAAAAATGTAATTATTTTATTGTTTTGGGAAACCATGGGACAAAAGATCCCTGGACTAAAACCCAAAAGTCTTTTCAAATAAAAGGTAGGTTATACAATATTTTTAATATGGCCGTTTTGCTCAAAGAAAAACAGTTGCAATTAAATAAAAAGAAAGGCAAATAAAACAAACGGAAAAATAAAATAGGTTTTTAATTAAAAAAAAACGAAGGCGCGTCCCGAAAGTTAGGTGACAAACTCGAACACGAACTGATTGAACATAAATACATATATAATTTGAAATTGCAAATATATATTTATGTTTGTATCAACCACTTTCTTCCCTCGTCCATTCCAATCATTCACTCATACATACAACGATACAATACAACCATTCGTTTCGAGATCATCGGTCACGGCTTTCTGGAAGCATGACGCTCTCCTAGAAAACTACCGTGGTGGGATCTAACGAAACATATTCACACGCACACAAACACGGTTTCAACAAGTTGTTGGATGTGTTTCCAAAACTTGCCAAAACCTTTTCTCACGCACACAAACAACGTTTCGACAAGTTGTTGGATGTGTTTCCAAAACTTGTCGAAACATTATGGACGAGTTCAGACTTTTCCAACTAAAACTATTTCCGAGAAAAATTGAAAAGAAATAAAATTGAGGAGGAGTCTGAACTAGGCTTTTTCCTATTACCTACTCTACAACTATCGCGCGGGATTCGAAGCGTGAATTATTCAATAAACTATTTTTGGAGATACAGAGAGGAGCGTTACTTTAAAGCCATTTTCAAAATTCTACAAAACTAATCTTACACGCGTTAAAAACCCATTTTGTACATTAAACAAATTTACGTTATTTTAAGTTAAAAGTTAAAAATACGTTACGTTAATTAGAATTTTAAAATAAAAAGATAATTGTAAGATGTTTAGTTTTTGTTGGTTGTTTGATGTAAGTAAGAGTCCACCTGACTCGTTACTTCTTCGGCTCATCCGCTGGCTCTTCTCGTTTTCGAACGTCGTATTTGAACACTTGCTTTTGTTGCTTTTGCAAAATAAGGCTATGTACACCACTGGTTGATGAGACCATGGTTGCCCTCAACTTCGCCAATATTTTACAGCTACAACGAGAAAAAAGAATGGGAGAAAGAACGACCGAAGGGAAGTTTTTGTTGCGGTAAAATTTACCGTAACAAACAGCTTCTAAAGTAAAGGTACTACAGAACTCCAATGTAATCCACTACATATTGAAAGCACCTAAAGTACATAAAATCTGTAATTTTGTAAGAATTTATCCTGTAAGTCATAGCAATAAAATAATTAGGTTAGATGTAAATAAGGCAGCAAAATGTGAAAGCACATATCAACCTTTAACTAACTGCGTAAATGCAACAACAATAGCGCAGCCATTTCAACCGAAAGCTCGTATCACCTCCCAGAGATTCAAAAGATCTAGGAAGGAATGAATGAATGAAGTCCAACCCACAAAAATATTTTTGATGAAAATGAAATCATCGTAAAAAGGACATATTTAATTACACTCTCCAATGAAGTAAAGATCAACGAAACTTCGTACATGGGTCATTCTACCCCAATCCATGCCGAACCGCTGTCAGCTAAGATTCTAGCAGTAAAATATCTGGACCACAATTTCCAACTCTCACTTCCAAATCTTCATAGAATCCACATCCAAAACAGAAACCACCTCGAAACACTTGAAGAAGACGTTTCTATCAGAAGACTTTATGGCGGTCAACATTTCCAACCTTGTCCCTGATAGTGGTTATAACATCGGCAATTACTTTATTCAAATTTATACCTATCACAAAGGAAAAATAAAGAGAAATAAAATGCACGACTGGGTCGCACGAACTTGCTCTTATGATAAGCAATTGCGTAGTGGCTGCATATATGGATATTAAAAAAAATTAAATAATTTCGAAAATTCTTTTATTTTTTAAATTAGTTTAAGAGTTTTCTCGGAAAAACTAAGTATGCAATAAAATTTCAAAGCTATACGGGAATCTAGGAAAAAAAAATGTTGAAAATCGTTGGACCAGTTTTTTTTTTAAAAGGTTATTTTTGAAAAACTTTTTCAAAAAATATTTTGAAATTTATTTGAGTATGCAAATATATGGCAATCTGTAGTTTACATTTGAAAAATAATTTTTAAAAAAATCAATGTACCCGTTTCCAACATATTTCGAAAACCAAAAATTTTTTTGAAAAAATTATAAAAAATCAAAAAAAAAAAGTTTTTGAAAATTTTGAAATGCCATATTAATAAAATTATGAATGACTTCCTGTGGCCAAAATTTTATTGAAATCGAATGTATAGTTTACGAGAAAATTTGATTTGAAAATATTGGTTCTATGAGAGGTACCGTTATTAGACAAATTTTGAAAAAAAATTTTGAACCAAAAGATAGATTTTCTTGCAAAAATAGCATTCTGAAAGTTTTATCAAAATCGTTAGAGCCGTTTTTGAGAAAATCAATTTTTGTCTTCAAGATTGTATGGCAGGTGCCGTTATTTTTGGACCTAGAACAAAAGTAAAAAATACGTTCCGAGGGACGGCCAAATAAATCCTAAATACCAAATTTGAAGCAAATCGGCCCACCCGTTCAGCCTCCAGAGGCGCGAACAGACAGACAGACAGACAGACAGACAGACAGACAGACAGACAGACAGACAGACGGACGGAATTCCCAGACCCACTTTTTTCGACTTCTCCATCATCGTAATGTCATGTGTGATTGTTATCTCAAATTTTTTTTTCTGCACGAATCCATAACTTGCCTTATAGTACCTATAATCGCAAGTAAAAAGAAACGACTACAACAAAAAGAATAGATGAAGCAATTGCATATTTAAATAAAATGCACGACTGGGTCGCACGAACTTGCTCTTATGATAAGCAATTGCGTAGTGGCTGCATATATGGATATTAAAAAAAATTAAATAATTTCGAAAATTCTTTTATTTTTTAAATTAGTTTAAGAGTTTTCTCGGAAAAACTAAGTATGCAATAAAATTTCAAAGCTATACGGGAATCTAGGAAAAAAAAATGTTGAAAATCGTTGGACCAGTTTTTTTTTTTAAAGGTTATTTTTGAAAAACTTTTTCAAAAAATATTTTGAAATTTATTTGAGTATGCAAATATATGGCAATCTGTAGTTTACATTTGAAAAATAATTTTTAAAAAAATCAATGTACCCGTTTCCAACATATTTCGAAAACCAAAAATTTTTTTGAAAAAATTATAAAAAATCAAAAAAAAAAGTTTTTGAAAATTTTGAAATGCCATATTAATAAAATTATGAATGACTTCCTGTGGCCAAAATTTTATTGAAATCGAATGTATAGTTTACGAGAAAATTTGATTTGAAAATATTGGTTCTATGAGAGGTACCGTTATTAGACAAATTTTGAAAAAAAATTTTGAACCAAAAGATAGATTTTCTTGCAAAAATAGCATTCTGAAAGTTTTATCAAAATCGTTAGAGCCGTTTTTGAGAAAATCAATTTTTGTCTTCAAGATTGTATGGCAGGTGCCGTTATTTTTGGACCTAGAACAAAAGTAAAAAATACGTTCCGAGGGACGGCCAAATAAATCCTAAATACCAAATTTGAAGCAAATCGGCCCACCCGTTCAGCCTCCAGAGGCGCGAACAGACAGACAGACAGACAGACAGACAGACAGACAGACAGACAGACAGACGGACGGAATTCCCAGACCCACTTTTTTCGACTTCTCCATCATCGTAATGTCATGTGTGATTGTTATCTCAAATTTTTTTTTCTGCACGAATCCATAACTTGCCTTATAGTACCTATAATCGCAAGTAAAAATCGTAACGAGGGCGTATCGAATCTAACAGGGAGGGAAGTTAACACATCAGCACAATTCCAAACAACATAGGCATCAGCAGTGCATTGGCCTCCACTGCAATGGCCTTCTGAATCAGCACATTGCAAAGCTAACGTCCGCCGTCCGCTAAGCTACAATCTACAAACAACATAGGCATCAGCGCTACAATGGCCTCCACTGCAATGGCCTTCAGCGGCAAGCGTCATGTTATATAAGCAAAGGAATTGAATTAATTCGGTTAGGTTGAATAAAGAGGCACTTTGTATTAAGTCGCAAAGAAAACAGACGTGTTTCATTTCTTATTATCTTGTATAATCTCTTCGAGCGTTTGGATTAAAAAAAAAACTTAATCGTTTTTTTTCTTTTAATTTTTTTTTTATTTATTGTATTTATTTAATTTTTAGTTTAATAAGTTTTCACAATTTCAATATTAATTTAACAATTTATTATTTGCTAATGAAAGGCCGCTGTGTCAACCAAGGGCTGCACCTTTCAGCTCGCTTGTCGGATTAGAACTCCATTATGTCTAACAATTAGTCTTACAGGTAACTTATAAATCATATATAAAATTATGTGCTTCGTGAGAACGGAATGCACTTGTTTATGAAATATTCATATTTCATTTGATTTTAATGAAATATGAATTTTTTTTGTCTGCATTGTTCGGACAAGGGGCGTTTTACAATGTCGTGTCGATCAAGTACTCGTCGTGTGCGGTCGCGTTGCTTCTGTGCGCGTGTGTCACCCAAAAATAATCGAAAAAAAAATTAAACCAAAACCGAATTCATATACCCATACCAGTGTTGGCCCAAAATTAATATGATTAACGATTGAAAATTAATGATTAAAAATCATAATCAAACAATTTGATTAAGATCAATTAATCATAATCAAATTTAAAATGATTAAAAATATTAATCTTAATCATTAATCGTTAATTTGATTATTTGATTAAGTATTAACTTTGCCAAAATAAAATGTACCTGTATTAAAAAAAATTTTGTGGTTTCATGAGACCACGATGCAAGTGATACTTTTTTTCGGAAAATTATTCGATTTAGGGTATTAAAATCACGTTTTTGATCTTAAACTAACAGTCCCGGCACATAGCGCGATGATAACTAGATACAATTAAATTTAATCAATTAATGATTAGTGATTAATGATTCACACCAGTAATCATGATTAAGATTACTTTTTTAATCATGATTAATTTAATCTGATTAAAATTAATCAAATTAATTAATTGATTAAAAAATTAATTAATTAATGCCAACATTGACCCATACATAGTGCAATTAAATTAAAATGAGAAATTAAATTCAGCCCTTTACGTTACCCAAAATTAGAAAAAAAAAAAAATAGAATAAACCAGTGAAAAATAAAAAAGAAAGAAACAAAAAAATACACCAAACCTCGCTCATTCGCAGCACAGCATCCAACAATACCCATCCTCTCAACCCACACCACCCATAACTGTTGCTTTCTATGCAGTGCAAGCCTCTTGTGAGGCTTATCGCAAGAGGTTTGAACTGGATAGGTGAGTAGCATTTGATGTATATTTCTATATTAATTCCCGTTTGCAAATTGTTTTATGGGCATAACACCTAGGACAGTTTGTTTAAAATTTTAATTAATATGGGCCTATACTGCGCCGCTGAAATTAGTTTCGTCAAAGTTGAAAATTTTGTGTTTCGTTTTTCAAAATGGTAAGTGATTTTTGTGTCGTCTATTCAAATGTCCGTGGGCCTTAGCAATACAGGCCAGCTGTTTTGGCATTAAGTGAAACCCAAGTTGGACAGAATACTGATTTATCAGAATTTTGTTTGTTTGGATATAACTTAGTGCCATTACTTTTTTTCCACAATGGTCTTATCGTTTATGTTAGGAATGATATTGCTTGCCAGAGCCTTCCCCAATATGGGCATTGTGCTAATACAAACTTTAATTTCCTGTGGCTCAAATTCACTGTCCGCAAGCATATCATTCATTACTGTTTTCTTTAAAGGAGTCCGAATCTTGACAGCATGTCTACTTGTGATGAGTTAGATGTTTTGTCAGATTAAATTTCCCGAATTGTTTCCCATTGTCCTCACACTAAAGTCGTGATTACGGGCGACTTCAATGTACACAATTCAAGTTGGATCCGCTATTCTGGCCAGACAACACTCGAAGGAAGGTATACCGAGATCATTGCTGAGTATAACCATCTTACCCAGCTTGTCGATGAGCCTACTCGTATACCGGATGTTGATGGGCATTCCGCCCATACTCTTGTTCCTTACTTCCCACCCTGATAAATATACTATTAAAGTAACTTCTCCATTTGGCACCTCGGACCATTGTGTCATTTCAGCTAATTTCTCCAACCATCCAGTTAAAGAAAAAATTCCCACTAGGACCGTTTGGCAATACGAGAAAGCCAACTGCGACGGTCTGAATAATTTTTTTCGCAACTTTAACTGGTCATTATGCTTCCTCGATAATGACATTGATACCAGTGCTGAAATGGTTACAGAAGTGATTTTTCTTGGAATGAGAACATTTGTCCCTCACAGAACAAAATGTATCAAACCAAAAGAAAAGTCTTGGTTTACCGAAGAGTGTAAAGAAGCTATCAGGTTGAAAGAAGTAAGCTTCCGATCCTATAAAGCCAACCCAACTGAGGAAAATCGGAAGAAACACAAACAAGTTAGGAACTCGTGCAACTCCGTTATCCATAAAACGAAATTTTTACATGACCAGAAGTTACGGCAAAAAATTGTGCAATGTCCCAAAGGCAGTCAAAACTTCTCGCCATTTGTAAAAAAACGTCAAGAACTCAACGTCATCATCAGTTCCAACGCTCATCGTCGACGATAAAATTATTGTCAGCTCTTCAGAGAAGGCTTATATGCTCGCAGCTCATTTTGCTGCAAGTTCTACGTTGCCTGCAAGCAACAATGCACCTCCTGTACTTGAGAACGTTAATTCTTCTATGGGACAAGTATTTTTCGCACTCGTACAGTAGCAAGAGTACTTCAAGATCTTGATATACACAAATCCGCTGGCCCGGATGGTATACCCCCTATTCTTCTGAAGAAGTGTTCTTCATCGCTGGCAAAACCACTGCGTAAGCTTTTTCATCGCTCCTATCGTTCAGGAATATTTCCTAGTAGATGGAAAACAGCATTTGGCCAACCCGTCCCAAGAAAAGGTGACTCTTCCTCCCCCTCCTCCTACCGACCAATTGCACTTACGTCCCTTCTTTCCAAGGTCATGGAAACGCTGATAAATCGTCAGCTTAAGAAATATCTCGAAGATCGTGAGCTTTTAAATGACCGGCAATACGGCTTTCGCAGCAATCGTTCCACTGGTGATCTGATGGCATATCTCACCGAACAGTGGAACAAATCTGTGCATCGCTTTGGCGAAAGCAAGATTGTTGCGCTTGATATTTAAAAGGCATTTGATAGAGTTTGGCATGAAGCTCTTTTATCGAAAATGCGTGCATTTGGTATCGATGATACTCTTATTCGTTGGATTAGAAGCTGTCTTCTGGACCGTTCAATACAAGTTGTATTAGACGGTTTCAAGTCTGATCTCCACAAAATAAATGCTGGTGTGCCCCAGGGCTCCGTTCTGTCTCCGACTCTCTTTCTCATTTTTATAAATGATCTCTTGTCTGTGACTTCTAATCCATTCAATTGTTTTGCTGACGACTCAACCCTCAGCTTTTCATATACGTTTGATAATTCACGGCCTTCGTCTTCGGACGTGTTATGACAACGAAATCGTATGATAAGCTCATTAAACTCCGATTTAAACAGCATTGTGAATTGGGGTACTAGAAATCGTGTGGAGTTTAATGCGTCAAAAACGCAATGCTGTCTTTTGTCGTTGAAGCTAAACATACCCCCTATGCCATTATCCATGAATGGTACTTGCATCGAGGAGGCCGAAAAGCTATCAGTACTCGGTATGTGTATCAGTGACAATATTCGTTGGAATGATCATATACTTGAGATTGCCAAGAATGCTGCAAGATGCTTAGGTTTTCTTAATAGATGCAAGAAGTTTTTCACCCCTTCTGATCTGGCTACAATTTACAAGGCGTTTATACGCCCTAAACTCGAGTATAACTCCCATCTCTGGGCAGGTGCTTCTCAAATTTTTCTCCACCTGCTCGACAGAGTTCAGAAAAAAGCGTTAAAATTATAAGGAGAGAGAAAAATTATGGAAACATTTCCGTCACTCGAATATCGTCGAAATGTCTCATGTCTTTCCTTATTTTACAGGTTCGTTTACAAAAAATGCTCACTCGAGATAAAGAGATTCTTTCTTTAGTCGTACAACAAGAATGTGGATTGGATTGCCTGGCACAACTTTTCATTAAAAGGACTATAACAAACCCCTTGCGTGCGTGTGCATTATTAAAAAAAAAAACATAAGCGAGAGCTACAGTACGTTTGCAACGAACTGTTGGATACCCTATTCCCCATATTTTTGTATGTGCATGCGTCTGCCTCCCGCAAACAGCCGATGTTTAAGAAACAAAATTCTTCTTTAGCAGACAGAAAAAAATTCAATAACATTAATTTTATGCGGTGTGATGTTCAATTAGTGCTGGCGCAATAAAAAAAGGAGTGCGCCACGCCCAAAGTTAAAACGTTTTATTGCCAAGGCAATTGGTATGAGCTCAGTGACATTCAATTTTATTCTTGCAGATCGATTTGAACAAAACAAGACAAAACTTAAATTTTTAAAAATTAGATTTGGAATGGAAATAGCGATTATGGGTGTTTTTAACAATTATTGGACCACACTCTGCTACGTAACCAAGGAATATAAATCAAAGTGTTCATCTTTTTACTTCAAAACTGCGACCGATAGTTAAAAAACGTTAAAAAAATCAACGCATTATACGACTTTTGTCGGAAACGCCCCTTAAAAGTAGGCAAGTCTTATAAATTTTGAAGCAATAACTGAGCTTTGATCAGTATTTAGGCATATGTGTAAAACTACAGCTGAATCGAGTAGTGTTTAAATAATCTTATCCGAACAAAGGTATTTTATCAAAGTCACGCCTTTAAAAGTCGGCGTATTGAAATAAAATGCATTACTGGGTCGCACGAACTTGCTCTTATGATAAGCAATTGCGTAGTGGCTGCATACATGGATATTAAAAAAAAAAATTAAATAATTTCGAAAATTCTTTTATTTTTTAAATTAGTTTAAGAGTTTTCTCGGAAAAACTAAGTATGCAATAAAATTTCAAAGCTATACGTCAATCTAGAAAAAAAAAAAATATTGAAAATCGTTGGACCAGTTTTTTTTTAAAAAGGTTATTTTTGAAAAACTTTTTCAAAAAATATTTTGAAATTTATTTGAGTATGCAAATATATGGCAATCTGTAGTTTACATTTGAAAAATAATTTAAAAAAAAAATCAATGTACCCGTTTCCAACATATTTCGAAAACCAAAATTTTTTTTGAAAAAATTATAAAAAATCAAAAAAAAAAGTTTTTGAAAATTTTGAAATGCCATATTAATAGAATTATGAATGACTTCCTGTGGCCAAAATTTGATTGAAATCGAATGTATAGTTTACGAGAAAATTTGATTTGAAAATACTGGTTCTATGAGAGGTACCGTTATTAGATAAATTTTGAAAAAAAAATTCAAACCAGAAGATAGATTTTCTTGCCAAAATAGCATTCTGAAAGTTTTATCAAAATCGTTAGAGCCGTTTTTGAGAAAATCAGTTTTTGTCTTCAAGATTGTATGGCAGGTGCCGTTATTTCTGGACCTAGAGCAAAAATAAAAAATATGTTCCGAGGGACGGCCAAATAAATCCTAAATACCAAATTTGAAGCAAATCGGCCCACCCGTTCATCCTCCAGAGGCGCGAACAGACAGACAGACAGACAGACAGACAGACAGACAGACGGACGGAATTTCCAGACCCACTTTTTTCGACTTCTCCATCATCGAAATGTCGTGTGTGATTGTTATCTCAAATTTTTTTTTCTGCACGAATCCATAACTTGCCTTATAGTACCTATAATCGCAAGTAAAAATTTACACAAGAACATGCAGAGATCTATTTCTCAAAAAACGAACGGAAGGAAAAAGGTTTAAATTGAATATTGGAAGTACCTTAAATTATTGAGACTACCTTTTTCGTAACTGTACAAATACCGTTTAGTTACAAAAACAATTTTTGTATAGTTTCTAATGAAAAGTGGGCGTCAGCCACGCCCAAAATCAATTTTTTTGATTTCATACACAACATGTTTATGTGCCAGTCAGACCCACAAAATTTAATATTTGTCGCTTTAATATAACAATTGTTATTTTATAAAAACAATATTGATGGTTTTGTATGAAAAATAGGCGTAAGCCACGCCCAAACTGAAATATTTTTATTTGATTGGAAGAAAGTTTACCTAAAGCTTACGTGTGCAAAATTTTAGCGTTATGCTTTTATCGTAACTGTACAAAAAAACATAATTTAATTTTATTAAATTGAGTTTGTTCAACAAAAATGGCGATTGTGGGCGTGTTTGTGGGCGGATTTTACCGGTTCAAGAACTTAGCCTTACTCTTGAACCAAAGATTATATATACCAAATTTCAGCTTTCTAGCTCAAAAATTGCGACCTCTAGAGAGTATACGGACGGACGGACGGACGGACGGACGGACGGACGGACGGACATGGCTAAATCGACTAGGCTTTTGATTCTGAGTCAGAATATATATACTTTTCTATACCTAACGCTATTATTTCTCTATGTTACAAACTCCACACCAAATACAATATACCCATTCTATGGAATAGGGTATAAAAAAAAAAAAAAAAAATGGTGTGGAACAGTTGTTGCACAAAATAATGTGCCGTTAGGCAAAAGGGGAATATGGGAGGTACAAAGAGTAACGGTTTGGTTATACAAATAATGTGCCGTTAGGCAAAGGGAATGTGGGAAGTAAAAAGGTTAACGGGTTTTTTGACGTCTCTGACATAACTCGTTCTTGCTAGATATTAGAAAACACTAGTCAAATATCTACGTACACAAATTAATCCATATTTATAATTATGTAAATTATTATGTTTTTGAGATCAAGACCATCCAAACTTACTACTGAATTTTCTTTTTTTGATTTAGGAATTTATATTTACCTGACAACTAGGTAGTCTTAATAAATATGAATAATTATTTGGTCTTTCGCTTTAACACAATATTTTATGAAGCAATAAAATAAGAGCGATCAGTCTTATTTTAGAATACTTTAAAATATGCATAAATTCATGAAATTAATACAAGCTTCTAGTTTGCTCTTCAAATATCTACATATTTGAAATTAAAATTACATTCACCTTACAACATGCTACATGCATATGAAATATGAATACATTTATGTAGTTTTATAGAATGTATATATATTTAAGAATTTGCCAAAATAACTATGAATTTATTAATAGGTTAATACAATTATACATACTTATATACATATGTATATATTTATACATATATTTAGTTTAGTTTATTAACTTTAGTTGATGTTTACAACAGGGTTGTAAAATCCTAACACTTGGATTCTAACGGTCTTTAAATAAAAACACCACACAGTTGGTCTTCTTAGTTTTGATTACTTTATTTTCCCAATTCTTAATTCTATTTATATACTTAATTCTACTACCTTATTAGGTCAAATCGTATAACCTGCAGAATAATTGAAAACAATTATTAGGTAGGTCAGTAAAAATGCATTCATAACAAATGCTTGCATTTTAGCCGACCTACACAATATTGTTTTTAGTTTTGTGCAATATTTATATCATCAGCATATCGACCCATGAAGCAATATAACAAAACGTGGAATAATTAAAAACAATTATTAGGTAGGTCAGTAAAAATGCATTCATAACAAATACTTGCATTTTAGCCGACCTACACAATATTGTTTTTAATTTGCGTAATGTTGACATCATCAACATTGCCGACTTACACAATATTTTTTGTTGATATCGTCAACATTTTGCCACCTCCGGCGCCGGCGTTGTTCTTCGGTATTTAAGGTTGCTATTGATTTGCTGAAATTCATGGTCACACTTGTTTCCTTTATTAATTTTGTTTCCAATAGAATGAATTTTGATTGAATGACGCAATCTGGAGTGACGTGAATAATGCCTGTACTATGTAGCACAACTTCTTCCCTAGATGATCCACAAATTAGAAATACAGTGTTATCCTCTGGTGTAGTTAACATCCATGTATTGTGCCATCATAATTCTATCCACATGGTCTGTGTTAATCTTAAGATCCTGGTTGGACATCGCTTGAATGAGAGTTTTTTGTACAACTGTTGGATGATGCAATCTTTACTCTTCTCTATACTGTGGAATATTGATGGGTGTAGTATGAATGTTGTTTCGTTTAGAACTGGTCTTTTTCTTATATCTTCCAGTGGTATTTCAAAATATCTCTGTAGATTGTTATTGACTCTAAACATTGATTGCTGCATCTGTACTTCGCGAAATGTCTGCTCATCGATCTTTTCAGGCACGGTTGTAGTTTTTATAAGATCATATTCACTTATATCACTGATCATGAAATACCCAGTTACTAATATCTCCTCCGAATTTGAAGACATCTCGAGTTTATCCATTGGGTCTGACAATATCTCCATCTCTGAGCCAAGCTTTTCTGTACATTTTCTTATTATTTGTTCCATGCTCTTGTGCGACAAAAACTCAAAAAAGTGACTACGTTTAAGATACGCATTCAGCAGCTTATTGTACTTTGTTTCAATTTCTTGCATGAAGCTTAGAGCAATCAGATAAGCATTTGTCACATGAAGATTTAACTTATTTTCGTCAACCATGCGATACCATGATTCCATTTTGTTGATCTCAGCTAGTCCAGCATTGAGTTTTTTTTCATTCCACACCTTGTAAATTTGTTAATTTTGTTATTGATTCTAGCCTCCGTTTCATTAACAGTGAACAGGGTGGACAGCATAATCTTCGTATTAGACTTAGCACTTTTTATGAGAACCTTCTGGTTGTTGTCTAGGTCTTCAATGTCATGGTACACTTCATCATTTACTCCATATATAGAGTTAAGCACGGTTTCTAGTAGTCCTCTCTTGTTTCTTTGTAATGATGTTATTTGAAGTCTTTTAAAAATTGAGTTTATGTTCTTCCATTCTTCTTCTATATGATGACATTATTCATTGCATTGGCTCTCTGATGTTACCTTCTTTACTCTGTTGCATAACTCACTGAATTGATTCTTCGTTTTGTTTATGTTTTCGTGATCACGTATAATGTCTGTGATTGGAAACTGAACGCTTGTGCGGAGCATACGCCGTTGAATTTTTGCGGTTCCAATTTGTTCTATGAATAATCCAGCTTCTGGGTGAGTTATTGTGTATGTTGTAGATCCCGGCATGATAATTGCACATAATGACAGAATAACCTGGGCGGCAGTAAGGCTAGGTGCTTGTCTTTTGTCTCTCAGCCTTTTGTTGAGATTGGACGGTTGAGTTTGTTGCACTGTATTTTCATCTGATCGCATGATATTTTCTTCGTTCGGTAGCAAACACACCTTCGTTATCGGTCGTTTGCATGTTCCTTTTTCTGTTTTAACAGTTATAAGGCCATCAACTCCGCTATGTACTTCAATGATTTTTCCCATAGGCCATTTTGATGGTGTAAGCAGCTCGTTTTTGAGGAGTACTAGCTGCCCAATTGTCAAGTTCCTTGCTGGCTTCTTCCACTTATAACACTGTTGAAATTTATGTATGTAGTCCTCGTACCAACGCTTGCAAACATCTTGCTTTAGTTTTTGAATTAATTAATATCTTTTTGGACTACCTTCGGCCAGGTCCAAAATGGTGTCGTCTTGTGGTACTAATAATGGTGATCCAATAATAAAGTGACCTGGTGTTAATGCATCTAGATCTTCGATGTTGTCTGTTAATGCACACAGTGGTCGTGAGTTCAAAACTCCTTCTATTTGCACCAAGATGGTGATCATCTCCTCGTAGGTGAATTTCTGTTCACCTATGATTCGATTAAGTTGGTATTTAACTGATTTAACTCCTGCTTCCCAGAGTCCACCAAAGTGTGGGGCTCCAGGTGGAATGAAATGCCATTGTACTCCTTTTTCAGCAAGTTTGGATTGCACTGCTTCGATGATATTTTTAGCTCCCACAAAATTTGTTCCATTATCGCTGTAAAGATGATGTATAGATCCTCTTCTGCTGATCATTCGTCGCAGTGCAGTCATAAACCCATCCGTGGTTAAATCCGACGTCAGTTCAATGTGAATTGCCTTTGTTGACATGCAAACGAATAGCGCAATGTATGCCTTGTGTGACCTTACGCCTCGGGCTTGTGTACATCTTATGTTGATTGGACTTGCGTAATCAACCCCACAATGTGTAAATGGTCGTGAAAATTTAACTCGTTCCTCCGGAAGCTGTCCCATAAGTTAATGGATTCCTTTGCCTTGAACCGAAAGCACCTCACGCATTGATTGATTAACGCCTTGACTGTGTTGGTACCTCGTAATATCCAAAATTTTCTTCGAATGTGGTTCAGAGTCAGTTTTCCACCACCGCGGAGTGTATCGATGTGAGTTTTCTTAATGGTTAATTTTGTCAGTGGATGTGAAGATGGTAATATCATGGGATGTTTCTGATTAACTGACAAGTTTGCGTGTTTCAGGCGTCCTCCGACACGCAATAATCCATTGGAATCAATAAATGGATTCAGTGATGATATTCTGCTATTTGATGCCAGTGTCTTATTTGCCTTTAGATTTTCTATGTCCTCAGAAAATTCCAATTGAGCTCCACGTACCAGCGCCATTTCTGCTTCAACTAGTTCCTTTATCGTTAATGGACCAAAATTAAGCGGTTCACCTTTTATGCTCCGTTTGCAGTTGGTTTTAAATCGTAGACAGTATGCACTTATTCGTTGGAGTTTTGACATTACTGAAAACTTAAGATAAATGTCGTCCTTCGATGGAGAATTGGTATGTCTCGCCAAGCAAACGCGAGATTGTCGGATCTCAGGTATATCTTGAGTTTCTGTCAGAGACTTATCAGTTGGACAGTTTCGCTCTTCTTCCTTTAACCATTCTGGACCATGCCACCATGTCGAATTTTCAGCTAGAGTATCTCCAAATGTTCCTCTATACAGAATGTCAGCAGGATTGTCTTTACCCGGTACGAATCTCCATTTTCCTTCAAAATTTTGCTGTCCACAAGAAACACGATTAGCAACAAATGTGTTCCATTTCACTGGATTCTGTTTTACCCAATTCAACACTATTGTAGAATCTGACCATGCTGTGATTCTGGTATATTTCGTGTCTGATCCTTCTTTGACGTACTTCAGTAATTTTGTGAGTAGAGCTGCTGCGCATAGTTCTAGCCTTGCGAGAGATACTTGCTTTACAGGTGCCACCTTGCTTTTGGATGCGATGAGGGTTACTGTTGTAGATTTACCATTGGTAACCTTTCGATAGACCACCGCTGCATACGCTGTCTCCGAAGCATCTGCGAATCCGTGTAATTCATTTTGAGAACCTTCCATTTGTTGTGTCCATCGTGGAATTCTGACGTTTTCCAACATTGATAGCCTTGTTTTGAATTCGTTCCATTCAGTTTGTATGTTAGTTGGGACCTGCTCATCCCATCCGATGCCCAATAGCCATAGCTTTTGAATAAGAATCTTTGCCTCAATTGTTATTGGTGGCACCCAACCAAATGGATCAAAGATTTTTCCAGCATCACTCAATATTGCTCGTTTGGTACCCTTTGAACTAAAAGATAAGTTTAGTTTAAATTGAAAGTCGTCTGTTATTGGGCACCATTTTAGTCCCAAGATCTTGAATGTTCTGTCATTATCAAAATCATGATCAGGCTCCCTTTCAATTTCTTCTTTTGACAACGTTTTGATAAAGGTTGAGTTATTTGATGTCCATTTGCGTAGATTGAATGCACCCTTTTGAAGTAGAGGAGTCAGTTCTTGTTGAAGATCCAGGCATTCGCATACTGAATTTGCACCGCCTATGCAATCGTCTACGTAAAATCCTTCAAGCAATAATTTGCTTGCACGTGGGTACATTTGTTTTTCATCTCCAGCTAGCTGACATAGAGTTGCCAAATATGGAGCTGATGATGTGCCATACGTAACGGTTTTCAGGATGTATTCCTTGATTGGATCCGTGGAGCGTTCTCTCCACAAAATGCGTTGTAAATTTTGATCCTTATGATCCACCCAAATCTGTCGATACATTTTTTCGATGTCAGCTGTGAAGCCAATTTGAAAAGACCTCTATCGAAGTAGCACGGAAAACAAATCTCTTGGAAGTGTGGGTCCGGTCATCATTATGCTATTTAACGATTCTCCAGATGTCGTCTTTGCTGAGGCATCAAACACAACTCTTAGTTTGGTTGTCGTGCTGTCATCTTTTATAACTGCATGATGTGGAAGATAATATGTTTTTCCAGTAAATGCCGCTGGTGCCTCCTCCATATGCCCAAGAGTGATCTATTCCTTAATGAATTTTGTGCATTCCTGTTGAAGAATCTTATTTCTTGTGAATATTTGCTCCAAGTTGAAGAATCGCCTTAACGCCATTTGGCGTGAACCTCCCAACGCCATACGATGCTTGAGCAGTGGTAACCTTACGATGTAACGTCCTGTGGTGTCTCTATGGTGCGTTGACCTGTAGTGGTCTTCGCACATTTCATCTTCTGTCGACTTGGTTTTAAGGTTCGGAACTTCTTCTAGTTCCCAAAATCTTCTTAAGTTATCATCTTCACTGCAGACACTGATGCATGAAGTTAGACTCTTAGTTTGTGGGTGCCTTGCTGGGCTTGGAGCCGTTACCACTGGTCCTGATAAAATCCACCCAAACTTCGTATTTTGAGCCATTGGGGTGTTTTGTGGGCCCATAATTAGTCCGTCTTGTAAGATCTGCGGTAGTATGTCTGATCCAATTAGCAGATCAACTTCCTTTGGTTGTTTATACCATGGGTCTGCCAGCATTAATCCTTGAATATGATTCAAATTATTGGTTGATATTTCGTTTGATGGTAACCTTGATGTAATAACTGGCATTACAAGTGCTTCAACTTCCAAGCTTATTTTTTCATTGTGAATAGAATGAATTTTGAAGTGACATGCTTCGATGATTTCCATAGCATGACCACTGATGCCTTTGATCCTGTATTGAAATTTGACCATTGATATTTTGAGTTGCCGGGCTAGTCTCTTAGTCAATCAAAGCTCTCACAATTCTCTTTTCTTCTCCCACGCAAACGTTTACCATGGCTGTAGCTAATAGTATCGGCCTATAGCTATGACAGCTAGTTGCGACTTTAGTTGATATAGATTCCGTTGTCGGTCCGGCGGCATTTTCATTTCGGTGAAAATGAAGTAGGGTGTTATGTTGTCGTGTACATAGTTTACACCCTCTTTTTAACGTGCACTCCTTTGTTGTGTGACCTTCTCCCAAGCAGTTAAAGCATAGTCTTGACACTTGTGCTACATTTAATCTTCTTCTCAGGTTCATGCTTAGAAACTTGTTGCAATTAAACAATTGATGGGCTTCGCTGCAAACAACACATTTTGGCCTTGTAAGTGTGGTCAAATGATTTTTTGTAGCTTGATATCTTGTGTGTTGAGGTTGATGATCACGGTTTTCGTCACGGCTGCTCTCTATTCCTCGGAATCTACCCTCGATGAAGTCAAACAACTCACCTAGTTTAGGAATTTCTGTAGATGTTCCTTTGGATTGTTGATATAGCCTTCGTGATTCAGGGTCAAGTTTTGGGCATAATAACTGAATTATTAATGGGTCCCAAGAGGTAACGTTCACTCCTAGATTTTGTATCCCATACAAGATTTCCCTTGATGTATCCATGAGATTTTTCAAGTCGAATGCATTTTCATTCCGAACTGATTTCAAAGTAAGACATTTTTGGATATAGTTGTTTACTAAAGCTGCTGGATTATAGAATCGCTTTGTTAATAAATCTACAGCTGTTACATAATTACATGGTGTTGGTGACAAGTGGCTAATAATTCTTGCTGCTCCACCCTTCAAATTGGATTTTAAATATTGTATTCTTTCAACGTTGCTCAATGATACGTTCTGATGAACCAATCGATCAAACAATTCCCAAAAGGTGGTCCACTCTTCGTACTTGCCGCTGAAGGATGGTATACTTATGACTGGAAGTTTTATTTCTCAATGCGTTGCGGGTTGTGGGGATAATACCTTTTGATGCTGCTGTTGCTGTTCCGCTTCCTTGAGTTTAATGTATGCTTCTTCGTAAATTTGACCAAGCTTTAGGAATTCATTGATGTACTCCTGCTTGTATTCATTTTCTTCCAGTGATGACATGATCTCATCATCAATCTCCACCAGATTTGTCCAGTATTCTTTGATTTGCTCTTGTTTGAACACAAGATAAACTGAATTTTGTCTGAAGTCTATGTTGTCGGTTATGTGTCTGAAATTGGTCTTGACGCTATTAAACTTCTTAAAACACACTGTATTATCTGCAATTCTTGTTGTAGATTCGTTTGACTGCTTGTTAGTCAGCTGCTGTCCTTGTTCTTCTGTTTTTAGGCCCCCTTGTAAGTCCTGATGTGTTTTCATAAGTGGTGTCTTTGGTGGTACGCTTGAGACACCAGATCCTTGGCTTACACTCTTTTTAAAATAATCCAGTTTCTCCTCGAAAGTACTTTTAACTTCGTTATATTTCACTTCAAACTGGTTGTAATATTTCTTCGAAAAGTATACGTGATCTGGATACGTCTCCCTTTGACTTTTCAAATGTTTATCATTGTTTTGGAATTCGGTCCAAATTTCTTCTAGTACACTGGTTTTCTTGGTGAAGTATTCTTGAGAGTACCGAGACTCTCCATCTTTCTTGAAGTTCTTCCATAGTTTATGAACATCTTCAGTGAGCTTGGTCTGATTTACAGCGAGTTCGCTGACTCAGACATGATGAGTTTTCTAATTTTTTATATATAGTGGACTGTATCTGCATCGTTGCTTCTCAACGGCTCGAAGGACCATGTAAAATCCTAACACTTGGATTCTAACGGTCTTTAAATAAAAACACCACACAGTTGGTCTTCTTATTTTTGATTACTTTATTTTCCCAATTCTTAATTCTATTTATATACTTAATTCTACTACCTTATTAGGTCAAATCGAATAACCTGCAGAATAATTGAAAACAATTATTAGGTAGGTCAGTAAAAATGCATTCATAACAAATGCTTGCATTTTAGCCGACCTACACAATATTGTTTTTAATTTGCGTAATGTTGATATCATCAACATTGCCGATTTACACAATATTTATATATCGTCAACAAGGGTGATTGGATTGTAACAAGAAAAAAAAACATATGGGACTGGGGGTCTATTCCCCTCCGTTTAGCCGGTAGGGGCTATTTTCTAAAAACATGACTTTAATTGGCAAACAAAATATTAAAAAATAATGAAAATTCTTACAATGTCCTGCGATACTTTTTTGTAAGGCCAGAAACCTCTTCTTTTATTTTGTTTCTTTAAAACTTAGTTTAGTGAAAATATTGACTTTCAAACACAAAATTTTTAAGAGAAAAGTTAAAAACAAAATTTCAAACTAATTTTTTTCAAAATTTAACGAGATTAATTACCTATTATTTTTGCTGTCAAAATTAAATGTTTTTTTTTACTTTTAAGTCCAACACTGAAAACTGCGTTTCTAGGACTTTCTGTTGCCAAGCAATTCAACAATAACTGAATACAAACACGAATTAATTGGCTAAATGATCACCTGCGCTCTTCCGTAGAGCAATATATACCTATTTTCTTGTTTTTGTGAAGAAGTAACGGGTGATTTTTTAGCTGGTTTGGTTTTGGCAACACTCGTTTTGACAGCTGCCGTGTGTTTAGTACCTTGTGTCACTGTCAAACAGCTTCAGTTTGGTTTGCAATTTAACCATGGATCGTCTTACAAATGAACAACGCTTGCAAATTATTGAATTTTACTATCAAAATTCGTGCTCGGTTCGAAATGTTCATCGCGCACTGCTTCCATTTTATGGTCGGCATTCTCGACCTTCTGAGCAGTCTATTCGGAAGATTGTGACCAAATTTCGCACCAAATTTACTTTGTTGGACATTAAACCACCAACACGTTTACGTACTGTGCGTAGGGAAGAAAATATTGCGGCCGTATCAGCTAGTGTGATGTGTGACAGAAGACCGCGAAATGTCGATTCGGCGCCGTTCCCAGCAGTTAGGCCTTTGTTACAGCACTACGTGGAAAATTTTGCGGAAGGATTTGGGCGTAAAGCCTTTTAAGATACAGCTGGTGCAAGAACTAAAGCCAGCCGACCTACCACAACGCCGAATTTTTGGTGAATGGGCTCTTGGAAAGCTGGCCGAGGATCCGCTTTTTTATCGAAAAATTGTGTTCAGCGATGAGGCTCATTTTTGGTTGAATGGGTACGTAAATAAGCAAAATTGCCGCATTTGGAGTGAAGATCAGCCAGAAACATTGCAACAGCTACCAATGCATCCCGAAAAAGCCACTGTTTGGTGCGGTTTATGGGCCGGCGGCATTATTGGGCCATATTTCTTCAAATATGATGCGAATCGCAGCGTTACTGTCAATGGTGAACGCTACCGAGCGATGATAACAAACTTTTTTTTGCCCGAAATGGAAGTTCTTGACTTGCATGATATGTGGTTTCAACAAGACGGTGCCACATGCCACACAGCACGCGAAACAATGGCGCAATTGCGAGGCGAGTTTGGTGAACAGTTAATTTCACATTTCGGGCCGGTCAATTGGCCGCCTAGATCGTGCGATTTGACACCATTAGACTATTTTTTGTGGGGGTATGTCAAGGCTAATGTCTATAGGGACAAGCCCGCTTCGATTGACGCACTGGAAGCCAACATCCATGCATTCATTCGTGAGATACCGGCCGATATGTGTGAAAGAGTATGCCAAATTGGACTCAGCGGGTGAGCTACCTGAGACGCAGCCGCGGTCAACATTTGCATGAAATTATCTTTAAACATTAAATTGCAAGGTTCAAACTATCGATTCAAATAAATATTTCATTCATTTTTTTGAATTTTTGTGTTTTTTTTTTTTAGAAAAGTTCTAAACCTCTTAAAAAATCACCCATTAGTTTCGGTTATTTTTGAATTGCTTGGCAACAAATATTTTTTTTATAATTAAATATCTCTTCTAATATTTACTAATCATGCACAATGAACATTATGTATACTCTGTTACACATAAATCGGCAGTACACGTCTTATGAGGAAGTTTTTCTTTTATCAGTAGCGTGCCATATTTTTGCACCTCACTAAATTGAAGGAAACCCCATACAAATTGTTCACCCACCACTGAATTTCCAATTGCTTCTGACGTGAATTCTACGTCTCACTGGCTGCGCACAATGGTGTAGCAGCAGCAGTGGCAAGCAGCAATGTCAAAGTAAATCTCAAAAAGAGTAACCAACAAAGCAGCATACACGAATACAATGTGTAGCACTGAACTCAAACAAAAATCATGTCTGCCATTTTGGTTTGTTGTTGTTTTGCAGCGCAGCAGGTTCGTGAAGTTCAAGTCGAATCGACTTGTACTTCAGCGACTCTCTCTGATGCAGCTGCTACTTCACATTGTAGCCGTGCAATACGAATTACGTAAATTTAACTTTGACATTGCTGCGTGCTACTGCTGCTGCTACACTATTGTGCGCAGCCAGTTATTCACAGCACATTTAAATGTGCACTGAAGCACTGATTGTCTGTGGCTGCTGCTATTTAAAATTCAACCCCTTTTTAATTGACTTTCATTCAGAGTTACCAGTGTTCTTTCAGCTTTCTTTCCTTGGGTTTCTGCTGATGAGCTTTTGGTTTTAGAGCTTTAACATTTTTTTAAGATTGTTGCTTATTTGAAATGCTTAGTACGGAAACCCTGCAAGAGCTTTTATATGAAACGCATTTACGGAAAACAAAAGAGTGCAAATGAGAGACAAACATCCCTATCTTCCCTGTACCGCGCGCCGATTTAATGTATTTTATTTTCTCTAAGTAGATAGGCATATGAATTTTTTTCCTTATTTCTTGCCTTGAAGACAATATGCATTTAGTTCTGGGGTGGTATTATTGCAACACACCAAGAGGAAAGAAAGTCAAATAAAATGATTTTTTTACGAACTACAAAAAAACCTTTGAAATGCCAAAGTAGATATAAATGTATTTTTTTCGTTTTGAATTCATGTAAAATTCAAACACACTTAAAAAAATTTTCTTTTTCAAAACCGGATTAGAAGAAAAACAAATTTAGTAAAAAGGTATAAAATTATCCCTATCTTCTTATTTTCCTTTTTACTTGCGATTATAGGTACATACTATAAGGCAAGTTATGCATTCGTCGAAAAAAAAAGTTTTGAGATAACAATCAAACATGACATTACGATGATAGCGAAGACGAAAAATGATGGTCTAAAAATTCTGTCCGTCTGTATGTCTGTCTGTCTGTCTGTCTGTCTGTCTGTCTGTCTGTCTGTCTGTCTGTCTGTATGTATAGACACCTACAGCCCAAACGGGTGGGCCGAATTGCTTCAAACTTGGTCTATAGACTTTTTTAGGTATTGTACAGAGGGGAAATTGAAATTTTTTTTTTAGCTCAAAAAATAACGGTACCTGCCATACAACCGTTACGTTAAAGCTTATTTTTCTCAAAAACGGCTCTAACGATTTCGATTTAAAAAAATCAGTGTTGCTTTTTAGGTACAACCAATCATATGGCTGAAAAAAAAGTTTTAAAAAATGGCTAAGAACGGTACTTTCCATAGGACCGTTTTTTTTTGCTTTCGACTATCTCGAAAATGACTCAACCGATTCCTTCGAAATTTCACACACATATAGCTGTAGGTAGCTCAATTTGTTTTGCATACCAATATTTTTGAAAAATATTTTTTTGTATTTTTAAAAGCATTTTTTAAAAAAAAATTTAAAAAATTAATTTTTTGAAAACTGTTTATTAAATTTTTTTTTTAAATTTTAAATAAATGTATTTGCTGAATACCTATGAACTGGCGTTTTTGAATTTTTTTTGAAAATTATTTTCAAAAAGTTTTTCAAAAAAAACTTTTTTTCTCAAAAACCGCTCCACAGATTTTTCTAAATTTATTCTCATAAATTCAAATTTATCCAAGAAATAAAATGGCGTACTTTTTTTTCAGCTCAAATTAGTTTAAGTATTTATTTAAGAATTTTGAAAATTTTATTTTTATCAAAATCTCAAGCCCATAAACCACTGTCACTCATTAGAGCAAGTTCGTGCGACCCAGTCGTGCATTTTATTTTGTTCACTTTGAGTGTTTTTCGTTTCAAATCCACATTTTTTAGTTATGAGCATACTGGGGACATCTTGTCGGGTAAGATTGAAACTACACTAGTGGGCATAAGTATTTTGACGAAATAAAAATCGTGTATTTTTGAGTTTAACTTTTAAATTTATTTATAAAGAATTTTTGTTTATATTTTTATTTTTATATATAACTAATACAAACTTAAAAATAAACAAGTAAATGTATTTTCATTTAAACTTAAAAAGAAATAAATTTATTAGTTATTTGAAGTATTGGCATAAGTATTTTGACAAGTATATAGTACTAAGAAAATAAAGCTTACATTTAAAAAATGAAAAGAAATGAAGATGAATTTAATAAAATGTATAACCTCCTTTGGCTTCAATAACTTTTTTAAGGCGTCTCATCTCAGTACGGAATCCACTAAATTCTGTAGAATCGCTGGAATATCTCCAGAGGTCTCTTTCCAAAGGAAAGTGACCTCAGAAATTGTCTCCTCTCTGGTTTTATTCAAGGAAACAGTTCTTTTGCGTTTCAAAAGAGACCAGACGTTTTTTATTATATTTAAATCTGGACTTTGAGGTGGCCAGTCCAAAGTGGTAACACCAACATCGTTCAAAAAGTTGGTTATCATCCGGGCCTTGTGGCATGGGGCATTGTCTTGTTGCAGTATAAATGATTCCCCAATTAGCCTATCTCCAGAAGGAAAGGCATTATCATTAAGCGTTTTTAAGGATTTGGTTCATCGAACCGATGATAGGAACTAAGTCACCCAGCCCATTATAAGCGACACAGCCCCAGAACATGACAGAGCCTCCACCATGGCTCACTTTTCGACAAACGGGCCTCTTTTTTTGCCTAACTGCCTTTGGCAGTCTTACAAAAAATTTGTTTTTTTATGAGTTATACTCAAAAGAGCTTTCATCTGTCCATAGAACACTTCTCCAGAACTCCTTTGGCTTGTGCAGATGTTCTTTTGCGAAGGCCAATCCTTTAAGCTTGTTTGCCTTTGATATGTACGGCACGTCCTTAGCTTTGATTGTCTTAAAATCTCCTTCCTTCAAACGTCGTCGGACAGTCCGCTCACTAATTGGAATATTGGCGGTCAAATTCCATTGATCCGCAGCAGATTGAGGCTTCGCAAAAATATTTTTTTTTAAATTCCCGTAGAAGGACTCGGTCTTCAGCGAACGTTGTTTTGTGCTAAGCACCTGGTCTCTTTAGGTTTCTGATGTCATTATACTTCTTGAACTTATTAATTTGATAGTACACAGTTTAACGCGACACATTAAACTCAATTGCAATATCTTTAACTGCCTTTCCAGCTTTAAACTTTGCTACCATTGAAGATCTGATTAACAAACTCAACTCAGCCGTTTTACCCATGGTTTTTAATGAATTTGAATCAATTTTAATCAATTTAAATTTTTTATTTACGTTAAATACCAATCAAAGTTAAGCACTTGATTTGTTTGTTTTCACGCACTCGAAACTGTAGAAACATTAAGACAAAGACTCCGTCGAAATACTCATGCCACTCAAAAATTCGTTGTCTGCATGCATTCTTATCAGCAAAAAGAGAATGCGAACGGTAAAAAATATAAAATTCGGCATGCATAGAGCTAAAACTAGAAGCTTTGTTTTGAGCATCATTTTCGTACCGTTATTAAACGATACTAAAAAAAAGCTACGTTCAATAGCTACAAAACGATTTCGTCAAAATACTTATGCCGACTAGTGTATCTTGGTTTCTCAATGGTTTTAGCCAAATTTTGTTAGTTTTTACCAATTTTTTCAAAAATGGCTGTAACAATTTTAATATACTTTGTGGGTAGTTTTTTGGAGCATTTAATTGTTGACTGCGATCTTAGTTTTTGGTTAAAAATACCAGTAATTGACATCTGTATGCAAACAACTTTATTCCATTGGAAGTCTTGGTGTAGCGAAATAACTGGCAAAATTAACGTTTGTATCTTATTACTCTGTCAATATGTTACACTTCTTAAAGCATAGTAGGTACGCAGCTCGAGCTAAATTAAAGTTCACATTTTTCTCTCTAAACATTAGCTAAGACTCCAGCTAAATTTTGACAGAAGAACGTTGTGTAGAAAGGGCCACTACAAACAGCTGCTCCGTAAAAATTGATGTCAAAGATTTTTTCAAAGATTTTAAAGTGAATTTTAAAAAGTGCTCTTGCCATAAACAGAATGATCGGCCCAAGGCGTTTGACTGTGAGCCAAACCAAAACACTCATCAAACAAAAATTCTTCAATATCCATTTTCGTTTCAAAACAATCACACAAATATATTCGATTTTATTTATTCGATGACAGAAGAAAGAAATGAAAACCAAAATACAGCTGTTCTCTAATTCACGAACGTACCCACAGAAAAGTTAAAGAAGGGCATTCAAATATCGACGTATTGGGACTATTTTTGTAAAAAACACTATTAAAAATATGTAGGTATTTCAATTTACTTTAACAGAACAATTATTATATTTGTATTTGTATGTCTACTCGAAATAACTTTTGTATCCTTTAAATAAGTTTTCGGAAGAGATTTAACCCCAACCACTAATTTTTAGTCCAACACTGAAAAGCGTATGGCTCTAAAACTTTTTGTTTCCAAGCTCTCCAAAAATAACCGAACCTACTTCTTCACGAAAACAAGAAAATCTAGCAATACAAGTGATCATTGAGCCAATTTTTCCGTGATTTTGTGAATATGTAGGTTCGCTTATTTTTGAATAGCTTGGCAACAAAAAGTTTTTGGAGCCGTACGTAATTAATGAGATCATTGAATTTTGTCAACAAAAATAATACTTAATAACGTAAAGTTTTGAAAATATTAGTTTTAAAATATTTGTTTATCTTTTTTTCAAAATTTTGAGTTTGAATGTTATTATGTATTTTGAAAACGGTTCACTAAAATAACTTCATTTTAAATTACAATAATAGAATAAATTCTTAGCTTTACAAAAAAGTATAGCGTGGCATTGTAGAAGTTACCGTGATTTTCTAATAATTTGTTTTCAAATTTAAGTCATGTTTTTAAAAATTCAAAATTTAGAAATAATAATATCGAACAAAGAAAGATAAAAAAGTATTCCGTACATTCATATTAGAATAAATAAGCATGCTAAAAACAAAGAATGATAAAAATTTACCTACTGTGTACATTCATGTTAGTATAAATAAGGATGCTAAAAACAAAGAAAGATAAGAACGTACTGTGTACATTCATGCCATTATAAATAAGGATACTAAAGACAGATAAAGAAAGTGCACGTGTCGAAATTATTAGTCTTTTTCTATAATGTCGAAGCTAGCCAAACTTATAGATTCTCAAGAGCTCCAGAACGATTTTAAAACATAAGCAAGAGCTACACTACGTTTGCAACGAACTGTTGGATACCCTATTCCCCATATTTTTGTATGTGCATGCGTCTGCCTCCCGCAAACAGCCGATGTTTCAGAAACAAAATTCTTCTTTAGCAGACAGAAAAAAATTCAATAACATTAATTTTATGCGGTGTTCAATTAGTGCTGGCGTAATAAAAAAAAGGAGTGCGCCACGCCCAAAGTTAAAACGTTTTATTGCCAAGGCAATTGTTATGAGCTCAGTGACATTCAATTTTATTCTTGCAGATCGATTTGAACAAAACAAGACAAAACTTAAATTTTTAAATATTAGATTTGGAATGGAAATAGCGATTATGTGTGTTTTTTTTAACAATTCTGGGACCACACTCTGCTACGTAACCATGGAATATAAATCCAAGTGTTCATCTGTTTACTTCAAAATTGCGGCCGATAGTTAAAAAACGTTAAAAAAATTAATGCATTATACGACTTTTGACTGAAACGCCCCTTAAAAGTGGGCGTGTCTAAAAAATTTTAAGCACTAACTGCGCTTTGATCAGTATTTAGGCATATCTGTAAGACTACAGCTGAATCGAGTAGTTTTTAAACAATCTTACCTGAACAAAGGTATTTTACCAAAATCACGCCTTTAAAAAGTGGGCGTATTGAAAAAATTTACAAAAGAAAATGTAGAGATATATTTTTCAAATAACGAACGGAAGGAAAAAGGTTTAAATTAAACATTGGAAATGCCTTAAATTCTTAAGGCTGCGTTTTTCGTTCTTTCATGAAAAGTAGGCGTAAGCCACGCCCAAAATTCAAAAATTTCTTTTCATACACAAACCTTTTAGTTTCTATTAAGAGACGCAAAATTTTGGCTTGCGGATTCATTATAAATACCGTTTATTTACAAAAACAATTTTTGTATAGTTTCTAATGAAAAGTGGGCGTCAGCCACGCCCAAAATCAATTTTTTTGATTTCATACACAAGATGTTTATGTGCCAGTAAGACCCACAAAATTTAATCTTTTTCGCTTTAATATAACAATTGTTATTTTATAAAAACAATATTGATGTTTTTGTATGAAAAATAGGCGTAGGCCACGCCCAAACTGAAATATTTTTGTTTGATTGGAAGAAAGTTTAACTAAAGCTTACGTGTGCAAAATTTTAGCGTTATGCTTTTATCGTAACTGTACAAAAAACATAATTTAATTTTATTAAATTGAGGTTGTTCAACAAAAATGGCGGTTGTGGGCGTGTTTGTGGGCGGATTTTACCGGTTCAAGAACTTAGCCTTACTCTTGAACCAAAGATTATATATACCAAATTTCAGCTTTCTAGCTCAAAAATTGCGACCTCTAGAGAGTATACATACGGACGGACGGACGGACGGACGGACATGGCTAAATCGACTAAGCTTTTGATTCTGAGTCAGAATATATATACTTTTCTATACCTGTAGGAACACGCATTCTTACAACATTAAAGATAAGTTAATTGTAAGTCATGAATCATTATAACGTTATTAATCCTAAACTACTTGCAGACCGCCGACGAAATATAATAGCGACATCAGCACATTCCAGTCACAGTCATCACAGTCATAGTCATACAGAACAAACAAAGCGGCAACGATACGACTGCACTCAGATCGGATTGCATCCCAATTTGAGTGCAGTCAATAACAATGCAACGATGACGAGTCGATATACAAAGCAGATTGCATGTGAATTGTGACCTATTTTGTGTATCGTTTAAAAACCGCCACGAACCTACAAAATTCCAAGAAATAGCTACGAGATGGCAAGGCGAATACCAGTGGCGATTCCTCTCAGTTGGCTAGGTTGGCTGCGCCAACCCAAAAATAAATACCTAAATGCAATTCATATTAAATGTATCATGCAATAATATTTTGCGTACAAAATACAAACCAGATTGAGTTTTTTAAAAACCCATGTGTTTACCTAATTACAACAAAACATTTTTCATTCAAATAAAACTAACCGCAGCAATCTCGTGACTTTTTAGTCCCATGCAAAATGTCTCGTCTTTCACATGCTTTCCGTTTACGATCTAGAATGGCATTGGAAATAGCGCATTCATATTCTAATCCAAATCGTATGCAAACTCCCCTTACCCCTCGTGTGCTGCTTTATTCCACCTTTAATGCATAAAATCGATGCTCAAAATAATAGCCATACTGCGAACAGCGAGTCAAAGGAAAACAAATAAAATCATAGCCAGTCATCGCATCATTGGCAAAGCACAAGCAGGGTTGAAAATGTAAACCTAGCAAAGGAAGCAGATTGATAGGAAAATCGAAGTAGGTTCACAAAAAGTATTTACCACTATGTAGGGTCTATATTAAAATGAAATGCACGACTTTGTCGTGCAAGGAAAATCAAAATATTTGCTTAATAAGAAGTGTTTGTGTCGCGCATTTCGAGCATATTGGCAGTGTTATAAGAGACGTTAATTTTAACGTTATTTGCGATATACAAAGACGTCTAATTGAATTAAGCTGCTGCTACATCAGATGTCCGTTACTTGAATTCTAAGCCCAAACAAAAGAACGCAGTAAGATATCAAGAAAATTCTCCAAACAATTACATACATACAAAGGGTTTACCACGATTATCTAGAAAAAAAATGCTGAGCAACAAAATCTAGAAAGAGAAAATCTAGAAACAAATTATTTAGAATTAGATAAATCCAGAAAACCGAAAATCTAGAATTCTAAATATCGAAAATCCAAAATCTAGAAAAAGAGATCAAGAATTAACATAATCTAGAATTAATATTAATACTAGATTTAAAATTCTTCTAAATAAAAAAAAATGTTGAATACTTTTTTTTTCTAGATACTGGATTTCCATCTTTCTAGATTTTTCCATACTCTAGATTTTTCTACTTCTAGATTTTATCTTTCTTTATTTTTTTTTTTATAGATTTCGTCCTTTCTAAATTCTCTCACTCTGGATAACATAGTGATCCCACCCACATAGTACATACAAATGGCTTAAACCATTTTTGAGAAATTTGGTAAACATTTAAATTTTTTTTTTTCTTAAAACTGAAAGGTTCGATATGTGGTAGCTACAATTAAGCAACCTTTAATCTTTAAAATTTAGGTGCAATCTTGTGGGTGCTATGAAAGACATATCCTTTAGGAAGTGCGAACCATTTCGTTACTGTGGTTGTCCACTTTTGTCCAGTTTAATAAAACCTTTAGGTATAACCTGATTTCTGTTCATATCATTTGTAGCCGAAAACTAACAAAATGAAGTTTTTTTTTTACCTTATGTAACAAAGTTGAATAAAAATCGTTCAAGCGTTTTTTGAGCAAATTAGAAATAAAATGCACGACTGGGTCGCACGAACTTGCTCTAATGTGTGACAGTAGTCTAGGCTCTATAGGGGATTGAAATTTTGATAAAAATAAATTTTTCGAAATTGTTAAATAAATATTTTAAGTAATTTGAGCTGAAAAAAAGTACGTCTTTTTATTTCTTGGATAATTTCAATGTATGAGACTAAATTTATGATCTGTGGAGCAGTTTTTGAGAAAAAAAAGTTTTTTTTTTGAAAAATGTTTGAAAATATGTATTACTCAAAAAAAAAATTCAAAAACGCCAGTTAATAGACATTTAGGAAATACATTTATTTCCAATTTTTGAAAAAAATTTAATGAGCAGTTTTCAAAATATTAATTTTTAAAATTAAAAATAATGCCTTTTAAAATATTTACAAAAAAATATTTTTTTAAATGTAAATTTAAAATGTAGAGGTACGCGTTCTCGCAGTATAAATTAAGCTACCTATACCTACCATATATATACATACATATGTATAGTATGCAATTTTGAAAGTATTGGTTGAGCCGATTTTGAGATATTCAAAACAAAAACCGTCCTATGGAAGTACCGTTTTTAGACATTTTTTAAAACTTTTTTCAGTCATATGATCGTACCTGAAAAGCAACAGTGATTTTTTAAAATTTAAAATCGTTAGAAATGTTTTTGAGAAAACTAAGCTTTTACGATCGCGGCATTGAACATTTTTAGAAAATTGAGCGACGGATTGATTTTATGTTTAAATATAGTCGGTATAAAAGTTTTTCATACAAATGAAAAATAATTAATAAATTCGTTTTTAAACGTAAATTTGCTTCTTTTTGCTTTGCTTTTGGGTCCTTGATGTAGCCAACCTAATATTGGAGACCAGGAATCGCCACTGGCGAATACTGGTGTGCATTGGACTAATCGCTGGAATGTGCGGAGTGGGCTGGATAATGAGCTGGGTGTCGAAGGCGTGGGGATGGTATCGTCTCATGTCCCGCATGTACCTGTGGGACCTCATCTAATGGAAAAAACTGTGACTGGACTAGAGAGTTAAGTTGGAAACGTCGAGGTAACGACAAGGTGGCGCGGCGGTCTGCAATTCGAGTTCTAGTTAAAGTAAAGCATAAAGAAAAGAAAAAGCTATAATAGGAATAAAATTGTAAAGTTATGTTAAAAGTGAAGCATAAAGAAAAAGAAAATCTAAAATAATAATAAAATTGTGCATTAATTTTAAAACTGGACAAAGTTGATTGTTTGTTTTAATTATGAATTGGATCCTACATGGGGGCTCAACCGGGATTTACTAAAAGGATTTTTAAAAAAGGATTCAAGGATTTAAGCACGAATTTTTTTTTATTTTTATTGTTGTTCGTTCGTTATCTCGCTTACAGTAAAGTTGAAATCGTTACGTTGTGTGCTACGTTGGCGTCGTGCGTTAAGTTGAGATAGCTACGTCGTATGTGAAGTCGATAGAAGTACAGTCAAGTTGAAAATAGTTACGTCGCGTCAGTCAAGCTGGACATAGTTACGTCGTGTCAGTCAAGTTGAAAATAGTTACGTCGTGTCAGTCAAGTTGAAAATAGTTACGTCGCGTCAGTCAAGCTGGACATAGTTACGTCGTGTCAGTCAAGTTGAAAATAGTTACGTCGTGTCAGTCAAGTTGAAAATTGTTACGTCGCGTCAATCAAATTGGACATAGTTACGTCGTGTCAAATCAAGTTGAAAAAATTTACGTGCGTCGCGTCAATCAAGCTGAAAGTAGTGACGTTGTGAGTCAAGCTGAAGTAGTAAAAATTGGATCGGGTTATAACGAGTGTAGTTTCATGGACGAACTGTTAAATCTAACAACGCGGGTACTGCAAAACTTCCTCAAGAAAAGAAACTTATCGTACCGTTATAACACAAAGGCGGACTTAGTCGATAGAATACGCAGCGAGTTTAAAACCATAAAATTGGAGGAAGTCATCAACGAGACGGAAGACGGACGACTAGCTGATATAGCGGAAAATAAATTAGAAGACGAAAAAGAAAAGCAGCAAAGCGCATACCTGGAAGAAGAAGAAGAAGAAAAAGCAGAAGAAGAAGAAAAACCGAATATGGCCAACGAAAACAACTTCGCATTTCGAGATGTGGAGGATTCCCTCGACCATTTTTCAGGGGAATCGGGGAAGAAATACGATACCTGGATAAAGGACTTCGAAGAGATTGCAACGGTGTGTAAGTGGAATGATATTCAAAAGTTCCTTTATTCAAAGCGATTGCTAAGAGGAGCGGCGAAACTCGCGATAGAAGCAACGTCAGGAGTATCCAGCTACGCGACACTAAAAAGTAAGTTAGAAAAAGAATTTAAAAGTACCAAATCGGGGATCGATGTACACCGTACACTGCAGGCGCGTGTGAAAAAGAATACAGAAAGCTTACTGCAATATGTCTACGCCATGCAACAACTTGCCAACGAAGGGGCAGTCGACGAAGCCTCACTTGTTGAATATATCCGGAACGGGATTCCGGATTCTGTTCACAATAAAACGATTCTATATGAGGCAACAACTTTAGAGCAGCTAAAAAACAAGATTGAGTGCTATAAACAAATGAAGAGGTGTATACCAACACAAAGCGCCAATAGAGGTATGCCAACGCAGAACGCCAACAGGAACAACGCGAGACCTGCACCTCTGATAAGAACAGCGCCTGCAAATGCACTTGGACCAGCAAGACGATGCCACAGTTGCGGTTCGCTATCACATTTGGCTAGCAACTGCCCAGATAAGTCGAAGGGAACGCGTTGTTTCAACTGCAATCAGTTTGGACATATATCACCCAACTGTCCGGTAAAGAATGAGATGGGTCCTTCAACATCCCGAGGGATAAGCCACGCTAATCGAATCGAATCTGATGGAAGCCACATAACGATAAAATTGGAAGGTAAGCCATATCATGCGTTCGTCGACAGTGGTAGTGACGTATCAATCATCCACGAAACTCTCCATAAGAAGGTCAAAAAAGCTCAGCTCGAAGAATCCAGTATGATGCTAAAAGGTTTTGGAAGCAGACCGCGGGCGACATTAGGATCATGTCTGGTGGAAATCAAAATCGAGGAAGACAGTCACTGGGTCCGTTTTCAAATAGTGCCCGACACATGGATTCCAGACGAAATTCTGTTAGGACGTGATTTCCTACGCAACGTGGAGTTGTTAATGAGCAAAGGTAAGATAAAGAGTGTAAAGAACGTAATTTCAAACAACGAGGAACCGGAGCAAAGATACGAATTAGAAGAAAATGACGTCTTCAACATCGAATGGACTAACGAGGAGGATTCGGACTCGAGGTTGCAGGTGGGGAACGAAGAGTATCGTGAAGTCGTAAATCATATAGTGGAATCGTATTCACCGAAGAAGGTGCAAAAATCTTGTATTGAGATGGGGATCGTGTTGATGGACGAAGTACCGGTATATAGAAAAGCACGGAGGCTAGCAATACCTGAGAGAGAAGCAGTGAACAAACAGGTAAAAGAATGGCTGGACGAAGGAGTGATTGTACCTAGTAGATCAGAATATGCCAGCCCGATAGTCCTAGTTAAGAAGAAGGACGGAAGACACAGATTGTGTATCGACTATCGGGAATTGAACAAAAAAATAATAAAAGATAGATTCCCAATGACGGTCATGGAAGAGGTTTTCGAACCACTTTACGATGCTAAGGTGTTTATTACATTAGATCTAAAAGACGGATTTTTCCATGTGGACGTTGCTGAGAACAGCAGAAGATACACAGCATTCGTAACGCCGGACGGACAATACGAATTTTTGAAGGTACCATTCGGACTATGCAATTCACCAGCCGCTTTCCAGAGATTCATCAACCAGATATTCCGTGGATTGGTGTTACAGAAGTATCTACTGATCTACGTGGATGACATTATCATTTTTGCTAAGACCGAAGACGAAGCACTAGAGAAGTTGAAGGTTGTGCTTAAAGTTGCAGAAGAGTATGGGTTAAAGATTAAATGGAAGAAGTGTAACTTCCTATCTCGCGCAGTAGAGTTCCTAGGTCACGTGGTAGGAAACGGAAGTATTAAGCCGTCGGAGGAGAAAATCAAGGCAGTGCAGAAATTTCCGGCACCAAACAACGTAAAGCAAGTGCAGAGCTTTTTGGGGTTAACTGGGTTCTTCAGCAAATTCATTTTAAATTATTCTAAGATAGCAAAGCCATTGTCTGATTTACTACAGAAAGAAGTGAAATTCAGATTTGGTGAAAAAGAAATAACAGCGTTTAATTTATTAAAGTCTTGTCTTTGCAGCGAACCAGTACTGAAGCTTTTCAATCCGAGTTTGCCAACGGAACTCCATACGGATGCAAGTATGGAAGGATATGAAGGGGTGCTGCTACAAAAACACGAGGACGGTAACTTTCACCCGACATTTTTTCTGAGCTTCAAAACCAGCCAATCGGAAAGGAAGTTCACCAGCTACGAACTAGAAGTCCTGGCGATCATGAAATGCCTTGCGAAGCTGAGGGTATATCTCTTAGGACTGGAATTCACCATAGTAACTGACTGTAAGGCGTTCGAGGCAACGATGAAGAAGAGAGACTTATGCCCACGAGTAGCCAGATGGGCGATTATGCTGCAGGAGTATTCGATGAAGGTTATACATCGAGCGGGAACGGCAATGAGGCATGTGGATGCCTTGAGTAGGTACCCGATGGTTATGAGGATTGAAGATGGGCTGATACATAGAGTCAAGGGTGCTCAGAGTAAAGATGAATATTGCCAACTAATTTTTAATGTAATTGCAGCAACGGGAACCTACAAGGACTATGAAGTTAGAGGTGGTTTGCTGTACAAGTTCGAGGAGGGTGCACATCTGCTGGTGCTTCCAAAAACGATGCAGAAGGAAATTGTCCAGAGTGTTCACGCTCAAGGACACAAGAGCTCTCGGAAGGTGGAAGCTATAGTGAAGCAAGATTATTACATACCAAAGCTGAAGAAATGCGTCGAAAATGTCATTGCGAACTGTGTGCCATGCATATTGGTAGAAAGGAAGAACGGTCAAATGGAAGGGTTTCTACACCCAATCGGAAAAAGTGACTTACCGCTCCACACGTTACACGTTGATCATCTAGGGCCATTACCGTCAACTAATAAATTTTATAATTATCTCTTTGTAGTGGTCGATGCATTCACCAAATTCACCTGGATATACCCGGTTAAGACGACAAAATGTGAGGAGGCGATAAAGAAGCTGGAAATGCAAAGTACAATTTTTGGGAACCCTACACGATTGATTTCGGATAGAGGCGCAGCATTCACAGCGAATGCATTCAAAGAATATTGCGGCCGTATGAACATTCAACACGTACTAACAACCACTGGAGTACCACGGGGCAATGGCCAAGTGGAGCGAATAAATAGAATCATTATTGGAGTGCTGTCCAAGATGACATCAAAGGAACCCACAAGATGGTACCAGCACGTAGGTGAAGTCCAAAAGGCGATAAACTCAACGGTATCAAGAAGCACGAAAAGGAGTCCCTTCCAGCTCATGTGCGGAACCATCATGCGAACAGCAGAGGATATGGAGATGAAAGCATTATTAGAAGAAGCAATGCTGGACGAGTTCGAAACGACTAGAGATGACATGCGGAAGAAAGCAAGAGAAGAAATATCCAAGATCCAGATGGAGAACCAAAGGACATACAACAGGAAACGTAAGGCACCAAACGAGTATGAAGTGGGCGAGCTGGTGGCGATTAAACGGACACAATTCAGAACTGGGTTGAAATTACATGCCGAGTATCTAGGGCCCTACGAAGTAACAAAGGCCAAGCGAAATGAGCGCTACGAAGTCAAAAAAGTGGGGCAGCACGAGGGCCCAAACATGACCAGCACAGCAGCCGATCATATGAAGCCGTGGTTGACAACGGACCACGAAGAGGAAGAAAGCGAGATAGAGGACGACGTAGAAAACATCGCCTGAGGTCAGTCGATTCTGCAGGATGGCCGAATGTAGGAACACGCATTCCTACAACATTAAAGATAAGTTAATTGTAAGTCATGAATCATTATAACGTTATTAATCCTAAACTACTTGCAGACCGCCGACGAAATATAATAGCGACATCAGCACATTCCAGTCACAGTCATCACAGTCATAGTCATACAGAACAAACAAAGCGGCAACGATACGACTGCACTCAGATCGGATTGCATCCCAATTTGAGTGCAGTCAATAACAATGCAACGATGACGAGTCGATATACAAAGCAGATTGCATGTGAATTGTGACCTATTTTGTGTATCGTTTAAAAACCGCCACGAACCCACAAAATTCCAAGAAATAGCTACGAGATGGCAAGGCGAATACTGGTGTGCATTGGACTAATCGCTGGAATGTGCGGAGTGGGCTGGATAATGAGCTGGGTGTCGAAGGCGTGGGGATGGTATCGTCTCATGTCCCGCATGTACCTGTGGGACCTCATCTAATGGAAAAAACTGTGACTGGACTAGAGAGTTAAGTTGGAAACGTCGAGGTAACGACACGGTGGCGCGGCGGTCTACAATTCGAGTTCTAGTTAAAGTAAAGCATAAAGAAAAGAAAAAGCTATAATAGGAATAAAATTGTAAAGTTATGTTAAAAGTGAAGCATAAAGAAAAAGAAAATCTAAAATAGGAATAAAATTGTGCATTAATTTTAAAACTGGACAAAGTTGATTGTTTGTTTTAATTATGAGTTGGATCCTACATACCTAACGGTATTATTTCTCTATGTTACAAACTCCACACCAAATACAATATACCCATTCTATGGAATAGGGTATAAAAATTATCTGAATAAATTGATAAGGAAACCGCGGTGAAATTATCAATTAATCGCGTGCTTTACGAACCTCGAACAAAATTTTTAAACAGCTAAAAGGGAGCACGCGTCCATTGTCAATTCAGCTGCCGATGTAGCAAGAGACAAGTTCCTTGAAAATGAAACCTATTCAAAAATAAAACAAATTTATTTTAACTTTAGTTTAAATTTACAAGACCTTCTTGATAAATTTGTAAAAAGTGAAAACCCTCGGTATGTGAAATCAGACTGTTAAAAGTGAAAATCCTCGGTATGTGAAATCAGTTTTAAGCCAATAGAAATCAAACCATTCTCTGGTAAATACGAAGATTGGTTTGAGTTTCAAAATATGTTTGAAAGTATCGTTGATCAAAATACCGATCTCTCAGGCATACAAAAACTGCAATACTTGCTTTCGTCTCTAGAAAAAAATCCTTCAGATTTAATTATCCATCTTCGAATCGAAGACAAATCATACTTAGCTCCCTGGACTAAACTGAATGATAGGTATAAAAATAAGCGAAAATTAGTTAATTCTCAAATAAGGAGGCTTATGGAACAGCAAAAGCTTTCACACGAGACAGCGTCAGGTTTGAAATCACTGCATGATGTCACCACTTCGTACATACATGCACTTAGCAATTTAAAAATAAATGTCGATGCTTGGGACAGCATCCTCATTTATGTAGTGTATCAAAAACTTCCTCTTCAAACTCAGAGGGATTGGGGATATAGATTAGGGACGTCAAAAGTTCTTCCGGACTGGAAAACTTTTGCAGCCTTTATAAAAGCCCGTTTCAGCTCGCTTGAAAATATGGGTGAAGATACTGAACATAAACATCCAGCCACAAATAACACGACCAAGAAAACTACTAACTACCACGTAAAATTGTATGAGACCAACAAACAGTTGATCTGTTGCCAGTGCAGGGCATCTCATGCAATTCGGTTCTGCAGGCAGTTTCCAAATATGGGGGTTAGAGCACGAATTGATGCAATGAACCGTAATGCAATTTGCTGCAATTGCTTTGTTTATGACCACCATTCAGCGAACTGCAGGAGCAGCAATCGGTGCGTAAAATGTGGACTTAAACACTACACCATGCTACATACAGAAATTCATCAACACAACTAATTGTCAAAATATATCGGTGCAAGTGCAACAGAATTATACACCACGCCATGACAATCCATTTAAGAAGACCAAACAATGGCAACTACAATGTTCATCTTGTACAAAATCCGGATTATCTTGTCCTTTCAAATGTGCACACTAATTAACAACAGAGTTACCACAGTGGCTCATATGAGCCAAAAGGACTCATTTTTTTAGGTTGACTCAGGGACTCATCTTTTTAAGATTTGGCTCATTTTTGTAAGTAGAAAAATAAACACAATATGGTCAATTTGCAAGTTCAAAGTCTTTTATATCAATTTTCAGAAAGAAAAAAAAATGTTCAAATATTTATGCGTAGTGTGAACTACGCTTCTATTTACTTTCTTAGACGTTTTGATTTAAAAAATTCAAACGTTCCAACAAAAACAACATCCATTACTTTGATTGGCGTGTTGCCTTCAATGCGTTGACCCAAAAGCAATAAATGCTCTGTCGGGCGTCAGTTCCCAAAGCTCAACTTCCCACAATATTTAAAGCGAGTTGCTGAATAAAACAAAGTGGTTGGTTGGGCTTCAGAATAAGAAGTGAAGTATTATAATTTTATTTGCTCTATTTATACAAGATTCATTTGCCTCGTTTGGTATCCAACCATACTTCGATAATCGACAAAGTTCCATCGATATTCCCAAAATGCAGTATCAGCGGTTGACCATTTGTATACACTTTAAGTGGTTTTTGGGCTAGCTTGCTAGATGCATAATTTCATTCATAAGCCAGCAACCCTACAAAATAAACAAAAATACCCATGCACTATGAAGTGTCAAAGGTATTTTTGTTTACTGTGTATTTCTCTCGCAGCTCGTGCCCAGCAAGTGCCGGTCGAACCATATGATATGATATATACAGCTGGTCAACAAAATAGGTGCAATTATTGTTTTTCATATAAACTTAATTTTAAACTGTGTTTTGTTTATTTAAATATTATTTTGACATTAGTTTTTTTTAGATAATCAATATTTAATAAATAAATAATTTAATAACTAAAATAATTTTAACATTTTAGGCTTTTAAATCAATTTATTATAAATTGTATACAAGAAAACCGTCGGTGTATCCATTTGTTCTTGGACAAAAAAATAGGTGCCGCTTCCTAAATCATCAATAATGATCGTTTATAAGTAAATTATGTTGTGTTTTATCAGAGTTTTAGTTTACCTTTCTCTAATAACTCGAGTATCCGCCATTGTTATCCAAAACTTTTTGAAGTCGGCGTGGCATTGACTCAATAAGCTTTTGGCATGTTTCTTGGGGTATAGAATACCATTCCCTCTGGACAGCAGCCCACAATTGGTTCCCATTTGGAAAATATTGACCTCCTAGTTTCCGCTTAAGCTGATTCCACAAGTTCTCAATCGGGTTGAGATCAGGGGATTGACTTGGCCACGAAACGATTGAGACTTCTTTCTCTCGAAACCAATCCTTCACAAGATGCGCCGTATGTTTCGGATCATTATCCTGCTGAAATTTCCATCGGAGAGGCATGTTTTCTTCGGCAAATGGAAGCATAACATCTTCCAAGTTATCCCTATAACCGTATTTGGTCAATACGTTATTAATGCGGAATATGGGACCCACACCATACCAGGAAAAACAGCCCCAGACCATTATATTTCCTCCCCCGTGTTTGATTGTTTTCCGGGTATAGTGAGGGTGGTAGTCCATTCCTTTTGGTCGCCTGACATTACGCCCCAAATCTGATGAGAACAAATTAATTTTTGTTTCGTCACTCCAGAGGATATTTCGCCATTTTGTTGCTCCTTCAGGTCCGTTCCAACTTATATGGTTTAAGGCAAATTCTTTTCGGGACCTTATATTATTTGCTCTTAGTAAAGGAACTTTCCTGGCAACTCTTCCTGGTAGGTTGAAGCTCTGAAGCCTTCTGCGGATTGTGCGGGCACTGACTTCATTATTGATTTGTGCTCCTATTGTCCTTGACGAAGCAAAAGGTTTAGATTTAACCAAAAGGAGGACACGCGGCGATCAGTGGTGACTGATGTTTTTTTCGGCCTCCCACGATTTTCGCGCACTAATCTGGCCTTGAGTGCATTTGTCACAAAATTTTGGGATCTTCCTAGGGCTTCTGCTATAAATTTGTAAGTCTTACCTTCATTTCTTAGCTGTAAAACTACCCGTCTTTCTTCCGCCGAACAGTGGACGTTTCTACCCATACTAAAAGTCTAATAAACTATTATTTATTATTATTTATTATTTTATTTATTAACAACTATCATTTATGGATAGTAAAACTATTAAAAAGAGGTTACCTTGAAATTTAGTATTTTTTTGAAATAACAAAGATATAAACTGTGGGTTTATTTGGAGAACACCTATTTTAATGACCAACTTCTTAAAAACACCAAATCCTAATGCAACAAAGAAAATAGAACAGCTCAACATAACACACACAAAATGCAGTAAGCCCAGCATCAGTGTCAACAGAATAACCGTTTTTTCTTAAAACAAGATCTTTTTGTAAGGCCTGCGATCAAAAAAACAGTTATTTTGCATCAAAGACAACAGTGGTGCGAAAAAATTTGATCACACCTATTTTTTTGACCAGCTGTGTATGTACTTGTACATGCATAATGAATATAGATACTTATTGTGACTCGAAATGAGTTCGGTGCATGCGATGGGAAATCGAGTATCAAGTATCGAAGCAAGGTTGAATACCCTATTAATGCCTGATTCACAACCTCGCGTCACGACGAGAGCATCGCGAGGGTCTCGTTGACGTTGTCAAAAAACTTCCAATGTATGGAAGTGTATGAATCAATGTACAATGTACCGATTCTCGTCGCGATATAACGCGTTGAATTTCCAAAAAGTTGGAAAAACTCGCGCGAATTAAATATATTTTTAATTTTTTAGTTTTTTAAAAAATAGAATCTTTATTCAGACCGAACTGTTTGCGTCAGTTGTCTCTTAAAAACTAACTTGAATATGTTTCTTAAATCTAATTGGAGATCGAAACTAAATGACTCAATATGATGACATACCAATCATGTTGGTATTTGTTTGTATATTGTTTATGTTCTCACGGATGTCCGCAGCGGAAGTTATTGTTGATGATTTGGATGTAAACATAACTCCTCCTCCCTTAGCTTTTCGTCTCCCGATGAAAGTATATACTACTTTTTTGCATACTATGCTTAATATAAATATCATAATTATGATAAAAAAGATAAAATTCCAATAATACAATTTAGAATGAGTATTTAAATTGTTCTTAATAACATCTATGTTATCTAATTCTAGGTCTATATCAAAAGCAGTTATGTTAGAAATTTTAATATCCAAACTAATAGGTTCCTATATAAAATTAACATAGTTTCTATATGTTGTATTCAATATAATTACTTCACAATTTTCAAATTTAATTATTACATTATTTTGAACCTTTACATTTTTTCTTTCATCACAATTAGAAAGCATTGTTAGGTTTGAATTTTTAATTACAATTATTCCATCTTTTATTTCATTTACAATATTTTTATTTAAGTTTATAACCTTTTTGCAAGGATTGCACATCTTAAATTCTTTTAAATGTTTAAATTCACTTTTAGTCCCGTCAAGGTACATTTTATTATTAATAAGTAATTTTGTTGGATTTAATTTAATTTCTTCTCCTTTAGAATTGAAAATTGGTAAAAAGATAGCTTGATGGAAGGGAATACTGTTTTGTGGAATTTGAATAATGAATATAATCTGATTTTCACCATATGCAGCACTACTAACTCTTATTTGCCTGAGTTTGTCGAAGTCTATATCATAATCTTCTATTTCTTTAACTGTTAAAATATTATTAGTTAGAATACCTAATCTGCTACTTAAAATGTTGTTTTGAATCTTCTGTATTATGTGGTCAATATGTTCGAGTCTATTTTCTAATTGTAAAATTATTAATTCTCCATAAGATTTAGTATTAGGGGATTCCCATACACTTTCTGTTACTCTTTTATATATTTGTTTTATACTTGTTTGAAGTTGCAAGTTAATTTTTACTTGTTTGTTATTGTTTTCAATTAATGCTTGGGATGCATCATTTAAAATCTTTAATTTTTTTTCTATTGCTAATCTGTCTTCTTCATCCATCGACCCAAATATAAATTTTAATACATTACCGCCCAGGTTTATTAATCCTCTCTTTACTCTTTTATTGCTATTTTCCTTGTAATGTTGAACTGTTTTAATTTGCATTTTTAAATCATCTAATCTTTGAAAAATGTCAGTAGGTATAAATTTTGGTTTATTTGTTTCAATCACGGTATGTTCCAATTTGTTTATTAATGTTTCAATTTCTGTTATATTTATAACATGCACTATATTGTTGTAATAGTCAACTATATTTGAATAACCATGTTTTATTATTGTATACCCATTTTCGGTGTTAATGTTTTCGATGTTTAATTTTCCACATCTCACAAAAGTAACTAGTGCAAGCACTAAAAGGATCAAGACAATTTTCATTTTTTTTTTTTATCGGATGAATAATTTTCTTGTTGATCTCGTAATTTAGCGAATTCACTACGCGTTTTATTTGTAAAAATTAAATTATTATTATTTTTAAAGTTTTTACGCGTTTTTCTTTCACGTTGAATATTGCGACTATGTTGTTGCTCGGTCAAACCAAATCTGAATACCGGTTCAAATTTATTTCTGTCAGCTCGCGGATTTCGAATGAAAGCATGACTTCTGTTCTCATGAAAGTTCTCGCGATTTTCGTTAATTTTTGATATGACTCTTTCTTTGTTTTTGGATATAAGTTCGTATATTTTATTTTTGTCACATTTCCCATAATGCACATCGTATGGAGTATTTTTGGTAACACTAGGTATGTATAGAAGTATTATACAGTCTTGTAGCTGTTGTTACAGTCTTTCTGATTTCATTTATAGTCAGATTTGTTTTGCCTTGTATAAGTATACGAATCTTTTGCTTCAAAGCTCTATGAAATGATTCAATATCGGAATTTCCTGTATTAGAGTTTGCTTTTGTAAAATGATAATTTATTTTTTCTTCTCTCAGGAATGAGATTATTCTAGGCACGTTAAATTCATTATCAAGAATAAGTTTTTCAGGTTTCTTTGGCTGAGCTATGATTTCTGCTATATTTTCTGCTAGGGAAATATGTGATACATTTGGAAGGTATCGAATCTCTACAAATTTACTAAATCTATCTATACATGTAAGAAATTTAGTTTTGGAAGTTTCGTATATGTCCATGGACACCATTTCTCGAATATCACTGGGTGTTTCTGTTATACAAAATTTTTCTTTAACAGGATGCCTGTCATATTTGTACATGCTGCAAACATTACAAGAATTAATGATTTCCGTGATTAAATTACGAAGATTTTTGAAGTATATCTTCTTTCTTAGTCCTTGCCAATTGTCTTCAATTCCTGCATGATTATTTTCATGTTCATGGTAGAAGCGTATTTGTTTTACCGCTTCTTCCTCCGTTTCTATATCTTTAGCTAGGTAAGTACATTTGTAAAATTTTATTCTAGTACCGTAAAGATTGATTAATTTTTGTTGTAAAACGTTATATTTGGAATCATCCAATTTTGTGAAAATTCCAGTGGGTTTTTGTGTTATGTAAGTCTTTATTATCTCTTCAAAATTATTATTATTTAAAATTTCCGTACCCACACTTATTCGTGTTTTTCTTTTTAATGTTTTTACTTTAACTTTATCTCCTTGTTCTAGTATAATTTGTTGTGAATATATGTTAACTGCAGTATCTTTGATAGGAAAATGATCGTTAACTTGATCAGCTTGAGAATGTATAGTGTGGACCATGGAGTTATTATCAGCCATATTAATTTCTCTTGAGAGAAAATCTGCCACTGTATTATTTTTTCCTTTGAGGTAATCTATTTGGAAGTCGTATTCTCCTAACTGAAGAATCCAACGCTGAAGACGAGGGGAAATGTCTTTTCCCAAATTTTTGGTTTGTAGCCATTTTAATGGCTGGTGATCTGTTCTTAGATCAAATTTTTTTCCGTATAGATATGGTCTTAGATATTTAACTGCCCAAACGATGGCTAATAATTCTTTTTCCGTTGTGGAATAGTTGCGTTCATGCTCATTGAGGGTTCTAGATATAAAACTTATGGGATGATTGTCCTGCGAAAGAACAGCTCCAATTGCATGGTTACTGGCATCTGTAGTAAGGCAAATTTTTTTGTTAAAATCTGGGTAGGCTAATATAGGTTCTGTTATTAAATATTCTCTAAGTTCTTCGAATGCTTTGAGATATTCTGGATCATCTACTTTGATTTTTGAATTTTTCTTTAGGCATTTAGTCAAAGGCAAAGCAATTTTTGCGTATTGATGCAATTTTATCTGCATTAGGTTTTACTCCGTTTGAAGTAATAGTATGTCCCAAGAACTTCGTTTCCCTTCTTAAAAAGTTACATTTGTCAATTTGCACTTTTAAATTGAAATGTCTAAGTTTTTTGAATATTAAATGAAGGTTTGTCAAATGTTCTTTCAATGAAGTTGAAAAAATTAAAATGTCGTCTAAATAGACAACACAAATTTTATTCAAATATTCTGCTAGCACTTCGTTCATCATACACTGGAACGTAGCGGGTGCATTCTTAAGGCCAAAGGGCATGCGTAAGAATTCGTAATGTCTTGAAGGCGTTGAGAAGGCGGTCTGCTCTATATCATTAGGATCGTTTTTTATTTGGTGAAAACCTTTGGCTAAATCCAAAGTAGAAAAATATTGACATCTGCCCAACTTATCGAGTAAGTCATCTATATTAGGGATTGGGTGTTTGAACTCAATTGTCTTTTCGTTGAGTTTTCTATAGTCAACCACAATCCTCCATTTCTCTTTGCCTGAATTATCTTCCTTTTTAGGAACAACCCAGATGGGAGACGCATAAGGTGAAATACTTTTCCTTATTATACCGTCTCTTAGCATTTGAGAAATTTGTTTATTGATTTCATCTTCGTGTACTTTTGGGTACCGGTATATTTTTGTATAAACAGGTGCATCATCGGTCGTTCGAATTTTATGCACTGTTTGTGAAGTGGAACTGAGCATATCTCCTTCTTTATAAAATAGATCCCTATTTTCATGAAGGAATGCTTGCAATTCTTCTTTTTCTTCAAAATTTAAGTCGTTTGGGACTAATTGTTTTATACTCAAATGATTTACGCTCAAATGAGTTATTTCCTTATATTTATATGGACAATCTTGTCCCTGATTATAGTTTTCGAATGAAATTCTGTTTTGATTTATTTCTACGTAGCCTTGTTTAAGGTCTATGATGGCTTCGATTGGTTTAAGGACATTAGTACCAAGAATTCCATCAAATTTATTATTTTGGAAATCTAATAATTTCCAACACTTTGCGGATCCATTTTCGTTGAACTCCACTGGTAATGGATTTATTATTTCTTCATTTATTTGTGTTTTTGTGTCTATTGTATTTATAGACATAGGTTTATTTAAAATTGTTCGTTTATAATTAGGTGATTTATTTTTATTTAAAAGAGATACAGAAGCCCCCGTATCTACTAATAATCTTATGCTTCGATTTTCAATATTAATTGTTATTATGGGAAGTGTCTCGACTTCCCGGGGAACATAAAATTTACATTTGGTTCTTCAGTTTCCTTAAGGTCAGTATTATTTACATCCATAGGACGAGGAATATTTCTATATTGGTATGAGGGGTTAAAACCAAATCTATGAGTTGAATTTGGATTACGCTGGCCTAAAATTTGTTGATTATGTGCACGAACCTGTGCGGAATTGTTCATATCTACTCTAGGTCTGAAGTGATTGAATGGTTGTCTAAAAGTGTGATTATGATTATAATTATTATTGCTGAAATTGTTCTGATTCTGTCTATTAGGTACATGTAACTTGGGTTGCCATTGGTTATTTTGGTTATTAATCCTAAAATTATGTTCTCTACTATCATTGTTCCTGAATGGATTATTGACTGTTTTAAAATTATTATTATTATTATTAAGTTTTTTTTCTTGCTTATTTTCTAATCTTTTGTTATGATCCGTATCATTACTTTGTCTTGTTACAAAACCTGCATTACTTAATTCGTGCCAAGCTAATTCCATAGTTGCTGGCTTAAGTGCATATAAAATAGTTCTCATATGTATAGGCAATCTTTCTTTGAAAATATTTAATGCTGTCTCTGTATTTCTAGGTATATCTGTGATATTATTTTCCTGAAGACACTTTTGATTGAGAAGAGACAATATCTTTTGAATATAATTATAGAATAAAAGGACATCTCCACGAAATTGAGCGCTTCTTAATTCTTCGTAAAGTTTGTTACTATTTTTAAATCCACCTGTTGACATAAACAACATTTTGAATCTTAATAATTATGTTTCAAGCTTAAGACTATTTTCTTTATTCAATGTACATTCATAAATAACATAATTCTACATTCTATATTCTACATTCTACTTTACTATAAAAGAACTATAATATCTTTGTACTTATATTAACCTAAATTTTTCTTACTTATTAAACTGAAGTCAAATCAAGTCGACGTCTTTTAATCTTCTTTTCTAAGAAGCATCCTACAATATTTCAGACAGGTTATGGGCCCAGCTCCTTCGGAATAAAAATTTAATTTAAGTTTAATAGTTATTTTTTGAATAATGACGTATTTCACCGGAAAAATCCCACTTTTTAATGGGTTAAACTATTTTACCTGGAAGCCTCAAATGGAGGCAGTTTTGCACAAGAATCGTTTATTGAAAATGGTACAGGGGCTGGAAATTAAACCTAAGACAGATGAAACCAAAATCGAGGAATGGAACACCAAAGATTTGGACGCCAGATGCGAACTCATAATTGCTATGGAATCCGCACAAGTGTCTCTCGTAAGATCGTACACTACGTCCAATTAACTTCGGAATTTTTTAGAAAAGACGTTCGATCGAAAAGGAACACGTCAAAAGGTAGAGGAATTCCGTAAGTTAATTAGCTTCAAAATGCTTGAAGATGAAAATATGGAACAATACCTCATTGATTTTAATTTAATTGTAACACGGTTGCGGGAGATGGATGCCAATCTGGATGAGGAGCTGCTGGTGATGCTGTTGCTGGATGGACTGCCGGAGAGCTATAAAGACATACAAGCTGCTTTTGATGCATCAAACGAATTCCCTAAAATGGATGTACTACGAACTAGACTTCTCCAGGTGAGCGACAAGAGAAAGCCAACGATGGATCGAAAGGATGATGCACTTAAGGTTAAGTTCCATAGAAAGAAACCACATGACCAACAAACAGGTACGTCAAAAACCAATTTTAATTACAATTGTCACCGATGTGGGCGCAAGGGGCATATGAAAAAAGATTGTCGTGTTAATATTCAGAAAGAAAAATCACGATTAGTTGAAAACATATCACACGAGGAAGGTTTTATCTCCAGGGAATTCGAAATAAGTGCACCAATAAAGGGGATTTCGCAAGAAGTTAGCTCAGTTAATGATAGATTAGACAAAATTAATTGGTTCATAGACAGCGGAGCCACCTCGCACATGTGTTGCGATAAGAAATTTTTCATAAGTTTAGACACTGACTACTCCGGACAAGTGCAGGTTGCAAATAAAAAATCAGCAAGTGTCAAGGGCATAGGAACAGTTCAGTTAGAGATTAAAGTAAATGGGAAAAATAGAACCATATGTTTTTACCGTACTCTCTATGTACCAACTCTAAGAAGTAATCTCATTTCAACAAGCAAGGCAACTGATAACGGATGCAGAGTATTGATAGAAGGAGGACGTGCACATATTTTTCGAGGTAATAAGTTGTTGGTCGAAGCTGTGAAGAGTAAGGGACTTTACTCAGTCATACTAGCATCAGAAGATGAAGATGATGATCGGTGTAATAAAGTTGAGAGCATTGATCAGAAAAATAATCTCTTAGAATTTTGGCATAAGAGATATGGGCATTTAAATTGTACATCACTGCGAAAATTAAGAGACTCTTCGATGGTTAAAGGGTTGCCAAATTTTAGAAACACAAAAATAGACTGTGTTGCATGTATTAGAGGGAAACAATCGAGGCTTCCATTTCCTACAAAAACAGAAAAGTCTTCAAAGCAGATTCTAGAAATTATTCACACGGACCTGTGCGGTCCAATGAATGTCGAATCAATTAATAAGAACCTTTATTTCGCTACATTTATTGACGACTATTCTCGCAAAGTATTTGTTTATTTTTTGCGACAAAAGAGCGAATACTTAAGTGTTTTTAAGAAGTTTAAAGAGCTAGTGGAGAATGAGACAAGCTTTAAAATCAAAGTCCTACGAAGTGACAATGCACGTGAGCTTTTGAGTGAAGATTTTTCCAAGTTCTTGAGTGAAAATGGTATCAAGCGGCACCTGACTGTTGAGTACACTCCTCAACAAAACGGTGTGGCTGAGCGCATGAACCGCACGCTGGTTGAGATGGCTCGTTGTTTCATGATCGAGGCGAACCTTCCAAAGTTCTTATGGGCTGAATTGATTCTCACTTCGGCTTATATTCGCAGTCATTGCCCCACTATGATGAACAAAACAAAAACACCGGAACAAATTTGGACAGGTAGGATACCAAAAGTTAGCCATTTTCGCCAAATTGGTTGTCGTGCCATTGTTCTTAACAAAGCTCCAGGTAGATCTAAGCTAGATCCAAAAAGCGAATTTGTTCTTATTGGGTATTCTGTAGAGTCCAAAGCATACCGCTTGTGGAAAAGAGGAACAAGGAATATAATTAAAAGTAGAGATGTTCGGTTCATTGAACAAATTGATTCCTACCAAACTGAAAATGAAAACAATAATTTTTATGAATTTGAATCTATTAGAGGAAACAAAGCAGATAAGGTAGTACAAGAAAAGGAAGAAGATCAGCATATTCCAAGGAAAATTGAAGAAGAAAAAGATGATGAAGATGAAGATGAATATGAAAGTACCGATGATGCAGATGATGTTAAAGGAGAAATCCAATGCAATGATGACGAACATGCAAACACAAATCTTAAAGGAAAACAAAGAAATGAGCAGTATATAAGCAGCAGGTTAAGATCGTGTGATCAGTCGGAAAATGTAATTGAGTTAGCTTTAAATACTAGTTTTCTTGAAGACCCAAGCAATTTTGGCCAAGCTATGAACTCTCCAGATGCTAATGAGTGGATTATGGCTATGAAGGAAGAATATCGCAGTCTAATGGAGAATAAAACTTGGATTTTGACTGAACTTCCATTGAACCGAAAAGCTATAGGCTCTCGTTGGGTTTTCAAGACAAAATACAAGCCGGATGGAATAATCGAAAGACGTAAAGCGAGACTCGTCGCTAAAGGTTATAGTCAGAAATACGGCATCGACTATGTGGAAACCTATTCGCCTGTTATACGACAAAGTTCACTTCGACTTATTTATGCGCTGTCTGTTCAATTTGACCTGGAACTCCACCACTTAGATGTCTCGACAGCTTTCTTGAATGGCAAACTTAACGAGGAGATTTTTATGAGTCAACCTGAAGGTTTTGTCGACTCTGACCATCCGCAAAAAGTTTGTCGTTTAAATAAAGCACTCTACGGGCTTAAGCAGGCAAGCAGACAGTGGCATGCAACTTTAAACAAAAAGCTAGAAGGTCTGGGCCTATCCCAATCGAACTATGATCATTGTGTTTATTTTAAGGTCAACAATGAAGAAAGAACTATTTTAGGAATATACGTGGATGATATTTTAGTAGCATCAAATTCAAAAATTAAAATCAACCTAATAAAGCAAAAACTTTCTGAGAGTTTTGATATCAGAGATCTGGGTCATCCCTCTCTTTGTATAGGACTCGAGATCAAGAAACAAAACGGAACTCTTTCAATCTCTCAAACTCGTTACATAAATAATCTTTCTACAAAATATAAATTGCAAAACGCCAAACCAAATTTTATTCCCATGCAGGTTAAGCTTAAACTTGAAAAGGAACCAACTGTCACTGGAGAACGTGCGGCTGTTGAAACTAAGAAGTATCAGGAGGTAGTTGGATCTTTGATGCATCTTGCAGTGTTCAGTCGGCCAGACATTGCATATAGCGTAAGCAGTTTGGCACAATTCGCTCAAAGTCCTAAAAAACAACACTGGAATGCTGCTCTTCGTTTGATGCGTTATCTGAATTATACAAAGCATGCAAGATTAATTTATCGAAAAACAAAATTACCTTTAATAGACTACGTGGACGCAAGCTGGGCTGAGGATATAAATGATAGAAAGTCTCAAACCGGTTTCTGTTTTATACTTTCAGATGGTGCTATCAGCTGGGAATCCAAAAAACAGCGAACAGTGGCAACTTCTAGTGCAGAAGCGGAATATATTGCGCTATCCGAAGCTGCAAAAGAGGCTTACTCCATTCGTTTCCTACTGAATGAGCTTAAAATTCCTGTGGCAGAGCCTACGTTAATATATTGCGACAATCAGAGTGCACAACAAATCGCAAATTATGGAGGCAAGCAATCAAGAACCAAGCATATGGACTATAAGTATCATTTTATTAGAGAGGCGATTGAGAATGGCGTAGTTAACATCGACTATCTTCAAACTGAGTTAATGGCAGCAGATGGGTTGACTAAAGCACTTCCAAAGGACAAGCATTTTTTCTGTTTCAAAAGGTTCGGAATGGATTTCGACTGTAAATGTTGACGAGGAGTGTTGACATAAACAACATTTTGAATCTTAATAATTATGTTTCAAGCTTAAGACTATTTTCTTTATTCAATGTACATTCATAAATAACATAATTCTACATTCTATATTCTACATTCTACTTTACTATAAAATAACTATAATATCTTTGTACTTATATTAACCTAAATTTTTCTTACTTATTAAACTGAAGTCAAATCAAGTCGACGTCTTTTAATCTTCTTTTCTAAGAAGCATCCTACAATATTTCAGACACCACCAAAATTTTCAAGGAGCATACATTTTATATCCACCCATCTTGTAAGATGTGTATGAATTTCAATTGCTTGACGAGCTCTACCAGTAAATTTAGATTTGAGAATATTAATACACATTTTTTGTGACTGCTCATTATACAATAATAAAGTGGGAATAATGTCGTCGACATTTGAAATGAAAATAGGAAGATCTTCTGTCTTCCCATCAAAATGTTGCAAGCGTTCTATATACTTAAGGGGATTTAATTCTAATGATCTTAAATTAATATTACCATCTTGTTGAACTTGTGCGGCTTGTTGTGCTGCTACATTTTGTTGTTGTGCTGCTGCTTGCTGTTGTGCTGCTGCAATTTGTTGTGCTGCTGCTTGTTGTTGTGCGTTCATGTTTCTATTTTTGTTTTGTATGATAAAACGCGAAAGTTTTCTTTTGAAATCAATGTTGATGATTTTTTTTTTTTTTTATTATTGCACTTATATATATTTTTTTTATTATTTTATTTTATATGGTATACATATGTGTATATTACGATTTCTCTTTTTTTTTCTTCACTTTTATTGATTAACTTATAAGTTTACTTATAGTTATTAAGTTTATCTGTGTTCTGAAGATAATTTAAAACACTGATTTTATTTAACACTTTTTTTTTCACAGAAGCCTCTGCGGCTATTCGAAACTTAAGAGGATAAATCCTTCTTTTTATTTCTTCCGTTTTCACAAATTATTTATAGTGTTAAGTCCGATCACTGGATAGTATTTCTTCATTAATTTTCTTTTAATGTCTGAAAACTATCCTACCGACTGCGCCAATTAAATATATTTTTAATTTTTTAGTTTTTTAAAAAATAGAATCTTTATTCAGACCGAACTGTTTGCGTCAGTTGTCTCTTAAAAACTAACTTGAATATGTTTCTTAAATCTAATTGGAGATCGAAACCAAATGACTCAATATGATGACATACCAATCATGTTGGTATTTGTTTGTATATTTGCCGCTGGGTCCAGTTCATTGTTTATGTTCTCACGGATGTCCGCAGCGGAAGTTATTGTTGATGATTTGGATGTAAACATAACTCGCGAGACGACGTGACACTTGTAAGTTACGATGGCATCATGCTAATAGGGCGCCCCTTTTAAGTGAATAGTGGAATAAAATCAAATTCTGGGGTTTGTTCACACGTGCATTTATTTGTTGCTGGCAATAAAAGTTTAAATCTTCCTTTAATTGTGCAATATATTGGTGGAAAATGTAGGGAATATAGTATTTTATTGAAAATTCTCTAAATAAAACTCATTTTGTTAGTTTATCTGTTAAATTTTCTAGAAATTTAGTTTGAATTATTACCGCAGTAGCGCCACACGCTTTCTGTGGCGAAGTTGTCTCGTTTTGTATTTTTGTTTTACTTCTTATCTGTCAATAGTAAATGTCATAGTATATTAGCATTATAAATGCAGTATGAGAATTCAATAAAAGTGTAAGATTTATGAAAACGAACAATTGTTGTCACAAAATGAAAGGAAATCCACACATGCAGATAGCCTTAAGGATTATAAAAACTAATTACCTAGCTATGGACTAATTCCTGTGATCATAGCTCTGTAAATTGGTTCTTATTTAGACGGACGCATTCCACTTGTAATGTAATGTCTCAGGTAAGTTGTAGGAGAAATTAAAGACAGCAACAGGTCTCGGCGCAAGTCTATTGGTTTTAACTGCCCTTTGTGCGATTATTCCTAAAGGCATTCGGTCATTGTACTCATTGGATAGGGTTCCTGATAAACAATTTCTACCAAAGCAGTTCATTGCCAGCTCGGAACCAGAAGTAAATGCAAATACATCTTTTGGTCTTGTTGCACCTGCTATCGCACATCATAATCACGAATAAGTAGACCATTCTAGCACAATTGGCCTATCATAAGTTTTAGGTTTGTATTTTTGTTTTTACCTTGCTTATATTTTTTGTTTGAAATTCTTATCTATGCAGATTATGTTTTCGTGATGCTGGTTGATCAAATATCCCAAAGGAATAACTCACCCAATCATGAGAACATCACTGCTTCACGGTTGAGAGCTCAAGACACTAGAATCCGGTCCGTTATGGAGGTAAACGCCTGCAATTTTTCTTATTTGACTTCTTTGTTAAGTGCTTTGGAACCTTATTTGTTGTCATGCTTCAAAAAAATTTGAAACTTGTATTTCAGCTATGCCTGGAGACAAAAATACCAACTAAGCAAGTGTATGAGCCAGGCAAATAATAATGCCATTTTTACTTGCGATTATAGGTACTATAAGGCAAGTTATGCATTCGTAAAAAAAATTTTTTTTTTTTTGGGCAATCAAACATAACATTACGATGATAGAGAAGCCTAAAAAAGTGGTATGTCTGTCTGTCTGTCTGTCTGTCCGTCCGTCTGTATCGGCACCTACAGCCTAAACGGCTAGACCGATTTGCTTCAAACTTGGTAGATAGTATTTTTATGACGGCCTACAGAGGAGTTTTTGGAATTAGCATTCTAGCTTTAAAACTAACGGTACCTGCCATACGATTTTTAGTGAAAAATTAATTTTTCTCAAAAACGGCTCCTACGATTTTGATAAAACTTTCTAAATAGTGTTTTATGTGCAAGCTTTATGTTTTGGTTGGAATAGATTTTTCAGGAAAAGTCTTATAACGGTACCTCCCATATGACCGGTTTTTTTAAATTAGATTTTCTCGTAAGCCGTTAAACGGATTTCGATGAAATTTTTTATGTAGAAGCCCTTTTATAAAAGAAATAATAGAAACAAAGTTTTTTTGAGTTTTTTAAAAAAGTTTCAAATTTTTTTTTCAATTTTTGTTTTTTCCAAAAACGGTTTAATCTATATTTTTTTAATTTTATTTTTCTGATAAATACTACAAAGTGCTAGAAGTTGGCATACTCAAAAAAAAAATTGGAATATATTTTCAAAAAGTTTTTCTAAAAAAACTGTTTTTTGAAAAAACTGGTCGAACGATTTTGAAATTTTTTTTTTGTGAAAATTCAAAAAAGTAAAAGAAACCTGATGGCTTATTTCATTTTCTCCAAAAAACGTTTAAGGTATTGATTTTTAAGTGATTTATAAAATTTCATATGATTTTTTCAACGCTTTTTTCCCAAAATCTCAAGCACTTAAGATCATTTTAACACATTAGAGCAAGTTCGTGCGACCAAGTCGTGCACTTTATTTTGGAAGTCATCAGGATATCTAAATGATTGCTAAATGCAGAAATGCTTTTGCATGAACATGGCACGAAATATTCGCATACGAGAGCTGCTTAGCGGAATTATTAAATGGTTCCTTTCAGGACTTCAAAAAATGACAAAGAGGTATAAATTCAATTTTGAATCCAATAATTTGTGCTTACATTGCACTTGTAGGTTTGGGAATGATGCATATTAATATTGTTGATTAGTTTTGATTAATTTCCATTGTGTACGTTGAACTACATTTGTTTTCTATAAGTGGAGGTTATACAATTGTGTGGAATATTTTTGTTAAAAATATCAATTTTTCTTATGGTTTTCTACAGTTAAAAGTATTACTTGACTAGTTTATTTGTTTAATAGTATCAAAGGAAACAAGTAAAGAGTCAAGAAGATCATAATAGTGTATTTGTTTTCACAAATTAATATTAATTTCTTTGTTTATAAAAGAAATTATTTTCTTGACCTAGAAAAAGTATAAAATATGATGTTTCAGTACTCGAATAATTTTATTTTTTCAGAAGAAAATTCATAATATTTTTTAAAAATGAAGATTATATTTTGTTGTTATAGAGTATATTCTGTGTAATGACCATAGTTTTAAGTCCTTCATGTGTGTAATTAATAAATTATAAGCATTCTTAGACGTGAGTATTAAAAAAGTTGCATCAAACATTGACTTTAATAGACATTTCCTTAATTACTGACGGTTGTATTTTAACAAGGTAATTAAAATAGCGATCTCTTATATTGTAAGAAGGGAAATAAGAAGTGGTTTTTTAGAATTCCACCAACTAACATGAAAATTCTTAAATTTTCCGAAGGAATCTAAAGATAAAACTGTGAAAGATTTCACAGATATCAAATTTGTATGTACCTTCGTTCTATGTGATTCTCATAGATTCATGTGAGGTATCAGTTTTCAAAAATTTTCAAATATTGAAGTGATTTCTTTAAAATAAAGGTCAAAAATGAATAAAGTGAAATGGGATCAGATTGAAAAACTAATCGAATTGGTTAAAGCTCAACGGCTTTTATTTGACAAAGCAAACAAATATTATAAATACACTCAAATGAAGAAAGATGCATGGAAGTCTAGATATTGCAGAGAGTGTAGGAGCTGAAGGTATAATTTTTTGTCTGCTTTGAAATTTTCACTTTTATCAAAATGAAAAAGTTTTTGTTTCAGAAAATGATTGCCGAAATGCCTGGAAATCATTAAGAGATCAATTCGTGAAGGCATTAAGGGAACATAAAGGGACATCTGGCCAAGAGGCATTGGAGAAAAAAAAGTTACAAATACTTTGAACAACTTTTTTTCTTAAAAGACACCGTTGAAACAAGAAAGTAAGTAATAAATTAATCTTTTCATACAATTTTTGTGAACAAAATTTTAATTTAAAAAGGCGCAGTTCGAATTACGACAACCTAATTGAAGAAGGCGAAGAGCTTCTTCATGAATGCGATGCAATCGAGTTGGGTGAAGTGTTCTTTAATAGTGCTCCCGCAGATACTTCAACGAGCACAAACAAAAGACCGTCTCAAGATGCAAATACTTCACATCTAAGCAATTCTTCGTCAAGGCCTTCCAAGAGAACAAAGTCGTGTTCCAATGATGACGACACGTTAAAAGTATTCCTAGATGGGATTCTAACAAAAAAAAGAAATATCCAACGAACCACAGCGGGAAGAGGACGACGTGACCCAATTTTTTAATAATAATAGTAGCAACAACATAAAAGACGGCAGTTACAACACAAAGTGTATATTTAGTATTTTATTTATTTATTTATTGCAATCAAGCTAAATGTCTAGCGTACAGTAATTTTATCATATTATAAGTTATAAAATAATCGTTTAAAACCAATATTTGTTACATCGGGAAAATGAATTAATAAGTTATTATTTACGTTATATAAACTGAACATATTATTTAAGGGCGAAGACCTTTCGTAGATGGTACGATAGTACGTTATATAAATTGGGTCAGGTAGACCTCTTAGATTACGGTTGGGAACATTAAAACTAACGCGAGACAGAAGATTCAAAGCATCAATATTACCATTAATAAGGTTAACAATAAAAGCAAAACATAAATAAGAACGTCTGCTCTCCAGGCTGGGTAGGTCTATGAGTTTTAGACGGCTAATGTACGAAGGAAGATATAATGGGCTCTGCCAGCCTAGGCCTCTGAGGGCAAATTTTAAGAACCTTTTTTGTATTCGTTCAATTCGTATTTTGTGGCAACTGTAATAGGAGCATTCCATGAAAAAGCGGAACTTTCAACCAACTTACAAACAGTAGATTTTTAAATTTCAATGTACATTTGGCGGAAATATGAAGAGACTAGTGAGGGGAAAAATGTTAAGCCAAGATGACACTGTTATTGTGCAATCGGCAAAAAATTTTGCTGATCTGGTATCGCGGTTGGTCTCCAAAATCCGAGTCATTTACCAGTTATCATCAGAAATTGGCAACAAAATAATGACTGTGCAGCCATGCAAGAACGCCGAAGCCATATCTGGTATTTCCAATATCCATTGCATTCAAACAGATAAGAAGAGCGTAGAGGTTCGTACTCATTGCAAATCAGAATATAAAAAAGTGTTTAACTACTAAAAAACTTTAATAAAATACTAACGTTTTCAAGTGTGTCAGACACGTGACGTCGTTTGTCCGTACGTGACAATAACTTAAGTTATTAAAAAATTTGTAAAAAAAAATTAAATATGTGTTTTTTTATATTTTTTTCTCCTTACTATCAAATTTGATGCTCCCTTATTATTTGCTTCTCACTAATCCATTTCTTATAGTTTCGCTAAAATTTTAATGTATAAAGTAATTACTTAAAAAATTGGTTTACTCTAGCCGTCTGTAACGTGGTGAGTTTACACTCACCTGACCTACATCAACATAATAATATCATCAATCTTAATGCCTACTTGCACTTTATTACTTCTTTCCATATACATACATTACATTTAAGTACATTAACCTACATTAAGTATATCAACATTCAAAATAACGTAATTGCTTAAATGCACTTTTTATTAATCAGCACTCAAAATAATATTTATTTGCACTTCTTCATTTTGTTCTTTCGTCACACCTTTTTTATGCTTCCGCTTACTTGACAATTTGGTGTTGAGAATTATTTGTAATAGTTTGTAATTTTATTAAGAATATTGTTAGTAAGGAGAATAAATATTGAATAAATTCACTTATCATTAAACCATCAAAGCAACTGTTTCCTTGCATTGACTTCCCCCCACCAGCGGTAAGGGGTCTTTTGAAAATAGCAACCCACAACCACATTACAACCAGGATTGAATCACGAATTCAAGCTATACAAAACACGTCAGAAAACGATATATTCCATTTCATGCACTGGAAGTATATCAAATCATTACGGTGATACACCCTAATTGATTGATAAATACGTACAGCTATTATAATTCTTTTTTAAGGCCATTTTAAAAATATCCTTCAGAATGTTTGCATATAATAAAAGACTGATGTATAAGGTATAAACTAAAATTAGTACATGGCATATCCCATTTACGTACCTAGTAAAATGAGCCTTTTTGTAACATAAAAGTAGTGTGATTTGTCTGTACGTGACCATGGAATGCTCCAATAAGGGGTCCATACCTGGGAAGCATACTCTATAATAGGCCTGACAAATGAGGTAAGCAATTGTTTGATGACATAAGGGTCAGAAAACTGACGTGATTCCCTTTTAATCCAACCTAATACTGAATTTGCCTTAATGCATGTGGCATTAATATGTTGCGTAAATTCGAGTTTTTATCAAAGAAGACACCAAGGATAGATACCTCACTTACATTTAACAGATTTACGCCATTGAAACTGTACTCAAAAGACAAAACAGATAGTTTTCTAGTAAAATTTATAATCTAACACCTGTCGATATTTAACAACAAACAATTTCGTACACACCAATTGTAGAAAGCATTCAAATCCGTTTGAAGCTTATCACAGTCAGGTTTACAAGAAATAGTTTTAAAAATGTTAACATCGTCGGCATATATAAGGCAGTTTGAGTACCTTAAAACTGTTGGGAGGTCATTTATAAATAATATAAAAAGAACTGGACCCAAATAGCTACGCTGGGGTACTCCAGAATTAACCACAAAAGATTTTGAATGGTACAGTATAGGACCTATCAAGTAAATAGGATTTGAGCCAAGCAATGAAGTTTATGCTAAAGCGCAGCTTGCTCATTTTCTGAAGCAGAACTGTATGTGGTTTAGTTTCTGAGGAATTACAAAAAATTGAAAAATAAATAAAAATACAGATTACTTAATGGTTTCGTTTTATATACGTATGATGCTTTAAGTATTCACACAGTTGTTTTCTTAAAAGTAAGGCTTGACGAGGATTGTTGTGACATCGGGAAGGCGGTAGCAATTCCAAATCTCGTTCATTTCACCATTCTCCTGGTATAACTACATTGGAATATAATTTCAACACATTTCAGTCATAAATAAGGTTCTCTTAACAATCACAGTGAGTTTATAAAATAAAAAAAAATATTTATGTTTTTCACGAAAATAAAGTCATTGTCTAATAAAATATTTCACTGTTTTCTTGACTTACATTAATGTTAAGAACAGGCAACATTCAGCCGAAATGGGTTTCCGATATGATTGCTTCTTCAAATGACATCCAATTAATTCGAAACGCGTATCGAATTTTTGTGGACTAATTCGGACAGCTTTTGTGAACATTTCCGGATCCATATTTTCAATTTTTTCGAAAGAAGTTTCGTAAAAACCAATCTGATGTCGCGATTGAAAGCTTGGTCGCATCCACCATCTTCTTCTATTCACTTTTGGGTTTTTTTTTTTTGATTTTTTAAAGGCCCACAATAGTTAGTAACAATATTTTTTTCACTTGTAGACCTATTCTTCATAGTAAAAATGTTTGTTTGCCAATTTCTATTTCACAACCGCTTTCTTCTCTAACTCAAAACGCAATGAAACCACACATGTCAAAACTCAAAAGAACTAGTTGTCAAAAAAACTCGCGTCATTGTGAATTAGCGAATGAGTTTGAGGGTTGATTAAATTTTTTTTTAGCAGTGCACCTAAATTTGTCAAACCGAATGGTTGTCTGAGGTCTACGGAATAGTTATTGCTGGAATGGTTGTCTGTGTCTACGGATAGTGTTTTTTTTTTCAGCTTAGATAAAGACATTTTATTTGTGTATCTTATATCTCGCCTTGCTTTTCTTTTACTACTTTTAATTACTAGGTATAGCTAGTTGGATTCTTAAAAACAAAGTACCTATTTGTTTTGTAGGTTTATGCAGTTAGTTTTTGTAAATACATTTACAGTGCATTCTCGATTATCGCAACTAATTAAAACAAGGGTGGTTGCAATGACTGAGGTTGTTGCAATAACCGAGTAAATATTTTGTTAGGCTAAATTCGAGATGAAATGCGAAAATCAAAAAACCAGCACTGAAAAAATGTATTTAATGCAACTCATTTGTATTCAATCTATCTATATATATATATATATAAATGGATGTATGTTTGTTTGTTTGTAAATATCCAAAACCGCCCATCCAATTGAGCTCAAATTTTTAGAAAATCTTTGGTATTATTTCAAGAGTGTTCCTGTAAAGTTTGGTCAAAATCGATTATGTACTTTGGCCACAAGCCGAAGGAAGACACGCCAGGTCCTTGAAAAGCTTCTATATTAGGAAATTTTAAATTTGAAAAATTCTTTTTGTTTTGAATGATCGTAGTTTGCGGGTGGTTTGGTGGCTTGAGGGCTAAATTTATCTTGCAAGTTTAAGCTGAAATAGGGTAAACGAAATAGTAGGTATCCTACTGATTTTTATACCCTATTCCATAGAATGGGTATATTGTATTTGGTGTGGAGTTTGTAACATAGAGAAATAATACCGTTAGGTATAGAAAAGTATATATATTCTGACTCAGAATCAAAAGCCTAGTCGATTTAGCCATGTCCGTCCGTCCGTCCGTCCGTATGTATACTCTCTAGAGGTCGCAATTTTTGAGCTAAAAAGCTGAAATTTGGTATATATAATCTTTGGTTCAAGAGTAAAACTAAGTTCTTGAACCGGGAAAATCCGCCCACAAACACGCCCATAATCGCCATTTTTGTTGAACAACCTCAATTTAATAAAATTAAATTATGTTTTTTTGTACAGTTACGATAAAAGCATAACGCTAAAATTTTGCACACGTAAGCTTTAGGTAAACTTTCTTCCAATCAAATAAAAATATTTCAGTTTGGGCGTGGCTTACGCCTATTTTTCATACAAAACCATCAATGTTGTTTTTATAAAATAACAATTGTTATATTAAAGCGAAAAACATTAAATTTTGTGGGTCTTACTGGCACATAAAAATCTTGTGTATGAAATCAAAAAAATTGATTTTGGGCGTGGCTGACGCCCACTTTTCATTAGAAACTATAAAAAAATTGTTTTTGTAAATAAACGGTATTTATAATTAATCCGCAAGCCAAAATTTTGCGTCTCTTAATAGAAACGAAAAGGTTTGTGTATGAAAAGAAATTTTTGAATTTTGGGCGTGGCTTACGCCTACTTTTCATGAAAGAACGAAAAACGTAGCCTTACGAATTTAAGGCATTTTCAATGTTTAGTTTAAACCTTTTTCCTTCCGTTCGTTATTTGAGAAATATATCTCTACATTTTCTTTTGTAAATTTTTTCAATACGCCCACTTTTAAAGGCGTGATTTTGGTAAAATACATTTGTTCAGGTAAGATTGTTTAAAAACTACTCGATTCAGCTGTAGTCTTACACATATGCCTAAATACTGAAAAAAGTGCAGTTAGTGCTTCAAATTTTTAAGACACGCCCACTTTTAAGTTTTGTCTTGTTTTGTTCAAATCAAATAAAATTGAATGTCACTGAGCTCATAACAATTGCCTTCACAGTAAAACGTTTTAACTTTGGGCGTGGCGCACGCCTTTTTTTATTGCGCCAGCATTAATTGAACATCACACCGCACAAAATTAATGTTATTGAATTTTGTTCTGTCTGCTAAAGAAGAATTTTGTTTCTGAAACATCGGCTGTTTGCGGGAGGCAGACGCATGCACATACAAAAATATGGGGAATAGGGTATCCAACAGTTCGTTGCAAACGTACTGTAGCTCTCGCTTATGTTTTTTTTTAACTTCTCATAGAAAAATGCTTTTTAACGCTATCTTATGAAGTCTCTAATTTTGAAAAATGCTTAGTAAATAAAATTGCAGTTAATTAGTTCATAATAACAACAATGTATTACATAATATTGGCTTACCAAATAAAAAAAGTTTTATGCATCATACATATTCAATTTTACTAAATATTTTTTTTTGATGCAAGTGGCATTTTAACACGTTCGCTGCCGCCATAGAAAAAAAAATTTTACCAGAGTGCCAAAAGAGTTTTTTTGTGTTAACGTGATGTTTATGTGTATAATTGTTAAACTGTGTCTTTCGTTTTAAATTTGTGTTGTTTTTTATGTGTTTTAAGAGCGTGACCACCGGTGGGTCACATGGCCCCTCACACAAACTTACTTTAATGCAGTGCCACGTGACCCACCGGTGGTCACAAGCTAATTTTATAGTTTTCAATATTTTTTTTTTTTTTATCATATTGTTTCAGATTTTGATTATTTACAAACATTATGGATAATTCTGGTATAAATCCTAGAGTTTTTTACGGGAGGAGAGAATCTGAAATGGAAGATGAAGATTTTGAAGCTTCAGATTCGGACGAATATGTTCCATCAGACGCTGGTTCAAGCGATTCAAATTCAAATATAATGCTAGATGACTCTGATTTAGAGTCTGAAGATGAACCTGACCTTCCCTCGACTTCTACAGCAGCATCTTTGAATGAGTGGGCTAGTGTTACAAAAAATTCACTAAAAGAATTCATTTTTGAGCCGCCAGCCACTCCCGATACATCCCATTCAAATATATCAACATTGAAGCCTATTGATTTTTTTTCATTGATGGTAACCGAAGATATATACCAACTCATTGTGACCCAGACGAATATCAACGCAAACAAATTTTTAGAAAATAATGTTGTCACCCGAAATTCACGGGCAAAATCCTGGAAGGACACTTGTGTCCCTGAAATCAAAAAGTTTTTAGGGCTGGTAATGTACATGGGTATAGTGAAATACCCTTCTATATCATTGTATTGGAGTACCGACAACTTTTACAAGAACTCTTTTCTACCCGAAATAATGTCCCGAAACAGATTTCAATTGTTGTTGAAGTTCATTCATTTTGCCGACAACACAAGCATTGGAACTGACCGGCTAGGCAAAGTAAGCGGCTTGCTCGAAATCCTCGAGCGAAATTTTGTAAATGCTAGAACCCCAGGAGAAGTATTAGCTGTGGACGAATCTATGATTCCCTGGCGAGGAAGATTACAATTTCGTCAATACAATCCGGGAAAATCCCACAAATACGGAGTAAAAATCTACAAGCTTTGTGACCCTAGTGGTTACACGTATACCAGCTCTATATACGCAGGGAAAAATAATTCCGACAACCAAAGAGGAAAACCAACTCCTTCAACTTCTCACAGCACCCAAATAGTGATAGATCTGGCAGAAAACTATTTGGATAAAGGTAGAACGATTGCTACGGACAATTTTTATACTTCGGTTTCGCTGGCAAAGTTTTTGATCAATCGTAAAACTCATCTTATTGGAACACTTAGGAAGAATAGAACTGGGAATCCCAAAGAGGTAACTCTAGCTAAACTCAGAAGAAATGGTATTATTGGACGCGAGTCTTCTGGTATTGTGGTCTCAAAATGGAAAGACAAGAGAGAAGTATTGATGTTGAGTACAAAACATGGACTAGAGGAAGTGTCTACAGGGAAAAGGAATAGAAATGGTGAGGAAATAAAAAAGCTTCAAGTGATTACGGAATATAACCATGCCAAGCAAGGAATAGATATTTCTGATCAAATGGCATGCTACTTTACACCATTACGTAAGACAATCCGCTGGTACCACAAAATAGCGTTTGAGTATCTTTTGTCCACCTCGGTTGTAAATGCGTTAGCTATTTACAAAAAGCATAAAAATATGCCAATGCTTCAATTTAGGCAGTCTATTTGTGAGAGTCTTTGTAGGCTTCCGATTGAAACACCAGGATCCTCTAACAAACATGTACTGAAGGAGTTTGAAACGAGAGATACAACCAATCGAAGGGCACGGAAACGGTGTAACAATTGCTACAATGAACTTTCAAAAAGCGAAGGAAGAAATGAAGCTATGAAAAAAGCCAAGAAAGCGTCAACTTATTGTGATTCATGCGAAGGAAATCCCTCGTTTTGCTTGGAATGTTTCAACAAAAAGCACTAATTTTTTTACTACCTTAGTGTTTCATATATTTTTGAATTCAAAAGTCTAATTTTCTTTATTTATTTTTACTATAAGGCAAAATTAAACGAAATTGTACTACATGAATTTAAACAACAATAAAAGTCGAAGTTTTGCAAATAAGTGATTTTGGATTTTTTTCCTGCAAAGCAGGGACTTTTAACTAGGTGCCAAAGCAAGAAAAAAAACATTTCACCAGGAAGCCATTAAAAAAACGTCTTTACAAAAATACCTACACCGTGACCCACCGGTGGTGCACATGGCCTCCTATGAATATTTTGTGTGACCCACCGGTGGGTCACATGGCAGCGAACGTGTAAAAAACTTCAAAAACAGTAAAGATGCAAAAATACCAAATATTGGAAAAGGCAAAAAGCAGCAACAAAGTCTTTGGGGAGGAGGTGGTGGGCAGGGCCGGCCCGAGCTAAATTAGCGCCCTGTGCAAGCTTTATCATTGGCGCCCTCAATTGCGGTGATTTTTGGAAGAAGTCATTTCCTCATTACCCTAGGGGTAAACTTTGCAATGCGTTTTTTTAACGAGGTATCCCCAACAGGCCTATTCGATATATCAAAAAAATAATAGTAACTGAAGAATACAAAAATAATTGTAAATTTAAGTCAAAACATAAGCGAGAGCTACAGTACGTTTGCAACGAACTGTTGGATACCCTATTCCCCATATTTTTGTATGTGCATGCGTCTGCCTCCCGCAAACAGCCGATGTTTCAGAAACAAAATTCTTCTTTAGCAGACAGAAAAAAATTCAATAACATTAATTTTATGCGGTGTGATGTTCAATTAGTGCTGGCGCAATAAAAATAGGAGTGCGCCACGCCCAAAGTTAAAACGTTTTATTGCCAAGGCAATTGTTATGAGCTCAGTGACATTCAATTTTATTCTTGCAGATCGATTTGAGCAAAACAAGACAAAACTTAAATTTTTAAAAATTAGATTTGGAATGGAAATAGCGATTATGGGTGTTTTTAACAATTATTGGACCACACTCTGCTACGTAACCAAGGAATATAAATCCAAGTGTTCATCTGTTTACTTCAAAACTGTGACTGATAGTTAAAAAACGTTAAAAAAATTAATGCATTATACGACTTTTGACTGAAACGCCCCTTAAAAGTGGGAGTGTCTTAAAAATTTGAAGCACTAACTGCACTTTTTTCAGTATTTAGGCATATGTGTAAGACTACAGCTGAATCGAGTAGTTTTTAAACAATCTTACCTGAACAAAGGTATTTTACCAAAATCACGCCTTTAAAAGTGGGCGTATTGAAAAAATTTACAAAAGAAAATGTAGAGATATATTTCTCAAATAACGAACGGAAGGAAAAAGGTTTAAATTAAACATTGGAAATGCCTTAAATTCTTAAGGCTACGTTTTTCGTTCTTTCATGAAAAGTAGGCGTAAGCCACGCATAAAATTCAAAAATTTCTTTTCATACACTAACCTTTTCGTTTCTATTAAGAGACGCAAAACTTTGGCTTGCGAATTAATTATAAATACCGTTTATTTACAAAAACAATTTTTTTAGAGTTTCTAATGAAAAGTGGGCGTCAGCCAATCCCAAAATCGATTTTTTTGATTTCATACACAAGATGTTTATGTGCCAGTAAGACCCACAAAATTTAATGTTTTTCGCTTTAACATAACAATTGTTATTTTATAAAAACAATATTGATGGTTTCGTATGAAAAATACTCGTAAGCCACGCCCAAACTGAAATATTTTTATTTGATTGGAAGAAAGTTTACCTAAAGCTTACGTGTGCAAAATTTTAGCGTTATGCTTTTATCGTAACTGTACAAAAAAGCATAATTTAATTTTATAAAATTGATGTTGTTCAACAAAAATGGCGATTGTGGGCGCTTTTGTGGGCGGATTTTACCGGTTTAAGAACTTAGCCTTACTCTTGAACCAAAGATTATATATACCAAATTTCAGCTTTTTAGCTCAAAAATTGCGACCTCTAGAGAGTATACATACGGACGGATGGACGGACGGACGGACGGACGGACGGACATGGCTAAATCGACTAGGCTTTTGATTCTGAGTCAGAATATATATACTTTTCTATACCTAACGGTATTGTTTCTCTATGTTACAAACTCCACACCAAATACAATATACCCATTCTATGGAATAGGGTATAAAAATATATCACAAAATTATAGGAGATATACAAGATATATTTGAGGTAGGTTGTGTAACGTACAGTTTGTGAATTTTCATAAGGGAAAGCTTATGAAGGATGATTCACTTAAGGTGTGCCAAACAGCTAGAGCGAGTAGGTTGAGTTGGAACAAGAAAAACTCATGTGGGGGGGGTCTATTCCGTTCCGTTTAGCTGAGATTGGCAATTTTCTTAAAACATGACTTAAATTGGAAACAAAAATTATTAAAAAATAACAAAATAACTTCTACAACGCCATGCTATGCCATTTCTTAAGGCCAAAAACCTCTTCTTTTACCTATTTTGTTTTGAAAAATATTTATTTTAGTGAAATTTTTTCAAAATATTTATTTTCAAACTCAAAATTTAAAAAAAAAGTTAAAATCACATTTTCAAACTAATTTTATTTCAAAATGTTACCTTATTTGGTATTTTCTTGCCAAAATTCAATGCTCTTATTTGATTCATGTCCAACATTTAAAGCCGTATGTCTCTAGGATTTCTTGTTGCCAAGCTATTCTGCATAAGAACACGAAAATCTAGCCTTGCGAGATGGCACAAGTAATGCAAATTTTTGTGCGTTTTTTATGAACAAGTAGGTTGGGATATTTTTGAATAGCTTGGCAACAAAAAGTCCTACAGCCATACGAATTTCAGTGTCTGACCCAAGACTAATAAGAGCATTGAGTTTTGATAACAAAAATAATATGTACTTGAATACAACAAATTTTGAAAAAAATTTGTTTGAAATTTTTTTCTATTTTTTTGTTGCCATAATTTTGAGTTTGAAAGTTAATATTTTGAAAACGGATCACTAAAACAGCTTTGTTTAAAAACAAAAAAAAAGGAGAAGATTTCTGGCTTTACAAAAAGATATGGCATGGCATTGTAGGAGTTACTGTTATTTTTTAATTATTTTTTTTCAATTTAAGTCATGTTTTTAGAAAATTGCGCCTCCTGGCTAAACGGAGATGAATAGACCCCCATACGATGTTTTTCTTGTCTCAACTCAACCTACTCGCTCTAGCCCTTTAAACAACCTCACATCAAAAATAATACAACAAGTATTTGTTATATAAGGTATCTTTGCTAACACCGATTGCGATTATCCTGTATTAGTAAAAAATTCTTTTTTTTTTTTTTTAATGGAAACAATGACTGTCAGGCAAGAACAAAAAAAGAGAAAAAGAAAATTGAACAAAAAAGATTCACTCAATAACGACAAACGACAACCCTCATCATTAGTCATCGCATCATCATCAGTGATCAGTCATCTCATCACTCATTATTTCCATATTTAAATCTCAACTCAACCCTTTGACATCACTCATCTCTCCAGACGAGTGATAAGATTCCACTCATAAAGAGAAGCCAATGACAAACTTAAACATAGTACAAAAAACACTCAACCGAAAGAGTTTAAATTCATAGGTGCAATTTTTAATTTTGCACACTGTTGTGTACATAAGTATGAATTTTGTACCTCAGAATTTCTGTTGAGTAACATTGCTCACTTTGATTTCATATAGAAGTACTGACATCGTGCGCATGTTACCAACATGCACACTGTTAATTATCTGTATTTATGCTGTTGAAATTTTTTTATATTACACTGCATAGGGGTGGGTTATGAAAATAAAATAAAATTTCTCATAAGTGGTGCTGGTGAAGGTGATGCCTTATAAAGAGAAAGATAGCATATAGCTAGGTAGGTAGGTATCTATTGAAGCTAACTTGGTAGATAAAGTTTTTTTTTACTGTGGGACTGTGGGGTGGGTGTGAATAAGAAGGTAAACATGGATTAATTTTTGGAATAGTAGATATGTATATAATTGTCTATCTGTTCAAATTAGCTGTTAGTTATACATATATAATGAATATCAATATTGGTGTGAGCTACAAAAATAAATGAGAATTAAAAAAGAAGGTAGTGGTTACGAGGTGACTATTTAAACGCTCGCTCAAGGCGCCCATTGGTTTCAGCGCCCTGCGCATTTGCACCGCTTGCACGTAAGCTATCCCTGGTGGTGGGGATGAAGTTTGTGTGAGTGTTATCAACTAAGTCTGTCAGTATACGAGTATGTATACCTACCTACAACCTACATGTTTCAATGATTGGAAACAAATAAACCACAACCAAAAAGTTTAACTTAACGATATTCATAAATTTAAGTTGGTAGGTAGCGAAGAAAACACTTAACTTTTGCCTGTTGGAACATTCAACTAACGATGTTGTGCAAAAGGTTTTTGTTGATGTCCTGACCAACTGAAAAAATAACGATTGGCTTTGTGAACATGCACCGAAAAAACGACGATGTCAACAAAATAGGTGAACTATCAAATTAAAATTGAAATTTCCGGCAAACATATGAAATACCTATTGATTCAGTTATGGAGGAGGAACAAACTGTCAACTATCCAATCGAATTCTCGAACTCTTTGGAGCCATCTGGAATGCCACACTATGAATTAGTTCTCAAAATAGGTTCACCGTTGATGTTAGTCCGCAATTTGCAACCTCCGAAGCTGTGCAAAGGAACCAGACTTGCTGTAAAAAAAAAACCATTACCAAATTTAATCGAATCCACAATTATTACCGGCAAGAGCAAAGGCAAAGTTGTCCTGATTCCGCGCATACCAATGCTTTCGACAGATTTGCCGTTTAGCTTTAAACGACTGAAATTTCTGGTACCTACGCCTAGCCTTCGCAATCACCATCAATACAACGCAGGGACAGTCGTTAACTTTTGCTGGCCTTGTTTTAGAAATGAATGCTTTTCCCACGGCCAGTTGTAATACGTGTTAAATATAACATTCGTTCAGTTTAAACACTTTGCTCTTATCACTTTATTAGAAAAATATAAAATTGATTAGATTTTATATTTTATCAAACATCAGAAATTTTCTGATTAAATTTTTATTCTAAATAAAATATCCGTTTCATAAAGACTTGTTTCACTATAAGGAAGTTTCTTAATCTATAAGGATTAACCACCAATAGGTTATGGGCCCAGATTTCAAGACTCTAGTGAAACAAGATACAGAGGAGAGATTATTTTAAAGATCAAAGATAAAAAGATTTCAAGAATAAAAGGATATATTAGAAATGGCTGAATCACTAAGGACATCCATCGCTAAATTGGATCATGATAATTACCATATCTGGAAATACAAGCTGGAACTTTTACTTAGAAAGGATGGTTTGTGGGAAACTATTTCGGAAGAAAAACCGGATCCAACAACAGCAGAATGGATCAAAAGGGACAGCGATGCTAAAGTTTTAATTGGCTTATCAGTTGAAGACAATCAGCTACACCACGTTAGGAAGGCTGAAACAGCAAAAGCCGCATGGGAAAAACTCAAACAGCATCACGAAAAATCAACGCTTAGCAATAAGGTCCAAATTATGAGGAAAATCTGCAGCCTGAAACTAGAAGAAGGTTCAAGAATGGACGAACACATCCAAGCTATGACGACACTTTTCGACAAATTAGTAGCTTTAGGTGAAGATCAATTATCAGACAGTTGGACTATAGCAATGATTTTAAGTAGTTTGCCTCGTTCGTACGATATACTTGTCACTGCACTTGAAGCCAGAGATCAAAAGGAACTGACTTTGGAAGTCGTTGAGGTGAAATTACTTGAGGAATACAACAGACAAAATAACGGACACTTAAATACTGCATTAAAGGTATCAAATAAGTATTCAAACGAATCCACTAAATGTTTCTTTTGCAATAGAAAGGGTCATATGAAGAAAGACTGTCGCAAATACATCCAGTGGAAAAACAACCAGAAAAAAGGAAAAGTCAACACTATAACATCCTCAGAGGAATTTTGTTTTGGATTGAGTGGCAAAATCAATGATGGTTGGGTTATCGATTCAGGAGCAACGGTTCATATATCTAACAATATCGACAACTTCATAAGTCTGGACTCAAACAATAATTATGAGAAGGTTATAGTAGCCAATGGTCAAGAAATTACACCGAAGGGAAAAGGGACTTGTAAAGTCCAAGTGCTGAACAACAATAATATGGACGCAACAATTCGGATTGAAGATGTTCTCTATATACCTAATCTTTAAGGAAGCTTACTGTCAGTAAAGAGGTTAATAGACAAAGGATTTATGGTGAACTTTCAAGAAAACATATGCACAATCAACACAAAAGATGGACAAGAAGTAGCAGTAGCAGACTTGACAGGAAATCTTTTCAGATTAAGGCTTGAAGTAAAAAATCCAAAGGTACTATTGGTTAAGGATAAACCTCAACAGAAACATTGTCTGGATTATTGGCATCGTTTGTTTGGTCATCGAAATACGGAAGCTATAAAGAGACTCGCAACTGAAAAAATGGTGAGTGAATTTCATATTATAGATTGCGAACACAGTAAGGATTGCGACATATGTGCACAGTGTAAAATGAATCGTTTGCCATTTGCTAAGTCATACAGTGAAAGCCATGCTCCTTTGGACTTAGTGCACAGTGATGTTTGTGGCCCAATGCAGACGACTACTCCAAGTGGGAACAGATATTTTTTGACATTTATTGATGACTTTAGCCGTTATACCGAAGTCTATCTCTTAAAAGACAAATCTGAAGTCTTTGAACGGCTCATTCAATATGTAGAAACTGTCAAAAATATTTTTTCAATAAAACCCAAAATAATAAGGTCAGATAATGGGGGCGAATATACTGTAGGAAGAGTTTATAAGTTCTTAGAGAAGCAGGGCATACAGTATCAACATAGTACACCTTACACTCCTCAACAGAACGGAAAAGCCGAACGTAAAAACAGATCTCTAGTTGAGATGGCTAGGTGTATGTTATTGGAAGCAAATCTGGGATATGAGTTTTGGGGAGAAGCAGTTATGACAGCCAACTACTTACAAAACAGACTTCCATCAAGCGTCATACCAACAACACCATACGAAAGATGGACTGGAAAGAAACCAAACATAAGCTATCTTCGTATATTTGGTTCAAAGGCGTTTGTTTATGTTCCTAAAGAAACCCGAAGAAAGTTGGACAATACTGCTAAACCAAAGATTTTTGTTGGCTACGATGAACATTCCAAAGGTTATCGTTTCGTCGATAAAGCAACAAAAAAGATAACTATTAGCCGAGATTTTAAATTTTTAAACAATTCTTCAATGGATGAATCTATCAATACCAAAATTAAAGACAATGCCAAAGGAAAGTGTTCTGAGTTTGAAGTTTCAATTTCAAGAAGGAATAATGATGTTTATCCCGAACCAGATTACAACTACAATGAGGAATCAATAATCAATGAGGAGCAGCAACCTATACAAGACGTTCAACAAAGAAAATCAGACCGATCGAATAAAGGAATACCACCACAACGATTTGTAAGCGGTGCAAACATGGTTCAGGACTATCTTATGAAAGAACCTAGGAATTATAGAGAATCCTTAACTGGCAAATATAGTGAACAATGGAAAAAGGCAATGGAAGAAGAAATTCAGGGACTTGACAAGAACAAAACATGGGAATTGGTACTTCCACTAGATGGAGCGAATATAGTTGGATGTAGATGGACCTATAAGATTAAACGTGACGTCAACGGAAGTGTTCAAAGGCTTAAGGCTCGACTTGTCGCACAGGGGTATAGCCAGAAATACGGACAAGACTATGATCAAACCTTCGCACCAGTAGTAAGGCAGACAACTTTTAGACTTCTTCTTTCTATAGCAGGAAAGTGCAAAATGAAAGTTCATCACATGGACGCAAAGTCAGCTTTTTTTAAACGGAGAACTAAAGGAGGAGATCTATATGAAACTACCACCAGGATTTGAAGTTGGAGAAGAAGGTTTCGTATGTCGACTTAGAAAAAGCCTGTATGGTCTGAAGCAGGCAGCTTACGTTTGGAACGAAGCAATCCACAAGGTTCTCATCGAAGGTGGTTTCATCCAGAGCAAAGCCGATACTTGTCTGTATAGTAGTACAACTAATGGTACAGGTTGTTACATTTTAATATATGTTGATGACATTTTAGTGGCTAGTGTGGATGAAACACTTATAAAGAAGACGGAATTATTACTTTCTCGTCACTTCGAAATGAACAATTTGGGAGAAATTCGACATTACTTGGGCATTGAAGTTTCTAAAGATAGTCAGTCGAACTACAATATTAGTCAAAAACAGTACATTGAGAGACTAGTTAAAGATTTTGGACTTCAAGATGCAAAGAAATCTAATGTTCCTATAGAAGTAAAATATGACAAGTCAACTGATGAAGCACAACCTTTACTTAACAATACAGAATACCAACGACTAATAGGGAGCTTATTATATATAGCAGTAAATACAAGACCGGACATAGCAGCAAGTATTTCAATTTTGGCAACAAAAACCGCATCTCCAAATCAAGCTGATTGGATTGAGCTCAAGCGAGTATTGAAATATTTGAAAGGAACAGCAAATTTAAAATTAAATCTCAGCAAGGACACAACCGAAAAGGAACTGACTGGATATGCTGATGCGAATTGGGCAGCAGACAGAACAAACCGAAAGTCAAACTCTGGATATATATTTTTCATGAACCAAGGAGCTATAAGCTGGACTTGCAGAAAACAAACTTGCGTTTCTCTTTCAACAACCGAAGCAGAGTTTATAGCTTTATCCGAAGCATGCAAAGAGGCAATTTGGTTGAGGAGGATCTTAAATGACTTTGATCATACCCAAAATAAACCCACAGTAATCTACGAAGATAATCAAAGCTGTCTCAAACTCATATGTCAAGAAAAACTCAGCAACAGATCCAAGCACATAGACACTAAATATTTCTTCGTAAAGGACAATGTGGATAAACATTTTGTCAAATGCCAATATTGCCCTACGAATGAAATGTTAGCAGATATGCTAACAAAGCCACTTGCAGCCAATCGAATTGAATATTTGAGAACAAAGTGTGGACTTCAGACGAATGAGGAGGAGTGTTAAATATAACATTCGTTCAGTTTAAACACTTTGCTCTTATCACTTTATTAGAAAAATATAAAATTGATTAGATTTTATATTTTATCAAACATCAGAAATTTTCTGATTAAATTTTTATTCTAAATAAAATATCCGTTTCATAAAGACTTGTTTCACTATAAGGAAGTTTCTTAATCTATAAGGATTAACCACCAATAATACGGATGCTCCAGAGTTGGAACACCTAAAAATTTATACATTTATACACCTAACAAAAAAACTAAAAACATTGAATATCCGATTGCACTACGTTAGTAAAATAAAATTATTTAAGTATTAAAAATCAAATAAAACAATACAAAATATAATACGACTTCTGTTTTTTAAGTTATTTAATTATAACCATTCAATGCAATAATAATTAATCACATTTTCAATAAAAAAAGTAAACTTATGAAGTTAAAGGAAAATTTACAGCAATTGCCAATTTTTCAACTTAAAAACAACGCTAAAACAGTAAAGTACCTACTCTCGGCCGTATGCATACTTTTCTGAATTTATTTAATTAAAAAAAAAATACCATCCATGTTTGGATTTTTTGGATTTTTAGAAACAAACTTTCTTCTTGACTGTAGACTTATGAACATTATACTCACGGCATAATGATTTAATTGAAGCTCCTTTATTAATTTTTTCTAAAATTTCACTTTTGTTTTTAATTGACAGTTTCACAATTTGTTTAGTAACACCCATTTTTTCGAAACACACAAGCGACTGACCAGGACTACGGGACAAAATTCATTTAACTAAGGGGCCAGTTATAGCGATACGGAAACCCAAACCGGAAAAATTTTCAGATGGAAAATTTTGTATGTTATAAATCGATTTTAAACACAAATGCTACACTGATCGATGCTAAATAACTCAGAGAATTTTTTTTGCTAATAAAAATTTCAATTGAACTAATATTTTTTGTCAAAAATGTATTTATTCCTTTTTATGGTCAAATTTGGTTTTTCGCACAGCTGATTGACAATTCCACCAAAATGGAACAAATAGTCTTTGCTGTTTCAATTCAATTGTTTTCGCTTTCCACTGGAAGGTGAGCTGTCAAAACATTGTTTTCGTTGTAAATTGGGCCATGAAAAGTTTTTCGTTGCAATTTTTGAACAAAATATCATAAGTCAGACTGAGACAGAGGCACTGACCACTGACTTCTGTTTGATATTTGTCAAGGAAGTTGTTTCTTCACACGCACCGAGCCACCAGTGTCGCCAGCAACGCAGTGTCCTAATGATTTGTAATGTGATTTTCTTGGTAAATGCAGATTTGTGGAAAAATAATTCTTTTTAAATTAATTTTGGATTCATAAATAAATATTTTATTTTTTTTTTATTTAGGAGAAACATACAAACATAATTTAATTAATTTAATTTAATTAATGAATTCATTAATGCATTTTTTCGCGAGTGAACAAATAAATGTGATTTAAAATCATTAAACAATGTACATATTATTTTTAATTATCTTATTTTTTTATAGTTAATAAATTAAGAACGTCAAAAAGAAATTCAAATAACACAATAAGAAAAACAGATCAAATCTGTTGTAAGTGATTTTTTCTTGGAAATATAGATTTGATCTGATTTCACTTCTAAAAGAAATTGAAACAGATTTGGTCTGTTTTTGTAATTGTGTTATGTGCGTTTTACTTTGACGTTCTTAATACATAAATTATAAAAATATAAGAAAACTAATGATTTTAATTCACATTTATTTGTTCACTTGCGCAAAAATACATTAATTAATTCCTTACACTCCTTGAACCGTCTGTATTTATTTAAAAACATTAATCACTTCTACAAACAAAAATTTTCCACAATAAATTTCACAAAATTAAAAAAAAAAAAAACAATTGACGCTTGAGAAAAGTCAAATTATTGAAGTATGTGTGCAAATGTGTGTTTAATTTGATCTGATCTGGGGTCAAAAAATGATCCGACGCACGCACCAACAAAAATCACATAACGAATCGATTCGCACTATAATTTGATTTAAAATCCTTTTTCTTGCTCACTCTCACTCATGCGACTTCGTTTCTCCCCGAAATAATTGTTTAGTAGTTTTTTTTCGTCTTTATTGAAAATTTCATTTTTACACAATGCAGGAAATTAATACACTGCGTGCGTGTAGATAAACGCATGTTTTGTGAAATGTCAGAGTGAAATACTTTTTCTGGCATCGTTTTCTTGATCGCTATAAACGCTAAAACCGAAAAAAATATTATTTTCATCCCGTTCCACCTTTTTCGGTTTGGTTTTCCGAATCGCTATAACTGGCCCCTAACGAGAAAATCTAGCATTGTATAGATACGCTACTCAAAAGTAGCGGTAAAATAACTACCGAAACAAAATGTAACGCAACAGACAAAAACAAACACATAGCCAAGAACCTGAGTAAATAAAGATATGCATATAAAAACAAAAGTTGCACTTATCGAGTAAATTTTTTTTGAAGAGTTGCGATTACCGCGTCAACAATGATATACATTCAGCTGTTGCGAAAATCGAGGAGTTGCGTGAATTGAGAGTTGCGTAAATCGAGAACGTACTGTATATAAGTAAAGTATTAGGTATTGAGATTTTTAACGACGAAATATAGTTTTTCTGCAAATTTATTTTTAAAATTTAAAATGTTTACAACTGATACGAAAAAGCACAGGTACGGATACCTTGTAAAATGTTGTATTTCCTCTTGTGGAGCTAAGAGGCAGGAGAATCTGTCAACAAAATTTTTCAAATTTCCAGCTCGGGAGAAAAACCAAGTTCTTTTTAGAAAGTGGCATGATGCCTGTAATTTAAAAGAAAATATCCTTCATACAAATCTTTATTTATGTGAAAAACACTTTGAAACAAATTTGATATTAAAAAAGAATCTTAGAAAAGTTCCCAGTTTATACCTTGGAAATATATCAAATTCGTTCGGTTCAAATATCGCAACCTATTTGAAACCTTCAACTTATACACAAGGTTCTGATGTAGATTTAACCTTACAGGAGTTTAAATCAGTATCAGACGAACTAATATGATTCGTTATATGTAATTATTGTGCAATAAATCGAATACTATTTATCAATTTACAATTCATATACTTTATTAATTCAATAAGACAATTCAAAATAAATGTAGATAATTAGGTTGAGATAAAAAAGAAAGAACTGGACACGTTGTCGGCTGGTTAAGAAGTCCGTAGAGTTGAGTCCGGAAATGAACGTCTTAAAAACGTCGCTGTCAAGTTCATGACACGTTTGCAGAAGACTGTCAAACTTAACAGCCGCTGTAAACTTAATGGCTGGATGACTGTTAAGCTCAACAGTTCCCTCACACTTATTCAAATCCAAACCGGATTGTTTTAGTTCTCGAACGATGTGAGCGTCTGCATCCCGTTGGAGACGAAACTTGTTGCTGATGTTCTCCTGTCGACATTGAACTAAATCTAGGTTCCGAACTTTGGTATTGCATTACGTTCTTATCCCTTATCGGAGGAGAGTGTTCAATTGATGAATGTTTCGGAGAAGATGATGGCAATTGTGGTGAAGGTGCTGGTGTTGATGTCGGCTGAGGCGATGACAAAGATGATGGCGGTTCTGATGACGTTGGTGATAGTGCAAATGGTTGTGATGGCGAAAGTGCTTGTAATGGAACTGGAGATCGTGGTGATGGAGTTGTCTCACTATTCTTGAGATTCGAAAATGATCTGGGACGCATCTGGTTTTGGTGACGACGCCAAACACCAAAATCTGTCTGTACTTGATACATTCTCCTTCCCAATGGCTTGATTACGACTCCTTCTACCCATTTCGTTCTTTTAAGATATTGACGAACGTATAAACTGTTTCTCCTGTAGAGAACTTTGACAGGTAATTACCTTTATCCTTTCTGTTGACATCTGGACAAAGGGCTGATAATACCGTACAGTGACAACGACCGTGGAGCTTTTCAGCAGGTGACTTCCCATCTGCATCTGGAGTTGTACGGTAGGTGTTTAAGAATATTTGTAAGGCATCTTCACTGCGTGCTGTCGTACATAAAATCTTTGTCAACGCTGTTTTGAACGTTCGCACCATGCGTTCTGCCGCACCGTTTGATTCAGGGTTGAAGGGTGCAGAGGTTAAATGAGTAATTGCGTTTTCTTGACAAAAATTCTTGAACTCTGCGGAAGAAAATTGGGTGCCATTGTCAGACACTATGGTTTTTGGTAATCCTTCGAGTGCAAATACAAAACGAAGAGCACTTATTGTCGCTTTCGAAGTTGTTGATTGCATACGAACAACGAACGGGGAACTTTGAGAATGAGTCGACGATGATAAGCCACATAAATTTCTCAAAAGGTCCGGCGTAGTCGATGTGAATGCGCTCCCATGAATGCTCGGTAGTTGGCCAGCTGGTGTAATGCTTTGTAGGTTGTGACGCATTGAGCTGGCAGGCGTTGCACTCATTTACAGTTTGGTGAATCATCTCATCTATACCCGGCCACCAACAATAACGACGTGACAGCTGCTTCATTCTTGTTTCTCCCCAATGACCCTCGTGGAGTAATGATAGTACCTTAGGCTGTAAACTTGGAGGAACTACTACTCGGGGATGTTCAGTCTGTAATAAAACAACATTAGTACACACACACAAGCTTAACCTTCGACGAAAATAGGGAATCAAATTAGCTTCACAACTCGGCAACTGATTTGGCCATCCATGCTGTATATAAAATACTACCTTATTTAAAATACTATCTTTTTTAGAGTGTTCAGCTACAGTGGATGAATTTATGGGAAAATTTTCGATAAAAGAACTGTAGACATCTAAAGTATGACACGATTCATCCATGTTGTCAAACTCCTCATCAGGTCCAATTGGTAATCTTGATAGGCAGTCAGCGTTGGCATGTTGTGCTGTTGGTCGATATCGAATGGTATAAGAGTAGCTCATCAGAATGATTGCCCAACGTTGTAGTCGAGCTATGGTCATTTGCGGAAGTTTCTTACTGGGATTGAAAATTGACACTAAGGGCTGGTGGTCAGTGATCAACTCGAACTGACGCCCAAACAAGTACTGGTGAAACTTTTTTATTCCGAATATGATTGACAAAGCTTCTTTTTCGATCTGACTGTAACGTTTCTGGGATTCAGTTAATGTCTTAGAAGCAAAAGCTATCGGCTTCTCAGATCCGTCCGGATATATGTGAGATATTACCGCGCCAATACCATGCGACGATGCGTCTGTCGCTAAAGAAACTGGCAGATCATTTTGAAAATGAACTAACCTCGATACACTCATGAGTTTCTCTTTAAATATTTGGAAAACTTTTCGCTGCTCGTCTCCCCATATAAATTTTACATTCTTCGATCGAAGTTTATTTAACGGGGCAGCAATTTGTGCAAAATTTTCTATAAACTGATTATAGAAGTTTATTTTTCCTACAAATGCTTCTAGTTCCTTCAAGTTGCTGGGCTCGGGCAAGTCTTTGATGGCAAATAGTCGTGACTCAGACGGACGAATGCCAGTTGCGTCTATTATATGACCCAGGTACTCGATTTTGCTTTTGGCAAATTCACATTTTTCTAGACGGCATCGTAGACCATGACTCTCAAGACGTTCAAGAAAGGTCTTTAGATTATTCAAATGCTCTTCTTTGCTTCTCCCAGAAATAATGACATCATCGACATAAGCTGCGCCAAACAGCCCGGTTGTCAATTGTTCGATGTAGTTTTGAAAAATCCCCGTAGAGCTAGCTGTACCGAAAGGTACACGGAGATATTGAAACAGACCAAACTCAGTGGAAATGACACAGATTTTCTGAGACTCTTCATCTAACGGGATCTGTAAATAAGCATCAGAGAGATCTATTTTCGTAAAATAACAACCACCTTCAAGACTGTGAAAAATGTCCAAGACCCGTGGCAATGGATGGCGATTAACTATTTGTTGAGGATTTTTTGTTTGCTTGAAATCGCCACAAATACGAATCGAACCATTCGCTTTTTGAACAGGGACGATGGGGGCAGCCCATTGACTTGTCTCAATTTGCCGGAGAATACCCAGCTTAAGAAGTCTTTCTATTTCGGCTTTCACTTTTTCTTTTTGGGCAAAAGGGACGGGTCGATATTTACAAAATTTTGGTTGAGCATCAGCCTTTAATACCAAATGACCAACGTAACTATTGCTACATCCCAGCTCTGAATTAAACGCTGAATTATAACGTTCACAAAGTGTTTTTGCTTCTAAAGCTAGTTGTTTCTGCTCTTTGTCAGAATTGTCACTTGAAACCTTTAGAGCTTTTTCTTCACTTTGTTGCTTTATGCTAAGATCAAACGCATCAAACAAGTCCATTCCCATAATGTTGGAACCATATTCGCTATCGACTACTAATAAAGGCAATCTACGTACAATACCCCTCCAAATAATCTCTGCCGAAATCATGCCTTTAATGGGAATTTTAATATTACCATATGCTCTCAGTACTCGGTCGGTCGTTGCACAAATTGGTTCTCCTAAATTCCGATAACCTTGCAAACCTATTAATGAGCAGGTAGCCCCCGTGTCTAATTGAAAATCAAGCGGAACCTTGTTTACTTCTAGTGACACAATTAATCTCTTTTTTGATTCTTCGCATTGACCAATTGATTCTTTTAGAGTGCATATGTCTTCATGCTGCACTTCGTGTATTAAATGTGCCGTTTCTCTAAAATCTTTATTCGAAGTATTTTGATTATTATGTGAACGCGATTGGTAATGACGATGCTTGGAGCTTGAGCGATTGCTTTGTCGGTTTTGAGAATAATCCCGTTTCCTACGACGTCGATCACGTGTATTTTGTTTTTTGTTCGAGAGACATACGCTCTGGATATGCCCACGTCGATGGCATTTATCACATACAAAATCTAAATATTTGCAATTTTGGCGGTCATGTTGTACGTTGCAATCAGGACATGACTTTCTATTTAAATAATTGGCATTTTGTGACTTACTCGAGTAAATAGCGTTGACTTCGACGGCGGCGGCGGTAGAAATTGATTTTCTTTCTCCTTCCTTCAAGATTGATGTGGCTTTCTGCGATAACTCAAAAGCTGTGATGATACTCTCCATCTTTTGTAAGGAAGGATCGCTGTCCTGCGTGGCTTGCAGACGTATTTGATCATGCGGTGTATAAAAGACTATCATGTCACGGATCATATATTCAGCATAAGAGTGATCACACCCTTCTTTACGGCACGTGAATGCACAGTCCTTGGCAAGGCCCTTGAGATCCGCGATCCAGTCACTGTAGCTTTGTCCTTGAGACATTTGATGACGAAGAAATTTACATCTCGAAGCCAGGATATGCAAATCGGATTTGAAATGTTTTGTGAGCTGTAAGGTTAGCTTGCTAAAAGTGTGTGTACTTACGTCTGTTGTCTCAAAAAGTTTCTTCAATAGGTCTAGAAGATGATCGCCGCATGATGACAAGAAAAATGACTTCTTCACATTGTCCTCTGTGATAGAGTTTGCCGCAAAGTGTTGCTGAAGTTGAAAGAGATAATTTTCCCAGTTCGCTTTGGCCGGATCGAAAGCTTCAAACTTGGGGACTGTAGTGGTGGTCGAGGCACCCGGAACTCTGCTCATGATCTCTTTCATCATGTCCATATTCTGCTTCATGAGATTCTCAAACCATGCTTGCTGTTGCCTGAGCTGCTCTTCAGCCATCCTCGTCGCCAATTAATATGATTCGTTATATGTAATTATTGTGCAATAAATCGAATACTATTTATCAATTTACAATTCATATACTTTATTAATTCAATAAGACAATTCAAAATAAATGTAGATAATTAGGTTGAGATAAAAAAGAAAGAACTGGACACGTTGTCGGCTGGTTAAGAAGTCCGTAGAGTTGAGTCCGGAAATGAACGTCTTAAAAACGTCGCTGTCAAGTTCATGACACGTTTGCAGAAGACTGTCAAACTTAACAGCCGCTGTAAACTTAATGGCTGGATGACTGTTAAGCTCAACACGAACATTTTCAGAAAAATTCCAGTACTGAATATTTCCCACACAAAAATGATCAAGACTGCCAGGGCTACAAAAATGAAATTTTAAAATTTAAACTTAAAATATACAATTTAGAAAAAATGATAAAAGACATACGTAAAAAAAAAGCAATTTAAAACATACCTATTGCTTTGCGGCGCAAAGTTAATATATTGAAAGTAGGAAGCTTATCAAAAAAGAAAGATGGGGAAACAGCCACGAAAACGGTATCAATGTTAATTGATTCATTGCCTGTGGTAAACAAAAATGCAAAAACTCTTGCAAAAATGCTAATGACCAAGAACAAAACCTATTCTAAAGACGAAAAATGGCTTTCTCAAAATATATTTTTTAGGAATGCTGCTCTTTATAACTTTATTAGCCTTTACCCGCGGCTTCGGTCGCGTTTCAGCTGATCAAGAAGTAGACTGTATCATAATCTAGCTTCTTCTTCTTTAATAGCTTTATAATTTAATACCTACATTTAACCGTGATAAAAAGTAGTCAATACGCTATTCCAGACTACAATCTATCTCTGTGCTAAATTTCACTCAGATGAGTTCAGCCATTCTGGTGAAATTTCAAAAAATAAAACAAATCTATCCCAAGGGAACCATACATTTTACCGGGATAAAAAGTAGCAAATATGCTTTTCCAGACTATAATCTACCTCTGTGCTAAATTTCATTCAGATCCGTTCAGCCATCCTGGTGTTATTTCAAAAAAGTTAAACAAATCTATCCCACGGGAACCTTACATTTTAAAGGGATAGAAAGTAGCCAATATGCTATTCCAGACTATAATCTATCTCTGTGCTAAATTTCATTTAGATCCGTTCAGCCATTCCGGTGTGATTTCAAAAATTAAAACAAATCTATCCCACGGGAACCGTACATTTTACCGGGATAAAAAGTAGCCAATATGCTATTCCAGACTATAATCTATCTCTGTGCTAAATTTCATTCAGATGAGTTCAGCCATTCTGGTGTAATTTCAAAAATTAAAACAAATCTATCCCACGCGAACCATACATTTTACCGGGATAAAAAATAGCCTTTCTGCTATTCCAGACTATAAGCTATCTCTGTGCCAAATTTTATCTAGATCCGTTTAGCTGTTCTGGCGTTAGTTGGCAACAAACATCCAAACATCCAAACATCGTAACTTTCACATTTATAATACTAGTAGGATGAGGGAAACTCTTGAATTCCACCTGCCTCATCCTACTTCTTTATACAAGTGGATGGATATAAAACATCTTTCACCAGGCTTCAATGAAGAGGTTTTATTAAAAATAAAGGGCAAAGTAGATGAATTACCTGAAGTGAGTAAAAATGTAGTAGGTACTTATTTTTGATGAGATATCGATCGAGGAAAATCAAACATATAATAAGTTTAAGGACAGAATTGATGGGTTTGTTGACTATGGTGATGGGAAAAGAGAACCAATCAGAGGAAAAACTATTTGTGTTTTCATGATAAAAGGACTCTGCTCCAATTTCAAATATATTCTGAACTATGTTGTTAGTGCGACATCTTGTCCCGTGTTAGAACTAAAACAACAAATTTTCAAATTTTCAAATGCTTACATGTTTGTTCAAGGTTGGGAATATTTGTACGAGCGCTAACATGCGACCAAGGATCAACAAACCGAAGCCTATTTTTTCAACTTGGAAATAAAGAAGGAATAAACAAAAACATCGATAACAGTTGGTTTGTTTATGAAGGAAAAAAGATATACCTTTGTTTCGATGTACCTCATCTAGTTAAATCTATCAGAACAAATCTAATATCTTCATACTTTTGCCTTCCTAATGGAGATGTTGTTAGCTGGGACGTTTTGAGAGAACTATATGCTATTGACTCTCAAAATCTTGTAAGAGCTTGTCCGAAAATCACCCAAGCACAAGTGGATCCTACAAATTTTCAAAAGATGTCAGTTAGTCTAGCTACTCAAGTATTTTCACACAGCGTTTCATCAGCAATTTTAGCAATGCTGGAAGTTTCGGTTTTTTCTAAGAACGTTGAGGGTAAGGCCAAAGCCACGACAATTTTTTTCAAACAAATTGATAAAATGTTTGATATTTGAAATGAAATGAAAGATTTATTAGCGTCATTACAACTTACTAAAAACACAACCGTTAATTGCTTTAAGGGAATGGTTTTAACTACAACATCTTTCCTTTCTTTGGCCGATGATCTATTTGCCGATTATCCCGATTTTTCTTATTTTTATTTGAATAAAATGAACCAGAATCCACTGGAAAATTTCTTTTCACATGTTCGTGCCCAAAACACGAACAAAAGAAATCCAAATGTTTTTGAGTTTCAATCAATTATAGCCAAGATCATTTCTTTGAATCTCCAACTGCGAAAAAGATTCAGATGAAATTCTTGATGTTGATTGGTCTACAGTTGTAAATACAAAATTTGAAAAGCCTATTTTGGATGTCAATACAGCCGAAACAGAAGCAAAATTAAGTCCTGACTGTGAAATGATCGGTTGTTTTGATTCAGATGAGCGGCCATCTGTCTCAACAACTGTCAAGAGCGTGTCAATTCGATACTTTGCAGGATACTGTTGTTACAAGCTATTTAAATTGATGAAAGAGCCATGTCGAAATTGTAATCAAACATTACTAAAAACGGCTACAACAATAACAGACGATTCTGAATTTCTTATCCACCACAAGGCATACTTAAATTCAGAATCAGACTTTGGTAAACTATTTCCCCCCTCCGACATATTTTTTGAAATTTGTAAGCTTCAAATAAATGTTTTAGAAAACATATACATATGTACATCGAAAGTCCAGAAATCATTAATATAAAATCCAAAATAATATCTTTAAGCATTACAAAAACAGAGAGCTTTAGTCCTGAGTGGTTTAAGGATCCAATTTGTGGTAAACACCGTTTAGATGCCCTTTCATTTATGATTCTAGTTTTGCTGAGGAAAAATTGCATTTGGATGAGCAAAAACACAAAAAAATCGGGACGTAAGGGAAAAACACAAAACAAACGTCTTGAAAATTTAATGAATATTTAAAATGAATATAAAACTACTTTTACTGTTTTTTATTATTTTTTAAAGCAAGTTACAATTATACCTTAAACTATCCCCTCATAAAACTGAGGTGTGTTTCCTTGATCGTGGTTCCAGTTCCACCACTCCACCCTACACCGTGCCGTGGACCGTGGTTGGTATTGCTAGGACTAGGAACTGGTTTTTTGGTATGGAGGTATGGTATGATAATGGTATGTTTAATTTTTTCGAAGGATGTCAATTTCTCGGACATGTTTGAGTATGAGGTATATGCTAACTTTCCTGGTGACTACGTTAGAAAAATTAAGTTTGAAGATCTTATTTATTTTGTGTGATCATACCACCAACGAAAAATAGTGTAACTGGTGCCATCTACACTAAAGAAGTGAACTAAACTCGACGTAGCCCATATTCTACATCTGTATATTTCTTTTGTCTGTGGCTAGGCGTAGCATTCATGTGATTGGATTAAAATGGCCATAGTTGGTACGATGAGTAGTGAGATGGAAGAAAGGAACAGATCTTAGATTACATGGGTTAGTGTTAAAGTGGATCAGTTCAAGGAGCGAAGAAGAGTCAATAGCGCCAGTGATAATTTGATGTATAAAAGGTATGTTAGCTACTTCGCGGCGTTTAGCAAGGGAGTGTAAGTTTATTAATTGTAAACGGTCCTAGTATGGGGTCAAAATAAAGGGATCTGGCAAAGGGAAACTGCGCAATGCAAAAGGAAGAAACCTTCGCTGTACGGCTTCAATTCTATGAGAGTGGGTTATTTGATAGGGAGACAAAACCTGACAGGCATACTCGAGAATAGGTCTGACATAGGTGGTGTATAGAGATTTTGTTACATATGGATTCGAAAATTCTTTACACCAGCGCTTGATAAACCCAAGGGATGAATTTGATTTTGGAATAATTGAATCGATGTGAGAGCGAAAATTAAGCTCTTTATTACATATTATCCCAAGATCACGAACCGAGAAAACAAGGGGTACGGGTAAATTGCAAAAGTGGTAAATTCGTGGTAGTGGAGGTAAGCGTTTGCGGAAAAAAGTCATTGATTGGCATTTACTAAGAAAGGTCTAAGACATTTTTGTTGCACCAAATGAGGAATGAATTTAGGTCTTGCTGAAGCAGGGAAGAATCAGAGAAAGTTGAAATTACTTTCATTATTTTAATGTCATCTGCATAAATAAACAAGTCTGAGTAGTTAATAATGCTGCCAACATCATTAATGGCCAATATAAACAAGAGTGATCCAAGATCTCTACCCTGAGGAACACCTGAAGTGGCAAAGATGGGGTTGGAGATCGCAGACCTGAAAACTACCCTATATGTTCGATCTTCTAGATAGGATTTAACCCATTGTATAATTAAAGGTGGAAAACCATATGATTCCAGCTTTAAGTAGATAATTTTATGACAGATTTTATGAAATGCTTTGCTGTAGACAGTAGTTATGACGTCAAACTCAAGGCCTTTTTCCAAAGCACAGAGTGTCATGGTGACAAATTGGGTAAGATTGGTGGTTGTGGACCTACCTTTTAAGAATCCATGCTGAAAAGGGGAGACAATCGATTTACAATGGAAACACAAAGAATCATAAACTATACTTTCAAAAAGCTTGGGGATGGAGGATAGTTTGGCAATCGGACGATAGTTAGATATATCGTTTTTGCTACTTTTCTTATGAATTGGGAATATAAAAGAACTTTTCCATAAAGAAGGGAAGACACCTTGTGTGAGTGATAGTTGGAAGAGAACTGAAAGGGGTTCGCAGAGAGCGTTGACACATTTTTTAAGAAAAATATCTGGGATGCCATCCGGACCGGGGGAAAAGTCATTTTTAAACGAATTGATCTGGTGAACGACAATTTGAGAGCATATAACAAGAGAAACAAACGACTTGTGCGGACTGTGCAACAAGAACTCTTGATAATCAAGGTCGGGTTCATTTGGAGTATCACAATACGATTGACTGACAAAAGTAGCGAAGAGGTTAGTTATCACTTGAGGGTCAGAAGATGATTCTCCGTGGAAATTGAAAAAGGAAGGAAGACCGTCGGATTTGCGCTTGACATTGATAAATTGGTAGAATCGCTTCGGTTGGGAGATGAGACACGCCTGCATTTTGTCTAAATATACAAGGTAAAGAGAATCGCAAATCGAAAAACTGGCCAAAGCTTCTAGGTAAAATAAATAGTTTAAGGGAGTCGGAAACTTTATGTTAGTTTTCCACAACCTATTCCTCAAATTGCGACGTAAGCGCAACTCTTTTAAATACCAGGGAGGAGATGACACACAACTTTTTTGAAATGCGTAAGGCACACATTGAGTAAAACATTCGAAAATAGAGGTGAGGAAGAAAGAAAGTGCTATATCAATAGGGGTTTTAGAGTTAAGAAAAAGGTTGAAATTAATATTGTTAAGAAGAGTATTAAGTTGATTGAAATCAGCTTTGCGAAAGTTAAGATGACCACAGTTTTCTGATTCAATAGTTGGGGGTCTTTGTTCGTAAGAGAAGATAAGAGAGAGAGCAGGATGACAGTGGTCAAGGGTGGAGAGAAGATGGAAACTTTTGGAGACAGTAGAATTAAAAGGGTCGGAGCAGAAAATAAGGCCAAGTTGCCTCCCTAAACTGTTGCACGTTCCGCTTAGTTGAAATAGGCTAGATTCGAATAAGCGATCGGTGAACAGAAATTCTTTCTCAGAATTGAGATTAGAGGGAATGAAACATGACTGGTTCTCTGATGGAATCCATTGTATATCTGGGAGATTGAAATCACCAATTACGATGGCATCATCATTAGAAGCTGTACCTTCAAGTAGAGAATCCACTGACTCAACAAATTGTTGATAGACATAAGTTGGTTGTGAAGGGCGAATATAACAACAAAAAATAAATAAACATCTTTTGCAGATAGATAGCTTTATGCACACGAATTCAAAAAGTGGAGATTTAGAAATTTCGACAGAAGCATTGAAACGGTTACTTACCGCCAGGAGAACACCACGCCCAGAAGGGGAATGAACATTACTTTGCCCGTCTGCTCGAAAGACGACAAAACCTGAGGTGAATAATTCACTATCTTGATAACCAGTGCAAAGATTTGTTTCAGTAAGGGCGAAAATGTCAAAAGGAAGCTTCTGAGAGTTAAGGAATACACGTGAAGTTCTTGTGCGGAGTCCTCTAAAATTCTGGTAATAAATGGAAAAGGTGGAAGGAGTTAAGCAAGAGGATGCGGGTTGAAGAGCTAAATCACAGTCAAAGACGAGGCGTTTTCTTCTGTCTTATAGAAGGCAAACGATTAAAACTAAGGTAAGACACGTAGGTATCAAGGTCCTTCAGAACAGTAGAAGAGAAAATGTTATAATCCTCATGAAAACGAGTATAGATTTTTTTGAGAACAATGGGGTCGGTTGGAAAGCCTTCTTTTAAAATTGTTACAATGACATTAGTTTTCGTTTTACCATTGACACAAACAGAGTCCGATTTATCATATAGGTACGAGAGGTTAAGACGGACGTCATCATAAATATTCCTCTTTTGTAACCTAGACATTATGTATCGACCATCAATCTCATTAGTTGTGGTTATATGGTCAACCAATTTAGATGTAAGCTTGACAACAGGAGGGATCATTGGATCATAAAGTGGGACAGGTGAACAAGGTGAACGGTGGTTATTAGAGGGGGTTCTGGCAGAATTAGTATTTGTGGAGGAAGAGGGGGCTGGATTTAGGATGTGAGACCGAACAAAATTATTGTAATGTCCCTTAGAAGAGGTACTTATAAATACATTCAAATCGGGAGAGGCAAAAGGATGAGGGAATTAAATGAAACGCGTTTGCGTTGCGAAATCAGAGAGAGAGTTTTATAACGACTCCCAACGTCACAAAAATTTATCAATAGATTTTATTTCGTTTTTATAAAAAAAAAAAGGTAAAATTACACTTTAAAACTTTGAAAAGCACAATTGGCGTTAAAAAGAATTGATGTAAAAGAGTTTGGCTTGTAGATTTGCAACAAAATTGAGAGAAGAGTTGAAGGAAAAGTTAGTTTTTGATGAATCAAAAAAACACGGGAGCAAATTAGAATAGATGACTGACTAGGCTGACGGCTTGTGTAAGAGTGTGTTGTCTTATTATTATTATTTTTATATTAATCTCGGCAGTCGATGGTTGAGATGAATGAAAGAATAGACGGTTAAGCCTTCCGCAAAGCTGTTATTCGACAGCCAGTACTTTGACGTAGCCAGAGACCCACTTTTTAAGTTTCGAACTGCAATTGGCTAAAAACCGAACATTTAAACATACCTCCCTTACTTATTTGGCCAGTTTACTTTACTGCAATAAATTACATTACATTTCTGCCAACAATAAATCACTGCCTATTATTTTGGATGACAAGGCAACCTATCCCATATTTCACATCAGGTGGAATGCTTATGGGTTGTAAACTAATCCTAAGGAATGTGGAGCGCTTTTTAAAAAATAATTATGACCTGGATTATATGGAAATCAATTTTGATCCTCATAAGCTGATATTAGTTCCAACTATATATATCAACTGTAACTATTGGCAATACCAATACAACCAACTTGTAGATAAACTTAATAACAACGCATTTGCAAATACACTCTTAATCGGAGACTTCAACGCTAGGACAGGCTCTGAAACCAGTGAAAATAAACTTTGGGGAAGACACCGTAAATCTAGGGATACCTTCATCAACGGAGAGGGGAGAAAGCTGATTGATCTTTGTAATTCTTTTGGACTTGGAATTTGTAATGGGTGTTCTAATGGGGACGAGGATGGAGACTTTACGTTTGTTAGTCATCAAGTAAGTTCGGTTATAGATTATGGGCTTGTGGGAGGTGACTGGTGCGAACTTGTAAACAATTTTGTTGTTAAATCCCAGATATTCTCTGATCATCTCCCAATCGAAATCTCTTTTCAGTCGTCGAGCTCTCAAGGGACATATGAAGACCAAGCTACATTCCCAACCAAATACAAATGGAAATCTACTTTTGCCAATAGATACAAAACTCATTGTCTGAAAACCTCACGAGTCATGCCACCAGCAACGAAGTTTTAACAGTAGAAGAGATAAACCAAATCGTATTGGAGTCAATTCCCAGTGCATGTAAGTCAAGAAAAAAACCCGGATTTGTCTTTAGAGAGAAATGGTTTGATAGCGAGTTGTCTGAAGCGCGGAAGAAATCCTTCGTTTGGTTAAAAGTACTAAGGAAAAATCTCCCTTCAGACTAAAATATGTACAGGCAAACAAGGAATATAAAAACATGTGCAATGTTAAAAGACGAAATCATGCCATGGAAGTCGCTCGAAAAATCTCGCAATGTAGCAGTGCATCTGATTTTTGGCAAACAGTAAGGGAGATAACAGAAAAGTAACAAGGAACGGATCAATACCAATTGAGCTTCCAATACTTGTAGACTTTTTCAGTAAAATGACAAGAGACAACTACAGTGATACATTTCAATTTGCAGTTCCCAGCCTTCAAAATGACACTCTTTATGCCTCTTTTACGGTAGCTGAAGTTGAAGCTGCTCTCAAAGAGTCAAAAAAGGACAAGGCGCCTGGATCGGTGTTCCAATGGAGTTCTTTAAATTCGGCGCTACAGATCTCACATTAAAACTAGCAGCTGCGCTTAACTCTTTGCTTGCTGACGGTTCAGTTCCTGAATATTTTAATAAAGCTCTACTTAATCCTATTCTTAAAAAAGGTGAATGCAGTAACCCAGCAAACAACAGAGGCATTTGACTTATTAACGCTTCAATGAAGATCCTCACCAAAATTTTGAGCAAAAGGTTATACTCATGGATCCAGGGAAATAATCTCCTTAGTGTAAACCAGGCTGGTTTTCGTAGAGATTACTCCACTGTAGACCAAATCTATGTTCTCACCAATATTGCGGAAATGTTTATGCATAAGAAGAAAAAACTATATGCATTCTTTATCGATTTTAAAGCAGCTTTCAATACAATTGACAGAAAGGCACTGATGATGAAGTTGTATAATAAAGGAATGTCTTTCAAATTCGGAAGAATCATAGAAAGTCTGTATGCACGCACAACTTCAGCAATAGTAAATGGAAGTGAAATATCGGAGGAATTTGAAGTAGAAATTGGTCTTAGACAAGGATGCAATTTAAGTCCACTTCTGTTTGCCCTGTTTATTGACGATATAAATGAAATTTGGACCGGAGGAGTAAAGCTGTCTGAAACACTTGTGATAAGTCATCTAATGCTTGCTGATGACATTGTTGCACTAGCTGAAACACTGCCAAAATGAGAAATGGAAATTTACTAGCCATGACGTAGAGGTAGTAAATGAGTATAACTACTTAGGTGTTCTCATTACAAGAAATCTTAACTTGAAAAAGACATATGACAGGAAAACTAGCAAAAGCAAAGAGTGCTATAAATGCAACCTGGAGAAGTGTCATGTCTAGTAAAGATGTGGATTCACCATCAAAGTATCGAGTTTTCGAGGCAACAGCAAAAGCTTTTATGTGTTATGCTGCGCTAAATTGGGGCCATATAGCGTTCGAAGAAGTGGAGCAACTCTTGCGATACTTCTTAAAAAGAATTTTCAAGTTGCCCCAGTCAACACCAAATCATATTCTTCTTTTTGAAACTGGGTTATCTCCTTTGAACATGTCAACGTTAAAAATGCAAGTTGACTATGCCATTAAAACGTTTAAAATGGATGACAGAAGATTGCCAAAAAAGATAAGTATGCTGGTAGTTAGAAAAGAAATATCATGGTATGGTATCATGGTATAGTGGAGGAGATTGGCAGAATATTGTAGCTATTCCATAGACCTAGATAATAATAATATGGAGACTTGGAAATCCGTGGCGTACGAGTTAATTAAGGCAGTAGATCTGAGAAAAAGGCAGGATTTCGAATTTCGGGCGAGGTCATCTGTGCAACGAACTATCTATGCCCAACTCAATCGCAACTTAATGGACAGGAACTACTTCAATTGCAACTACTCAACGGGATAAACATCTTTCATCATTAGAGCAAGAGCAGAGGTTATCCCATTAAATTTCATTCCGAACAGAAATGACCTTGCCGATACATGTGGGCTGTGCAACATGAGGGCGAGGAAAGATGTATACCACTTTCTGGAAAGGTGTCCTATTTTGGCGGAAACTCGAATATCGGTGTTTGGAAAAAGTGTTCTGAAATAAAATCATTATTAATCTAATCTAATCTAACATCAGTCCAGCGATAAATAGGTAAATAAAATAAAGTGCACGACTGGGTCGGACGAACTTGCTCTAATGTGTGACAGTGGTCTTATGGTTTGAGATTTTTGGATAAAAATAAGGGACAAAACTATCTAAATTTTAATGATCACTTCAAAATCTTGGTGGCTGGGTGCTGTATGAATAGGGTAGACCCTGATTGGTATCAACCTGGCGATGCCCAGCGTTGCAGCTGTTTCATACGCATCAATTGTGCTTATTTTACCTTGGGAATTGTGCGTCGGGGTAACTTCCCTACAAAACCTTTTGTTCGGAAACAACCAACTGCCTCTGATATGGATGACCCTACTAATGACGACCCTAGCAAATGAAACAAGGACAACGAATTTTGGTTTTGCACGTGGAATGTCCGGACCCTTAACAGACCACGTGCAGCCAAACAATTCGTAGAAGCCCTAGATGGTGTCAAAGCCGATATAATAGCCATCCAAGAAGTGCGATGGGATGGTGAAGGCACAAGGAGGATGAAAAACTGTGGCATCTACTACGGTTAGTGCTACAGCGGCTATTTGGATGCGGATTTGTAATAAGCGGAAGGCTTAGGCAAGAAGTCTTTGGGTTTCGTGGCATAAGCGAACGCATTGTCAGAACCCGCATTAAGTCCAAATTCAGCAACATCTCGCTGATTTGCGTCCACGCCCCACGGAGGAAAAAGATGACATGACCAAAGAAGAATTCTACGATCTTCTCGAGAAGACGTATGATGAATGCCCGAAGTACGACACTAAGATTATTCTTGGTAACGTCAACGCCAAAATCGGAGAGGAGGGTAGCTTTTATTGACAGTCAGAAAGCATAGCCTGCACGACAACACTTCCGGCAACGAACACAGGCTAATCGATTTTGCTTAGGGGCGTAGTGTCATCTTAGCTAGCGCATTCTTCCCACACCTCAATATACACAAAGGGACCTGGCGGTCTCCTGATCAAAATACCGTCAACCAAATTGGTCACACTGCGATTGATAGCAGACATTCCTCCAGTGTCATGGATGTCCGCACTTTCCGAGTAGCCAACAAAGACTCGGACCACAACCTTGTTGAAGCTAAAGTGCGAATGCGGATCTCCACCAGACCGCAGAATCGAACATCCACTGTGAGAAAGTTTGATGTTGCGAAGTTACAATCGCAAGAGAACGCCACAACCTTTGCCAACCATGTCTCCTCTTATCTCTCGACAAGCCCGGCGCCTGCGCCAAACCCATAGGCCCAGTGGCAACATTGCGAAATGGCCATCAAAACTGCAGCTACGGATGTTTGGGGTTTCATTAGGCGAACACCACGAAACACCTGGTTCGATGATAAGTGCAGGCTCGCACACTTGGCCAAAGACGAAGCCTATCATGCAGTTCTGAATGCCAGAACCAGAGCTGCCAAGAGCGCTTCCCGTGCAAAAGAGGAAGGAGGAACATCGGCTTTTCAGAAGAAAAAAGAGAGAACTGGAAAAACTAATGGTTGAATCTATTGAGGGGTGCTACGGCAGAAGCAATGTTCGAAAGTTCTACCAAAGGGCAAAACATTCGTCCAAGGGTTACAAAGCCCGAGCGGAAGCATGTAGAGACGAGGGTGTGAATGTCGTAAAAGATACACAGTCGGTGCTGAGAATTTGGAGAGAATACTTCTGCAGACTGTTAAACGGCGAAGACAACCAACTAATCGCTGTCAGGCAGAATGATCCATTCTGGAGCAGATGGCCTTACGGCTGAGCTCTTCAAAGCAGCAGGAGATGACTTGGTGAGGAGCATACACCAACTCGTATGTACAATCTGGTCGGATGAAAGTATGCCTGACGAATGGAACCTCAGCACTGTGTGCCCTATCCACAACTACAGAGGTATAAGTCTCCTAAATGTCGCATATAAAGTCTTGTCGGCCATTCTGTGTGAACGTGTGAACCCTTTCGCACGTGAACTGATTGGTCCCTATCAGTATGGTTTCAGGCCCACTAAGTCAACCGTCGACCAAATTTTCACACTTCGCAGATCTTGGAAAAGACCCAAGAATTCCAGATCGATACTCACCACCTCTTTATCGATTTTAAAGTCGCCTATGACAACGTGAACAGGAACGAGCTATACAGAACCATGTCATTTCTTGGCATCCCTGCTAAACTCGTTTGATTGTGCAGGATGACTATGGAGAACTCGCGCTGAGGGCAATCGTACGCAACTCGCATGTCAACACCAGCGGTACGATTTTTTTAAAATCCGTTCAATAACTTGGCTATGCTGATGATATTGACATTATTGAAAGCACGAAGCGCGCTGTCAGTGTAGCATTGGCAAGTATTGAAGTGGAGGCGGCGAAAATGGGTATGGCTGTAAATGTAGATAAAACAAAGTATATGCTGTCCTCGGGTGAAGAAGATCATCACCGTGGGTTCGGACAAAACGTCACAATGGACAGATAAAACTATGAGGTTGTCAAGGACTTTGTCTTTTTGGGTTCTACTATAACCACTCAGAACAACATCAGTGAGGAGATCAGCCGAAGAACCACTCTTGCCAATCGCTGTTTCTTCGGGCTTTGAAGGCGAACTCTACGGGCTATACAGCGATATTGACTTGGTTAAGAAGCTGAAAATACAGCGAGTTAGATGGCTGGGTCATGTGGAGCGTATGGACGAAAACGCTCCTGCCCGACGTGTCTTCAATTCCAACCCGGAGGCCGACGCAGTTCTGGAAGACCCCATCTAAGTAGGCGCGATCAAGTGGAAAACGACCTCAACCAACTTGGTGTGCGCAACTGGAGGCCACTGGCTAGGGACCAGCCTAGCTGGCGAGGATTGTTGGTTGAAGCCGTGGTCCACAATGGACTGTTTGCGCCACCTTAAGTAAATAAGTAAAACGTAAGTAAGTAAAACGTTTTTTTTTGGAAAAAATTAAGTAAACCATCTGATTTCGTTTAATGTATAGAATTTTAAGAATTTTTTTTTTCAAGATCGTTCGACCGGTTTTTTCAAAAACCTGTTTTTTTGAAAAACTTTTCGAAAATATATTCCAGTTTTTTTTTTTGAGTTTTTATCAGACAAATAAAATAAAAAAAAAACATAAGCGAGAGCTACAGTACGTTTGCAACGAACTTTTGGATACCCTATTCCCTATTTTTGTGTATGTGTATACGTTCGTCTCCCGCAGCCGGCCGATGATCCAGTTTCATAAACAAAATTCTTCTCTACCAGACAGAAAAAGATTCAATAACAATAATTTTGTGTGGTGTGATGTTCAAATAGTGCTGTCACAATAAAAAAAAGGCATGTACCACGCCCAAAGTTAAGACTTTTTATTGGCAAGGCAATTAGTATGAGCTCAGTGACATTCAATTTTATTCTTGCAGATCGATTTGAACAAAACAAGGCAAAAATTAAATTTCAAAAATTAGATTTCGAAAGGAAATAGCGATTATGGGTGATTTTACAAATTCTTAAACCACACTCTGCTACGTTACCAAGGAACTTAAATCTAAGTGTTCATCTTTTTACTTCAAAACTGCGACCGGAAGTTAAAAAACGTAAAAAATTAATGCACTATATGACTTTTGACAAAAACGCCCCTTTAAAGTGGGCGTATCTTAAAAATTTGAAGCAATAACTAATCATTAGTCAGTATTTAGGCATATGTGTAAGACTACAGCCGAATGGAGCAGTTTTTAAGCGATCTTACCTGAACAAAGGTATTTTATCAAAGTCACGCCTTTAAAAGTGGGCGTATTGAAAAAATTTACATAAAAAATGTAGTTTTTTTTTTTCATAAAACGAACGGAAGGGAAAAAAAGCTTAAATTGAATATTGGTAAATTTTTTAAATTTTTAAAACAACGTTTATCATTCTTTCATGAAAAGTGGGCGAAAGCCACGCCCAAAATTCAAACATTTCTTTTCATACACAAACGTTTAAGTTTCTACAAAGAGATGCAAAATTTTGGCTTGCGGATTCATTATAAATACCGTTTATTTGCAAGAACAATTGTTTATAGATTCAAGTGAAAAGTGGGCTTCAGCCACGCCCAAAATCATTTTTTTTGATTTCACACACAAGATGTTTATGTGCAAGTAATACCCACAAATTTTAATGTTTTTCGCTTTAATATAACAATTGTTATTTTATAAAAACAATATTGATGGTTTCGTATGAAAAATGGGCGTCAGCCACGCCCAAACTGAAATGTTTTTATTTAATTTGAAGAAGGTTTACCTAAAGCTTACGTGTGCAAAATTTTAGCGTTATGTTTTTATTGCAACTGTACAAAAAACTTAATTTAATTTTACCAAATTGAGGTTGTTCATCAAAAATGGCGATTGTGGGCGTGTTTGCTGGCGGATTTTACCGGTTCAAGAACTTAGCCTTACTCTTGAACCAAAGATTATATACACCAAATTTCAGCTTTCTAGCTCAAAAATTGCGACCTCTAGAGAGTTTACATACGGACGGACGGACGGACGGACGGTCGGACATGGCTAAATCGACTAGGCTTTTGATTCTGCGTCAGTATATATATACTTTTCCATACCTAACGGTATTATTTCTCTATGTTACAAACTCCATACCAAATACAATATACCCATTCTATGGAATAGGGTATAAACAAACGTTGAACGAAGGTAAGACTTCAACAAAATAAAAAAATGTCGCCGTGTCTAATTATCTGTTTTCATCATTTAGCATAACAGCTGAAGTTAACCCAGGTACCTCACAGGAGAATTCAAACAATAACAACACAGTTCTTAACTTAACGTAAAATTTTAGATAAAAGTCAATAAGACTTAAATTACATAATATGTATGTATTTTAACAGGTTCTTTTACATACATAGTTTTATAAAGTTATTTTATTTTATTCAAAAGTTCACAAGTTCTTAAAATGAAAACTTTGTTTTCTTTATTATTTTGTATGTTATTTACTTTTGTTCTCATTAGTAATAACTGAAACCAGAAAATGCATTTGTTAAAAAAAAAAAAAAAAAAAAACAAATTTCATTTCAATTAGCTTTTTTTTCTAACATTCTGATTTTGTGTTAAGAACAGGCAAATATTTACAATGAATGCAGTAAAGGTAAAAAAAACTATTTCATCGTTATTATATAGAACAGCCACCACTTTGCATTTAATATTGTTTATTTCAATTAAAGAAATATCATTTTCTTCACATTTTGAAAAAAAAAAAATGTTTAAATGTGACGATTTAATAGGAGTTAGGAAAAAGTTATTTTTTTCTTTTAGAGGATGGCCTTTTATTGTAATTGAATTACTTGTGTTTAAAGCTTTTTCGAAGCAAATTATTTGTTGGTCTTTTGTCAAAAACCATTTGTTTGGCATGTCGTTACTCAGAGTAAAATTTTGATATACAAGTTTGCTATACGATCCGTCTTTGTGTTGGTTTTTTAAAATGGGATAAATTATTTAACGTTCCTGAAAACGTTCTGCTCTTGAAAGTTCACTTATTCGTTTTGCTGCTTGAGCAAGAGGATTGGAACCAGTGCGAAGTAAGTTTTTTAAGGATGACAAAATATTTTCAAACGGGTAGGAACTGAAGGTTTCAAGAACGCCAAATTTCTTAAATTCATCAACAAGATGACAAAGGTTATGTACATTGCTTGTTTTTGATCGCCTCTATTAAAGTTCTTCATATTTTTGTATATAAAAAATTACCAATTCATTTGCTAAAGGTAGAAACTGATTATATTTTTGGGAGGAACAAATTGTTATAGCACACACTAGGCAAATAAAATGCTCATAAGCATCATATCTTAAAATGTCTTTTAAAAATATCATTCCAGCATAAAGGAGGAATGTACGGAACTCAGTTCCCTTCCAAAAAGCCAAACAGTCCAGGCTTCTTGAAGTTAATCAATTCCTCGGAAAGTTTTCTAATATCATTGGAACACAATCTTATAGGGCTTCCTTTGAAATGACCGCCGTGGACACATCCAGTTAAAGTTCTGTTCATAACACCTAAAGCCTTTTTGTTAGAACAAAATTTTACACAAACATTTAAAACATACCTAGGTCAATAAGATGTAGTGCATCTCCAACTGGAAAATCCTCAACCTTGTCAAAAGGCAGTTCTTCAAGTGGAGAAGTTTGTTTATGATGAAGACTGTAGGATCTTCTAATCAAGCCTTCATTTGTTCTTCTCGGACAATTCGTTCCCAGAAACACAGTACGATGGTCAATGTACTCGCCTACAACTGTACACTTAAGACATCCATGCTTTCCATTGAAATACGTCACCCCTATAATGGTTTATTAGAATAAAAATGGTCAATGTTGTTTAGTAGGTATAGTTATAAATTTTACCTTTGATGAATGCTCGTGCCGGTGAGTCACAGATAAAACTCCAAAACTCCTAATCTTAACTTTTATATGGTTATTCCCAATAACAATTCCATCTTCGATGACTTTTTTACATTCTTTGACAAATGGCGATAGATAGGCATATAGATCAGATGGTTTTCCTTTGCCACAATAGATTCCAATGACCATTGGCGTAAAATTTTTGATTTCAGTAATATTAAATAAAATTGGCCAGAACCGTATTGGAGAACTATTATACAAAGGCAGGCCATCAATGTTGAAATTAAGGGATATGGTTCTATTGCCGGTAATTGTGTCGAAATATTGTCGAAGACAAAATTCCAACCCTTGATGCCAGTAATGCCCGTCACCAATTGAACAAATAATTATGGATTGAGGAGTGCTCAATAAGGTCCTTGGGTCCTTCGGAAGATTTGCTTGTGGGACATGCGGATTTAAAACAAACAGCAAATCTTTAAGAGCCGTATGCCTGATGTTGTACATTAAGCCCATTCTTCTAAACTGGTTCTCAAACTTCCGACTTCGCAATTTTCTCCTTCATTCTGACTGGGTGCTCCATTAAGTTCAGACGTGCTCTCAACCAAGCTATTTTCCCTTGACTTCTCAAGACTGTCGACGCTTAAATCACTGCATATGCCAATATCAATACTTGGAATTGTATTATCTTGGGTCGACACCCTAGTTTTTCGTTTCTCTGATAACCTTTTCAATATTTTCTTGTTACGGTGCACTGTTTCCCAATAAGCCTTACTGTTTGTTAAATGATTTAACATTTTGTTTCACTTTCTGGCAAATATTTATTTTAAAAACACACACATATTTTTTGACACACTAATCAACAAGCTCCTTTGACGTTTAGTTATTTTGCACAGTAAAGCCTACTTATTTAAAAACAAAAAGCTGTTGATTGGCTCTAGGAACATTTTTCTTGCATGTAAAATGCCGTTTAAAAGCATATAGATCAAAAATAAGTAAAGCTCATTAAAAGTTGTGTTATAAATTGTAATAAAGCATATTAATAAAGCAACTAGTGTTATAAGGCTATAGAGCTTAAAGATGTTCTAAAACTAAAATATAGAGCCTTTACATAAAAAGAATATGTCAGAAGCTGCAACGAAGTATAAATTAGAGCAGTGGTCCCAGACTTTACTCCTCCAAAGCTATCTTAGAGCATATAAACAACTCCAAGCTCCGAAAATGTTACTTGGGGAGTTAATGTCCAGTGAGCTTAAAAACCTAGCATTATTCAACTTATCTAAGATGGCCGTAATAAGGAAGGGGGTACGCGTCCCTATCTGTTACCTCATTCAACTTCCTATAATCTACACAAAACCTATACGTGCCATCTTCCTTCTTAATCATGACAATGGGTGAAGTCCATGGACTGTCAGATTTTGCAATGACTCCGTCTCGGAGCATCTTTTAATCGTGTTGTTTTGGCAAATGTTTTCTAATATCTGTGGTTAAGGATGTCGTATTTATCTTCTGAAAGAGGGTAGTTACGTGTATGTTTTAAGCAAGTTGGATGACCGTGATAAAAACAAGCATGGAATTCGAAAATCTGTTTGGCATTTTCACAAAAACCGTCGACTTTAACTCCATTCATTATTGCTTCTCTTCCTTTATCGGCATGCTTGATTTAAATTTGTCGCCTCTTTTGCTCCGGAACCAACCATTTGATTGCAGTTGTTGACTTGTTATCTACACACCTATATCTTTTTTTAGGTATAAGCCCAATAGCATTTGGTTGAAGAAAGTTACGCCTGAAGACGAGGTTACAAGCTGATGCTATTGTTGTTGCTTCCAAAAATGGTTCGCCATTGCTTTGATTGAGGAACAAGTTTCTAAACTTAAAGCAAGTCTCTGTCACTAATACAATATTGCTCAAGTTCACGCTCCATATCAAAATCATCGTTTTAATGTTCTGCATACCATTTTCAGAATTCATCACGATCTGCAGTTCTCTTTGAATCCAGGCTGTAATATTCAATAGCAGGTAGTTTCCCAATATATTTAGCATTTTCTTTTGCATTGAAAAAACGCAGAAAATATCCTTTTTGTTGAAACGGGTGAAAGTTCGAACGCTTTTGGTAATTTAGTGAATCTATTAATTTTATATTCACAATTTCCATCAATATAATTTTACTGCCTCGCATTATTAATTGCGGAGTCGAATTTGTTTGTTCCAATATGTAATTTAACAGAAATTGGTGGTCGTATGCTTGCACATTATGAGCTCTCACAATTACTTTTTTAAACTTTTTCCGAACATTAAGAATGTGTCTGAGGAATTTAGGCACAACATATCCTTTTCCCTTTTCTTCTGCCTTAATAATATTTAGTGAAACAGTACACTCTTGACAGAAGTGCAAATTCGGAACATCAAAACATTGGTCACATTTTTGCCAAAAAACGCAAACATTTGGTTCATGCCTTATCTGTGCATTATTTATGAGTTTAATTCTTCTTTGCGTTTCCCAATGTCTCACCTGAGACCTGACTTTTGTCTTTAGGTCATTTTCCTTGTCCGCATATACTTCGCCCACAACTAAAGCCCGAGGCAAACATTAATTGTCATTTTTTTATGTTTATTATGCCTTGGTGTTTAGCACATTCTTCCACAAAGGTATTGTAATTTCCACTCTGTACTCTTCCTGTTCCTGAAGGGAGCGTAACCGATGTTATGGTGAGAGAAAAATTATCGGTGTTCAAACCTTCCGAACTGCTCGGAAAGATTTTCGCAATCATTTCCCATGAGTTGCTGAATTTACCGTTTGCGCATACTTAAAATTTGATGTTCTCGTTTCCTCGTTCGGCAGCAAAACTCTTCCCACAGAAAGTAATATCTGCTTTATCTGCGGGGCTGAGACCCGTAAGAGCATGTTTAAACATGTCGTTTACTGCTTCCCTGATCCAAGACGTTGGTTCTTCTCTCTCTGTAATGGGTCTTATCCTGAACTGGATTTTTCGACCCTTTAAAGCAAACCGCTTGCACGTGTCTCCCAGTCACTGATTATCTGGATTTGATTGCAAAAGTAACAAACAGAAAACCGACATAATGTTGAAAAGCCAAACCAAATGAACAATAAGAAAGCAGAATTCATACAACGAAGTTGAAAACAAACAAAAAATATTCTTAAGAAAACAATTTTTTATGAAAAGTAACCAAATAAATAATAAATAATAATAAAAAATAAGATTTTTTTTTACCTCCACTCTCTCCGTTGACTCTTGCTGTGAAATTCCTGATTTTGCAGTTGTTGTTGGTGTTGTTGTTGTTCTTTCTGTTTAGACGGATTTACATTCACTTTTTGTGATGACATTTGCTGTTGTTAGTCTTGTTGATGTTGTTGTTGCTGCTGTGGTTGCTGTTTTTGCTGCTGTAGTTGTTGTTGTTGTATCTTCTCATGAAAATCGATTTTAAAGGATTGGTTGAAGGGTTCTGCCAATAGGGCTACTCTTCGATGTCATCGTCATCGAACTCAACTACACATTTTTTTGGCAGAAATACTGAGCAGTGTTCGAGCTCCAACTTGCTGGCCAGAGCGAGTTGTGCATCGCTTTGCCTTCAAAATGTTGTAGTGGTGCTTGTGCTTCAAGTTTTCCCTTTTTGGTAGCCTTTTGTTTTTTGAAAATATTTACGTTTGCGCGTTTTTTTTCAAATTGCAAACATTTTTTTTCTATTTAAAAATTTAAAAATTCCTATTTGCATTTAAGGTCACTTGAAAGACAACTGGAGCCGAATTACCGCATCCATAGGTAAGCAATACGTCACTGAACTATTTGCATTTGGCATTACTGCTTACGATATCGAGCTCGGGATCGAGTATCGAAGGCTGTGTGAAGTGGGCACCCCACTTGTGAAATTTTTTATCGAAATTTATGCAGTTCGTTTGCCCATCGTTAGCCCACTTTTGCCCACCAAAAATTTTCGTTTGGCCACCCTTAGTTTCGGAAATAATCAAAATTCAAAATTTTGGTTGAAACACAAAAAAAAAAAGATGTAAAAATAGATTTTTTTTAATGCAGTTCGTTTGCCTATCGTTAACCCACGTTTGCCCACCAAAAATTTTCGTTTGCTCACCTTCCATTTTGAAAATATTGACAAAATAAAATTTTAAATTTTCTGAAGCTGGCACCCCACTTTTGAAATTTTGTATTGAAATTGATACAGTTCGTTTGCCCATCGTTAGCCCCAGTTTGCCCACGAAAAATTTTCGTGTGCCCACCCTTGGTTTCGAAAATAATCAAAATTCAAAATTTTGGTTGAAAGACAAAAAAAAAACGATGTAAAAATCGATTTTTTAATGCAGTTCGTTTGCCATCGTTAACCCACGTTTGCCCACCAAAAATTTTCGTTTGCCCACCTTCCATTTTGAAAATATTGACAAAATAAAATTTTAAATTTCTTTAAGCTGGCACCCCACTTTTGAATTTTTTTATTGAATTATTGAAAAAATTGATGCAGTTCGTTTGCCCATTGTTAGCCCACCAAAAATTTTCGTTTGCCCACCCTTCAAAAAAAAAAAAAAAAAAAGTTTTTTTTTGGTTGAAAGAGATTGAATTAAAAAAAATTCAAAACGACAAACTGTTACAATTTTTGATGTAGTTCGTTTGCCCATCGTTGGCCCACGTTTGCCCACCAAAAATTTTCGTTTGCCCACCCTTGTTTTTCCAAATATACAAAATTAAGAATGTTGGTTGAAAGACAAAAAACAAATTTTAAAATACACTATTTTAGGCCACGTTGACAATCAAAAATTATAGTTTGCCTATTCACCACCCTCCATCTAGAAAATATTCAGAAAATTAAATTTTTAATTTTGTTAAGGTTGCTCCTTATTGTGAAAGTCTTAAGTCAAACTAAATAATATACCTATACCTACTTGATATGCATCCTAAGAAAAAAAAAGTACCACATTGCACATCTATATCTAATATTAGGTACCTATGTACATCCAATTTGTTTTTGTAGACCTCGGTTTTCTCATACGAAAATTATGTCTTATTATGCTTATGTCTTTCTAATAATATAATATAATTACATAGAATACAATATAATTATTTACCTATGCCAAAATCACGGAATATATCTATATATAAAAATGGATGTATGTTTGTTTGTTTGTAAAAATGGTATGGACTCCAAAACCGCCCATCCAATTGAGCTCAAATTTTCAGAAAATCTTTGGTATTATTTCAAGAGCGTCCCTGTAAAGTTTGGTAAAAATCGTTTATGTACTTTGGCCACAAGCCGAAGGAAGACACGCCAGGTCCTTGAAAAGCTTCTATATTAGAATATTTTAAATTTAAAAAATTCTTTTTGTTTTGAATGATCGTAGTTTGCGGGTGGGTTGGTTGCTTGAGGGCTAAATTTATTTTTCAAGTTTAAGCTGAAATAGGGTAAACGAAATAGTAGGTATCCTACTGATTTTTTTTTAATTTCTCTCTAATTTTGAAAAATGCTTAGTAAATAAAATTGCAGTTAATTAGTTCATAATAACAACAATGTATTACATGTTTTATACATCATACATATTCAATTTTACTAATTATTTTTTTTTGATGCAAGTTGCATTTAAAAAACTTCAAGAACAGTAAAGATGCAAAAATACCAAATATTGGAAAAGGCAAAAAGCAGCAACAAAGTCTTTGGGGAGGAGGTGGTGGGGATGAAGTTTGTGTGAGTGTTATCAACTTAGTCTGTCAGTATATGTATACCTACCTACAACCTACATGTTTCAATGATTGGAAACAAATAAACCACAACCAAAAAGTTTAACTTAACCATATTCATAAATTTAAATTGGTAGGTAGCGAAGAAAACACTTAACTTTTGCCTGTTGGAACATTCAACTAACGATGTTGTGCAAAAGGTTTTTGTTGATGTCCTGACCAGCTGAAAAAATAACGATTGGCTTTGTGAACATGCACCGAAAAAACGACGATGTCAACAAAATAGGTGAACTATCAAATTAAAATTGAAATTTCCGGCAAACATATGAAATACCTATTGATTCAGTTATGGAGGAGGAACAAACTGTCAACCATCCAATCGATTTCTTGAACTCTTTGGAGCCATCTGGAATGCCACACTATGAATTAGTTCTCAAAATAGGTTCACCGTTGATGTGAGTCCGCAATTTGCAACCTCCGAAGCTGTGCAAAGGAACCAGACTTGCTGTAAAAAAAACTATTACCAATTTAATCGAGGCCACAATTATTACCGGCAAGAGCAAAGGCAAAGTTTTCCTGATTCCGCGAATACCAATGCTTTCGACAGATTTGCCGTTTAGCTTTAAACGACTGAAATTTCCGGTACCTACGCCTAGCCTTCGCAATCACCATCAATACAACGCAGGGACAGTCGTTAACTTTTGCTGGCCTTATTTTAGAAATGAATGCTTTTCCCACGGCCAGTTGTAATACGGATGCTCCAGAGTTGGAACACCTAAAAATTTATACATTTATACACCTAACAAAAAAACTAAAAACATTGAATATCCGCTTGCACTACGTTAGTAAAATAAAATTATTTAAGTATTAAAAATCAAATAAAACAATACAAAATATAATAACGGGTATCACCCTGTTCAATCGTCAGTGCTAAACAATCTGTCAGATGTTAGTGATAGAAAGAGAATAGGCAGACAAGTTTTGGCAGTGATCTCTCTCATGCCCTCTTTGTCGCTTTTTTGTATACAAATCATACCTCTTTTAAAGCAATGTGTTCTAAAACATTCTTCTATGACAGATCAAATGGTGCTAAATTGTTTTTTTGTTTCGTCGCGTAGTATTTCCATCTCGTTCGTCGTTCTCATTAAAGCAGTATGTTCTAAAACGGTATTCTATGACAGAAAATTTGTTTTGTGTTTATATTTCGTCGCGTATTTTGTCTCGTTCATCGCTTGAAATAATTTGTATTGTTTTGTTAAATTAAATTATATAATGTCTTTCAAAATAATACAGGAGACAATAAATAAAAAACAACTTTGCTTACATTTATACCATCCGCTTTTGAACAGAATGGGGTGTACTGGTTTCCTCCATCTATTTGGAGTACCAAAAAATGAACAGTGTTTCAAAAAATCCATTTTCAAAACCTAAAAAGGCTCTTTGGAAAGCCAGGCCTTGTTTGGTTAAAAATGCAATATCCCAACTTTTGCTCTGGCTGAGGAGAACGAAGAAGAGTTGCTCAATAAAAATGTAACCGAGTTTGATGATGATGCAGATGCGGACGATGATTCTGAGGCTTCATTCAGCCAAGCAACAACACAAGCAAACGAAATGCAGCAAAGTTTTCTAGATCGCCACATATATTTGCAACAACAACCATCAGCTTCAAATTTTGTTATGGCTTGTGTTAACCAAACATCTGAAACAACGAGTTACGAAAATACAATTCCAGTTCTTCTTGTAAATCAAGCAAAAATATTAAAAGAAATAGAAGTGATCAAGGAAATTGTAACAACAGGTATCGCTAAACTTCTCACACAGGGCGACGGTTTGGCCAAAATTCAAAACCGACGATTCGAAGATGAAAAAAAAATCTCATTAACGAAGCAGCTGAGAACTTCGAAAAAATTTTGACCGAAGTGCAGCCTCAACAATTTGAAGAACATCTTGTGGAGACGGCGTTCAAGTGCGAAATGGTAAGAAGAAATTACTTCCAATGAGATAATATATTTAAAAAAAAAAAATATGTAATTGCATTCACTAATCACTATAGATCCGTAAAACTTCATTTCTTATTGGCAAACATGGAAGAAGGATCGGTCAAGGTTGGACTTGCTGCTACGAACTTGTCGATGCAATTTTTTGTAGACATTTTTTGACGTGTTCCTGGACAGGAGCTTCAAAAAATTGTGAAGAAGGAAAAATTAAATTTTTGAAATTCAAAAATATTTTGCATCTCTTTGCTGAGGTTACAACAGACGCTGACCCGGAGTTTTCGCTGGAAAGAACTAAAGACTTTTTCAATTTGATTTGAGAATCAAGAGGTTCTTCAAACCCGAAAATCAACGCAACGTTAGAGAATTCCTCGCAAGAATTAAAAAAAAAAAACGAGAGCTACAGTACATTTGCAACGAACTGTTAGATACACTATTCCCTATTTTTGTGTATGTGTATGCGTTCGCCTCCCGCAGCCAGCCGATGATCCAGTTTCATAAACAAAATTCTTCTCTACCAGACAGAAAAAAATTCAATAACATTAATTTTGTGCGGTGTGATGTTCAATTAGTGCTGGCACAATAAAAAAAGGCGTGCGCCACGCCCAAAGTTAAAACTTTTTCTTGCCAAGGCAATTGGTATGAGCTCAGTGACATTCAATCTTATTTTTGCAGATCGACTTGAACAAAACAAGACAAAACTTAAATTTTTAAAAATTTGATTTTGAATGGAAATAGGACCGAAAGTTAAGAAACGTTAAAAAATTAATGCATTATATGACTTTTGACGAAAACGCCCCTTAAAAGTGGGCGTGTCTTAAAAATTTGAAGCAATAACTAAGCTTTGATCATTAGTCAGTATTTAGGCATATGTGTAAAACTACAGCTGAATCGAGCAGTTTTTAAGCGATCTTACCTGAACAAAGTTGTTTTATCAAAATCACGCCTTTAAAAGTGGGCGTATTGAAAAAAATTTACACAAGAAAATGTAGAGATATATTTCTCAAAAAACGAACGGAAAAAAAAATATTGGAAGTTCCTTAAATTTTTGAGACTACGTTTTTCGTTCTTTCATGAAAAGTGGGCGTAAGCCACGCCCAAAATTCAAAAATTTCTTTTTATACACAAACCTTTTAGTTTCTATTAAGAGACGCAAAATTTTGGCTTGCGGATTCATTATAAATACCGTTTATTTACAAAAACAATTTTTTTATAGTTTCTAATGAAAAGTGGACGTCAGCCACGCTTAAAATCAAATTTTTTCATTCATACGCAAGATGTTTATGTACAAGTAATATCCACAAAATTTAATGTTTTTCGCATTAATATAACAATTGTTATTTTATAAAAACAGTATTGATGGTTTTGTATGAAAAATGGGCATCACCCACGCCCAAACTGAAATATTTTTATTTAATTGGAAGAAGGTTTACCTGAAGCTTGCGCGTGCAAAATTTTAGCGTTATGCTTTTATCGTAACTGTACAAAAAACATAATTTAATTTTACCAAATTGAGGTTGTTCAACAAAAATGGCGATTGTGGGCGTGTTTGTGGGCGGATTATACTGGTTCAAGAACTTAGCGTTACTCTTGAACCGAAGATTATATATACCAAATCAGCTTTCTAGCTCAAAAATTGCGATCTCTAGAGAGTATACATACGGACGGACGGACGGACATGGCTAAATCGACTAGGCTTTTGATTCTGAGTCAGAATATATATACTTTTCTATACCTAACGGTATTATTTCTCTATGTTACAAACTCCACACCAAATACAATATGCCCATTCTATGAAGTAGGGTATAATCAAACCGTTTTTGGAAAAAAAAAAATAAAAAAAAAATAAACTTTTTTTTAAATTTAAGAATTTATCTTATTTTGTTTATAAAAGGGCTTCTACATTAAAAGTTTCATCGAAATTCGTCAAGTGGCTCCTGAAAAATCCTTTCCAACCAAAACATAACGTTTGAGCAGCAAACACTATTCAGAAAGTTTGATCAAAATCGTAGGAGCCATTTTTGAGAAAAATTTATTGTTCACTAAAAATTGGTTCTCGGTACCCTTAGTTTTAAAGCTAGAATGTTTATTCCAAAAAACCCTCTGTAGTATAGTAATACTTTGTACAGAGTTTGAAGCAAATCAGTAAAGCCGTTTATGCTGAAGGGAACTATACAGACAGACAGACATACGGACAGAAAGACAGACAGGCAGGCAGACAGACAGAATTGTCGGACCCACTTTTTCGACTTCTCTCTCATCATAATGTCATGTTTGATTATTAGAATTTTTTTTATTTTTACGAATGCATAACTTGCCTTATAGTTCCTATAATAGCAAGTAAAAATTACAATTATTATGACTATGAGTATGTGAAAGCTCTCCCCTAAAGTTAGGCCAGTAGAACATTTTAAAAAAAAGTCTAGAAGTTTAAAGTTCTTATCAGAAAACAAAAGTTTTAAAAATTGTGAAAAAACCGATTTTGAAAAAAAAATTTTTTAAAAAATTTAGCTTTAAAAAAAAAAACTCTAAAAAGGTTTTTCGGAAAAAAAAACTCTTCCTATGGGAGATACCGTTATAAGACTTTTCCTGAAAAATCTGTTCGAACCAAATCATAAAGTCCACTCAAAAAACACCATTCAGAAAGTTTTATCAAAATCGTAGCAGCCGTTTTTGAAATAAATGAGTATTTCATAAGAAATCATATGGCAGGTACCGTTAGTTTTTTAGCTAGAATGCTAATTCCAAAAACCCCTCTGAGGGACATCATAATAATACCATGTACCAAGCTTGAAGCGAATTGGTGTAGCCGTTTAGGCTGTAGGTACCGATACAGACAGACGGACAGACAGACAGACAGACAGACAGACAGATAGAATAGTCGGACCCACTTTTTTAGGCATTGGCGGTAAGCACATGCCACTTGATCGATGAAATATCAGCAACGAAAGCGCTACTTCGTAAGAAGTTGTTTATTTACCTGGTCAGGCGATGAATACAATGATGAATATTCATATTCAACAGTGAAATCAGTAAACTAGTGTTCTTGGTTATTCATCAGCTTATTTCGTTCGATGAAAATTCTAATGAAAATTCAATAGTGAAGTCACTGAATAGGCAGGGCCGGCCCGAGCTAAATTAGCGCCCTGTGCAAGCTTTATCATTGGCGCCCTCAATTGCGGTGATTTTTGGAAGAAGTCATTTCCTCATTACCCAAGGGGTAAACTTTGCAATGCGTTTTTTTTAACGAGATATCCCCAACAGGCCTATTCGATATATCAAAAAAATAATAGTAACTGAAGAATACAAAAATAATTGTAAATATAAGTCAAAAAATGTATCACTAAATTATAGGAGATATACAAGATATATTTGAGGTAGGTTGTGTAAGGTACAGAGTACAGTTTGTGAATTTTCATAAGCGAAAGCTTATGAAGGGTGATTCACTTAAGGTGTGCCAAACAGCTAGAGCGAGTAGGTTGAGTTGGAACAAGAAAAACTCATGTGGGAGGGGGGTCTACTCCCTTCCGTTTAGCTGAGAGGGGCGATTTTCTTAAAACATGACTTAAATTGGAAACAAAAATTATTTAAAAAATAAGAAAATAACTTCTACAACGCCATGCTATGCCATTTTTAAGGCCAAAAACCTCTTCTTTTACCTATTTTGCTTTGAAAAATATTTATTTTATTTAAATTTTTTCAAAATATTAATTTTGAAACTCAAAATTTAAAAAAAAAAGTAAAAATCAAATTTTCAAACTAATTTTATTTCAGAATTTTACCTTATTTAGTATTTTTTTTTGCCAAAATTCAATGCCAAAAAAAAAGCTATTCAAAAATAAAAGAACCTATTTCTGCATAAAAAAAAGAAAATTTAGCCTTACGAGATGGCACAAGCAATGCAAATTTTTTAGTTTTTTATGAACAAGAAGGTTCGGATATTTTTGAATAGCTTGGCAACAAAAAGTCATAGAGCCATACGGTTTTCAGTGTCTGACCCAAAACTAATAAGAGCATTGAGTTTTGACAGTAAAAATAATACTTGAATACATCAAATTTTGAAAAAAATTAGTTTGACATTTTTTTCTATTTTTTTGTTGCCATAATTTTGAGTTTGAAAGTTAATATTTTGAAAACTGACCACTAAAATAGCTTTATTTAAAATCACTAAAAAGGAGGAGATTTATGACTTTACAAAAAGATATGGCATGGCATTGTAGGAGTTACCGTTATTTTTTAATTATTTTTGTTCCAATTTAAGTCATGTTTTTAGAAAATATCGTCTCCTTTCTAAACGGAGATGAATAGACCCCCCTTCCATACGATTTTTTTCTTGTCTCAACTCAACCTACTCGCTCTAGCTCTTTAAGCAACCTCACATCAAAAATAATATAACAAGTATTTGTTATATTAGGTATCTTTGCTAACACCGATTACCCTGTATTAGTCAAAAAATTCTTTTTTTGTTAATGGAAACAATGACTGGCAGGCAAGAACAAAAAAGAGAAAAAGAAAATTGAACAAAAAAGATTCACTCAATAACGACAAACGACAAACCTCATCATTAGTCATCGCATCATCTTCATCATCAGTCATCACTCATTATTTCCATATTTAAATTTTAACTCAACCCTTTGTCATCTCTCATCTCTCCAGACGAGTGATAAGATTCCACTCATAAAGAGAAGCCAATGACAAACTTAAAAATAAACATAGTACAAAAAACACTCAACCGAAAGAGTTTAAATTCATATGTGCAATTTTTAATTTTGCACGCTGTTGTGCACATGAGTATGAATTTTGTACCTCAGAATTTCTGTTGAGTAACTTTGCTCACTTTGATTTCATATACTGTACTGGGTTATGAAAATAAAATAAAATTTCTCATACGTGGTGATGCCTTATAAAGAGAAAAATAGCATATAGCAAGGTTGGTAGGTATCTATTGAAGCTAACTTGGTAGATAAAGTTTTTTTTTTTTTTACTGTGGTCTGTGGGACTGTGGGGTGGGTGTGAATAAGAAGGTAAACATGGATTAATTTTTGGAATAGTAGATATGTATATAATTGTATATCTGTCATTAAATTCAAATTAGCTGTTAGTTATATAATGAATATCAATATTGGTGTGAGCTACAAAAAATGATATGAAATTTTATTGATCACTTAAAAATCACTAGTTAAAACGTTTTTTGGAAAAAATGAAGTAAGCCATATAATTTTGCTTAGTGTTAAAAATCTTAAGAATTTTTTTTTCAACATCGTTCCACTAGTTTTTTTCAAAAAACAGTTTTTTTTTAAAAACTTCTCCAAGATATATTTAAATTTTTTTTAGAGTATGCCAACTTCTAGCAGTTTTTAGTTTTTATCAGAAAAAAAAGGAGCTAAAACCGTTTTTGAAAAAAAACAAAAAATAAAAAAAAAATTTTAATTTTTTTTAAAAAAACTCAAAAAAACTGTTTTTCAAAAAAAATTAAATTTATATTCTTCCGTTAAAAGCGCTTCTACATGAAAAATTTGATCAAAATCCATCAAGTGGCTTACGAGAAAATCTGATTTGAAAAAACCGGTCCTATGGGAGGTACCGTTATAAAGCTTTTCCTGAAAAATCTATTCCAACCAAAACATTAAGTTTGCACAGAAAACGTTATTCAGAAAGTCTTATCAAAATCGTAGTAGCCGTTTTTGATAAAAAGTATTTTTTCACTAAAAATCGTTTGGCAAGTACCGTTAGTTTTAGAGCTAAAATGCTAACTCCAAAAACCCCTCTGTACGACTTCATAATAATACTGTGTATCAAGTTTGAAGCGAATTGGTTCAGCCGTTTAGGCTGTAGGTAACTATACAGACGGATAGACATACGGACAGACAGACAGACAGACAGACAGAATTGTCGGACCCACTTTTTTCGACTTCTCTATCATCGTAATGTCATGTTTGATTGTTAGATTCTTTTTTTACGAATGCATAACTTGCCTTATAGTATGTACCTATAATCGCAAGTAAAAACGATAAAAATGAAAAAAATCCGAAAATCACATGACGTGATCTAGTAACAGGTAAACATATCTATTGCATCGCTTAAATCCAAAGCAAAGCAGACGTATGGTTTTATAAAATCATAAACTGATGAAGTGATGCATTACTGTTGATCACAAAAATCCTCACATTATTATGTAACACGTCACGAAGTCACCACGTTCCTTAACTTTTGAAAAAGTCGATTCCATTTTAGCATTCATTGCAGTCAAAGGCGATAAACTGCAAATAAACAACCACACGTTTGTGTACAAATCTTCACGAGGCCTAATTGTCAAAAATTCTGCTGAATTGGCATTTATTAATCAAATGTTCGGTGACAGATACGTTGAGTTTTTCTGTGACTGCAGCGAGGGAATGACGTTAGGTGCGATCGAAAAGGGACCGCACACATATTTCTCCCAACCGCTGATAGCGCCACCTATGGGTCAACACTCGCAACAAATTAGGGGGGAAACACATTAGGACAAATCTGTCGTCTGCCAAAACACTATTTATTTTCAAAATTTAACTATTTGTTCTTATAACATAACAGGTCTTAAAAGTAAAACTTTACTACCTGACTTTTTTAACTATATTCATAATTTCGATATAATTATTTTATTGGAAACTTTTTTGGAAGAAAAAAATGAAATGAATTAGTATAAGTATTTCAAAAATTTTAATATAATGTTCACCGCTGCTAATAGAGCTAATTTACACGGGAGAGCCAGTGGTGGAATTCTTTGTGGGGTAAAAAAAAACTATAGATAACTGTTTTGTCAAGCTTAGTCGTATATAAAACAGAATTATTTTTCAAATCACAAACAGCAATTCAAAATATTCTATTATTCCAGTGTACTTAAACTGCAATAATTGGCAAAATGACTTCAACAATTTAGTTGACTTTGTATATAACTCATCCTTGGAAAACGTAATGATTATTGGAGATCTCAATGCAAGAATTGGCGGTTATCAAAATCCTTCTGTACACAACTTCATATCGCAAGTAGTTCTCAAAGACATCAGAAACTCGAAAGATGATCAATTTAATCGTAATGGCAGGAGTTTAACAGAATTTTTTGAGGATTTTGGACTTTTCGTGCTAAATGGTGCTTCTGAAAGTGATGCTTCTGGAGAGTATACTTTTATTAGCGGTCAGGGACACTCTGTAATAGATATTGGTGCAATATCAGGCGAATGGTTTAGTACTCTTGCTGATTTCAGTGTTGACTTAGCAAATTTTTCATCTCATTTGCCAATAATAGCTAAGGCGGTTTTTAGAACTGACGATCTATCGCAGAGAAACTCAAACAATTTTTTCAAACTTAAGTGGTCAGATATCAGTGCTCCTCTCTACAGATCACTCCTTAACCGTAACTGCAGATCGCTCCCTCCTCTCTCATCAAGTTCCGTCGAATTTTATGATGAACATATAGCAAGGGTCATAAAAGCTTCAGCACCGTTTGCTCACCATAACAGTAATTGCTCTTTTACACCCCAGAATAAATGGTTTGATAATGACTTCAAAGGACTTCGAAAGCTCTCATTCGTGTATTTGAAACTTTTCCGATCTACTAACGCTCAGATTTTTAAAAATATGTATTTGAATGTTAACAAGGAATACAAAAAACTATGTGCACAAAAAAAAATTGAATATCTCAATAATATCGCAAAAAAGTTAACAAGCTGCATGAACTCTAAAACCTTTTGGAGTAATGTGAAGGAACTGGGTATACGTGGCAATAATACGTCAAACACTCTCGAAGCTGAGACACTTGCGGCTCATTTTAAAACCCTTTTGTCGGCGGACGAGAGTCATTATAGGTTCTCATACGCAATGCCAGATAATACTGTGGAAACTCTGGATGACCCAATATCTCTGTTTGAATTTAACTCAACCTTGCAGAAAATGAAAAATAATAAAGCATCAGGGATAGATGGCATTCCAGTGGAATTTTTCAAAAACAGCACTGAGCAATTCAAGAACCAGCTTCTACTTTATTTCAGTAGGCTATACGATGATGCATATGTTCCAAATAGTTTTAACAAAGCAGTTATTTTTGCTCTTTTCAAGAAAGGGGACGCAAGACTATCAGAAAACTATAGGGGAATTTCTATTCTTAACTCGTTATGAAAGATTTTGGCTACAATCCTCTACGAGAGACTTACCAAATGGATTGAGGATGGTAATCTGTTAAGCATTTTTCAAGCAGGATTTAGGGCAGGATTTTCAACGATGGACCATATTTTTGCTTTGTATAGTATTGCAAAAAAATCTGTGGAGAGCAAAAGAAAACTATACGCTTGCTTTGTGGATTTTAAAGCGGCTTTTGACAAAGTCAATAGACAAGCTTTGATTTACAAACTGTCATCATTGGGAGTTTCTCGAAAGTTTTTGTCGATGTATTTCAACTTTCTCTTTTCTTCAACTGCAAGCGTTTGGGATGGTTCAAATTTTTCAAGCTGGTTTTCTACTACTGCCGGTGTTCCTCAGGGATGCATATTAAGTCCAATACTATTTGCACTGTATATAGATGACTTGTGTGATATACTACCCGGAGGATTACTATATGCAAATACGCTAATAAAAGTCTTACTCTACGCTGACGATCTAGTATTGTTGGCCGATAATCCTTTCACTTTACAACTGCAAATCAACAAGTTGAACATGTTTTGTAAGATTTGGGGCTTGCAGGTTAATATCAGCAAGACTAAAATAATGATTTTTGAACCACGGCAAAGAAGAAGGCAGCCAGAAGAAAATTGGCAATTTAATAACGAACATATTGAGGTTGTTCAAGAATTTAAGTACCTTGGCGTTTTGATAACTCATAACCTTAACTTCGCAAAGCATTCAAAGCAAAAAAGTACTGAGGCTAAGCTTGCTTTAAGCCTTATGTGGCCAAAATATTTTGGGAACCAAAACATTGACCTTGTGTCTAAATACCGTGTTTTCAAAGCTACTGTTAACACATGTTTAGTTTATGGTGTCCAGGTTTTTGGTCATATTTATTTTGAAGCATTCGAAGCAATCCAGAGGTACTTTTTTAAGCGTTTGTTCAGGCTGCCAAATTCTACACCAAACTATGCCATTTACGTTGAGTCTGGGATAACCCCTATTTACAAGCAAAGCCTTAAAATCAACTTAGATTACATTATTAAAGTAATGAGAAGAAGTGAAGGTAATCTCTACAGGAAAATATTGGTAAGACTTCTGCAAACGACCTCCTCTCCATTCAAAGAATGGAAACAACTAGCATTAGCCCATGGAGTAAATCTATCTCTGCAAGAATCTAATTTGGAAGAATGGCAGCAAATATTTTCAGATGTAATTGCAAAAGTAGACGAAAGTACGTATACCCAGCATTTATTGAGAGCATCTACATCAACATCGCGAACTATCTACCGGAACCTAAACCAAAGATTGACAACAGAAGCTTCTTACTTCAGTACTGAATTATCGTCTGAAGCTATAGGTACCATTTTTAGAGCGAGAATTGAAATGATTAACTTAAATTACATGCCACATCGATCTGATCTAACTCAGCTATGTAATTTGTGTAACAGAAGGGAAATTGAAGATGTTTACCACTTCATTGTAATTTGTCCAATGCTTCAAGAAATTCGTCGATTATATTTCCAGGAAAGTTACCTTTCTTTAGCTCGACTATTCGAGGTATTAAACGGAACACTAGGTTGGCCAATTCTTTATAAGTATTGCGAACATGCGATTAACTACCGTAATAGTTTCTTAACTTAAATATAAATTTTGCTCAGTCGTTGCAGTTTAAAAACTTGTTTAAAATCATGTTTAAATCGAAAACTTTTATGTTTCAAATCATGTTAAAATTGGAAAACTTTTTTTGTGTTTCAAATCATTATAAAATTGATAACATTATATACATTATATTGCTTCCTGAATTCTTTTATGTTTCAAATCATGTTAAAATTGGAAAACTTTTTTTGTGTTTCAAATCATTATAAAATTGATAACATTATATACATTATATTGCTTCCTGAATTCTTTTATGTTTCAAATCATGTTAAAATTGGAAAACCTTTTGTGTTTCAAATCATTATAAAATTGATATCATTATATAAATTATACTCAACCCAAAATGATTCTGTAATTTACACACAAAATATTGTTATAAATGTATTTATTTTAATTATATTATATAACATATTTAATAATTTTCTTTTATTTTTTACTTTCTTTTTATTATAATCTAAAATGAAATGTTAACTCAGGCAGACGGCAGAATTGCCATGTCCTTATTCTTAAGAAAACAAATGCAATTGTAATAATTTTAAACAAAAATAAAGAATTATCTATCTATCTATCTATCATTCATTGCAGTAACATTTGTCGTGTGGAATAAAAAGAAGAGCATTTTGAGAGCAACATTTTTTTGTTTTTTGTTTTGAATTCTTGACAAAGCAGGTGAGTGGATTAAGAAAATGACCTGATGAACTTCTGCATGACTTATCATTTATTAAATCATCGCATAAATGTCCCTGTTAAGAAATAAAAATGCAGCATTGAATTTTGTGAGACAAAAAAGAAAAGGGGTTGTTCTGAACTGTTTCCTACAAAAAAAACAGACGCGATATTAAAACCATGTACTGATGAAACAATGCATTACTGTTCACTTACAAAATCAATGCTATCTGTTTCTCCTATGAAGTGGCCCTCGTGAATTCATAGCTGAATTTTACAGTACACACAAAATTTCCTACCGGCAGAGATATATACATTATCGTGCTGCTACATACACACACATACACGTGTATGTGTATCATGAAAAGTTTCATGGCCTAATCCGTGGGATATTCGACGAGGGTTCTGTTTTTACATACCTGCTAGCTGCTACATTTTCGAGTTGACTCATGAAATGAGATTTTGAGGAATCATTTAAAATCAGGAGCACAAAAAAGCCTTATACATATACATACATATACATATCGCATCAAATTCAAAATAAATTTGTTCCGATGTTCTGAAAAGCAAAATAATTTAAGAGATGAAACATGCTTTGGCTTTGGCTGATGAGACTGCTGACATTAGTGGAACAGAGCAATTATCGATTGGTGTACGCTATATACGTTCTGATAAAGATGATAAGAAACCAATGGTTTGTGAAGAATGAATTGAACGCAAAACCCATTTCGAAAACTTTTATTCATTTCCTGCAAGAATGCAATTTTGATTTATTTAAACTTGTAGGCCAAGGTATGTAGGTATGCAGAAAATTACTAATGACAAATATCCTTCAGCACTGTTTTTCCACTGTGCAAGCCATGTATTGAATTTGGCGTTACTGTCATGAATACTGTCATTGAAGTGGGAAATACAAGAAGTAAATATGAATATAAAGGCAATACGTAAATAAAATGACTAATGTGTTTTAATCTCACCCCGATAATGCTTCTATGGAGTTTGCGGTAATTTTCGAGAAAGCTCGAAAAATTTGCGAAAAACTCTATGTTTAATCTAGGCGTCCTCGAGTAGTGGCAAGAGAGATTAAGATCAAATCAACCATCTGAAAATGTGGAAGAATTTTTTAGAATATCTTTATCTATCCCATGTAGGTACTTAGATTGTATTATTTTTTCATTAAAAATCGATTTTCTACAATAAAAATAAAACCATTTTCGAGCTTCAACCCAAAAATTTGAGAAAATTAGACAAATCAGCATAATACAGAATACCTAAGTCCGGCGGTAGCATTGAACGTAGGTTCATTTGGCACGTTAATACGTGTCAAGACGTAGAATCTCTTAACTATGGAAGACGCAAGGATAAGCGGCCTGTGCATACTCAGTGTTCACAGGAAAAGATCAGAGGAGGACACTGAATTTATTGACAACGTGGTTAACAAATTTGGACAGAAACCTAGACGCCTTTAGTTTCTATTCAAATGTATTAATAAAAAATAAGAAAATCTATGCATTTTCTTTCCTACATGCCAGGGGTGTCCAAAAGCACCTGCTCCCATCCAATCGGCAGATTATAAGATCTCATAGACAGTTTAAAGAAGTGCTTCCAATAGTGGGAAGTCCTATTAAATTGAAAGTCTGATTTAAATGAAAGTAAGAATATTGCTTATAACACCATTATGATAGGATTAAGTTTTAGAATACCTAAAATGTTCAAAAGCTGCATTGTTTTAGTTTAAAAATGTACTCAGACGAGGCAGTCAGGGCCATCAATAGTATATCAATGGCCGTAAACTTATAGTGAGCTTACAACTATTTATTTCTTCAAACTTTATCTATTCAAAATATTTTGAAGGTGTATTCGGTCAATAATGTTAGTGGCAAAAGAAAGTAGGTATATTAGGTGAACATGGATATTTTCACACTTACCTTTCTACAACAATGATGAGGTAAAATGTAGATATTTGTCAAAAAGAGAAAACTCTTATCGATAACTATATTATGCTCTGCTCTTTAAACACACATCGCGCACATAATACAAATAAGAAATGTTAAGTGCTTATATTTTGAAAAATTTCCTGCAATACGACATGGATTCATTCCTTGTATCAATAACGACAATAATCAAGTCAATTATATAAATCACTGGAGATCACTGCACAAAACTTCATTTGAATTAAAAGTTTTACTAAGTAGTATTGTTGCATAAAAACTAAGTAAACATTATTGGAAGGACCAGTAATCCAAAAAACAACTGAGTAATCAAATCTATTTAGAAACGTTGTGCCTGAGAAAAAATAATCATTTGACCTTCAAATCTTATAAGATTTTGTCTCTGATCCGACAGCTCTAGTATTCAATAAGCTAATCCACTGTAAGAGGGAACTGAGTCTCTAAAAAAAACACTTTTTTGAACATTGTCTCAAATAAAACAAGCGCCTCTGTCTTCAAAAGGAGCAATATCAAGCTTACTGAATGAATATTACGAAATCAACCTAAAAAGCAACCAACACACTTACCGCATTAATTTTTTAAAATTCGTTTGTTTGTATGAGTCAGACATAAAAGAGGTAAGGCTATAATAGGTCACACCCCTATGTATCATGATTGTCAAAGGGAATGAATATTGGGGGACGTGTCGTTTACGGTGGTTAAAGTAGAAATAAAGATAGAGAAAGGGAGCAGCAACACAAATGGTATTCGAACATCGGTTTTATATGCCAGGGTGTTTACGTTTTTAAAGTAAAAGACTACTCGAGTTGACCTTACATGCTATGATAAGATAGGTATATTTAAACTAGTGATCAAAATGTAGAATTTTACAAGCTAATGTATTGTAGGAATACAAAATTGACTTGCTTTTATTAATAAAGGCACATTATCTATGTACCTATACATACATTATGCACACTTCATTATTAAGGTGATTGTTGTTGACGTGTGTCTATACCTGGCAAGTTATGGATTCATACAGGGAATACAAATTGAGATAACAATTAAACAAGATATTTCGATGGTAAACAATTGGAAAAATTGGGTCGACGAATTCTATGTGCCCGTCCCCGTCTAAAGCGACAAGCGGCTGAGTCGCATGGCTTTAAACTTAGTAGGTTTTTTAAAGGAACATACAAAGGTATTTTTTGAGTTGGAACCCCAGTTTTAAGGGCTACGGTGCCAAGAATTAAGAACGATTTTTTGTAGAGGGGTTAAATACAAGTTTTTACAGGTTGGACCAAAAGATGTCATCCATCCGATGTTGTTTGGCTCTCTTTTTTTTCTAAATGAAAAACTTCGATTCTGTTTTTTGATTATGTTTATTTGAACCTTTAGAACTGTATTGGTCCAGTCGAGAAGATGATATCGGCCAAATGGGCGCCGTCACAATTGATTGCTCGATTTATGGCATTTTTCATCACTTCAGCGAGGACTTCATACGACAGATTCTCGCACTCGTGTCGAATGTTGTCCTTGAGGGCTTCCAGAGTCTCAGGCTTGTTCACGTTCACGTATAAAACAGTTAAATCAGTCGGTCTTGCGGGCCAGTGCAAATCGCCAAAACGAGAGATGAGTCGACCCGGTAGCCAGGATCTCGTTTCGGGAGGGGCTTGTCCAATTTAGAAGAAGTAATTCTGTACATTTAAAAGCATTTTAAAAATCTATATTGAATGTTTAATTTTTGGTTGTATTTTTTTTTTTTTAAAGTGAAACTTTTTTCCATCGCCACAAATTTTTTGGTTCATCTCTAGCATGTCGCAATATGGCGGCGCAGATGGCTCACATCAGCTCACCGTGTAGCATTTATTCTCACTCATTCGTTCATGTGCTCTGCGGTATATGTGTGCTTTGATCATTGTATTAATGTAACAATATTTGAAGATTAAAATTTTCAAAATGAAAAAACAAATTGAAAAAAATTGAAAAAACACAACAACAAAAGTGTTGTATTTAATTTCAATTCGAGCATTAACTAATTTGAAATTAAAAATAATAAAGTAGTTCCTTTGGCCTTGTGTGCGTTTCGCCCAAGCATGAACGGTGGGCTCATCAGTAAGATGCCGTTCATACTCTTCTAAGACGCACATGTTCGATAAAATCGACACTTATATATAATTTTCAGTGCACAAGTGCACTGTGAATTATATATATTTTAGGGAGCCTTGTTACCAGCAAAAACACTAAAATTATGCATGCTCGTGGCCAGTTGTCAATAATTGAAGATTAAAATTTTCAAAATGAAAAAACAAATTGAAAAAAATTGAAAAAACACAACAACAAAAGTTGTTGTATTTAATTTCAATTCGAGCATTAACTAATTTGAAATTAAAAATAATAAAGTAGTTCCTTTGGCCTTGGGTGCGTTTCGCACAAGGCCAAAGGAACTACTTTATTATTTTTAATAACAATATTTACTTGATCGTTGATCATGCTGGACAACGATACAGCTAGTGAGTCAAATAAACTGGTTAACAAGGGAAAAACCAAGAATAGAGCGAAATGTCAATGATCTGAAAAAAAGTTTCACTTGCATCGTGGTTTCATAAAACCACACAATTTATTTTTTTTAAGAATACGTTTTTTAGGAATACGTGCATCTATCAAAATCAAGACATCACACAATGTTATTTACGATTCTAACGGGTGTTTTTTTAAGAGCTTGAGAACTTTTTAAAAAAAAAAAATGTGTGTGCGTAATTCACACTCGGTTGAAGTGAAACTTCAAAGAAGTTGGTATACCTAATTTACGAGAGAATGAGATGAAATACTCAGCCACCCAGCACCAGTTTTCGGATTACTTTCAAACCTTATGTTATGTATGACTATAAATGCTTTCAACACGTATCTGTACAAATACAAAAGTTTCAACACATATTCAAGCATACAGACGTACCGACCGACATACTTTGCGTCGTTTTGACTCCCTTTTAAAGTATGAACTCCAGGACGCCACTGTTCAAAACAAGTCAAAAAAATATTGGAAAACTGACTATGTATTTTCAAAAATTCAGGATACTTTTTTAAAATTTAAATAATTTTTTGAATGCCAATTTTTTATAAATACTTTTGTTATGTATTTGTTTGAATTTTACATTCTTCTTGAATTAAGTTTATTGAAACCTTTTGTAAAGCTTTTCTTGTTAGACAGCATTCAAATCACGTACCTATATTAACTAACATACTAACTTAATCGTACCAACGCGCCTGCTCACTCGCTTTTGTTTAACATAATGCTTAGTAGACCTGAGTGAGAGGCAAAACGTATGATAGGAGAAAATAATGAGAGCTAGAATATAAAATACTGTGTCATAATTTTTTTTTCATTCGTTCTCTTTCACAATAGATCTTTAAGGTCGCAGTGCGCTTTTCCCCAATTTAATTCATTTATGCAACTTAAAATAAAATGCATACGATGAAACATAACACAGTTTCCGAGCAAAGAAGTTCAAACTCTTGTGTTTATGTTCCGCATTTTTATTTATTAAATTCAGTCGTTTATAAACAGAGATATCCGTTATTTGTATTTTTAGCCAAAACAACATTTTAAAAAAAACATACTGTTTTCTTCATGTCTATCCTTTTCACGAATTTTGAATGCTTTCGTAATATGTATGAATAATCATGAGAAAACTGACGATATATCGATATATTGATTTTTTTCACCCGATAATTATCGATACTGTTAAAGAATATCGATACGATAAATATCGATATATTTTTTACTTGCCCATCCCTACATTGATCAAAACAAACAAATGCCATGTAGCACGTGCACGAATGAGTAAGATTATAGTATTTATATTCTCACTCGTTCGTGCACACGGTGAGCTAATGCGAGTCATCGGTGCCGCCATATTGGAATACTGAAGGTTACTTCCGTCCGAAAAATAGTATGTATATTTCTGTCTCATTCTTTCCTGGCTTCATCCTACACATTTTTGTATTTGTGTCTCTTACATGTCGTTTTTTCGTTGCATCCGGTTTGAAATCACAACGATTCTAAAGAAGTTTCACTTCAAAAAACGCATAAAATTTGCAAAATCTCATCGGTTCTTTATTTGAAATGTTAGATTGGTCCATGACATTTAGATACTTTTTGAAGATAATTTCATTTAAATGTTGACCGCGGCTGCGTCTTAGGTGGTCCATTCGGAAAGTCCAATTTTGGGCAACTTTTTCGAGCATTTCGGCCGGAATAGCCCGAATTTCTTCGGAAATGTTGTCTTCCAAAGCTATAATAGTTGCTGGCTTATTTCTGTAGACTTTAGACTTAACGTAGCCCCACAAAAAGTAGTCTAAAGGCGTCAAATAGCATGATCTTGGTGGCCAACTTACCGGTCCATTTCTTGAGATGAATTGTTCTCCGAAGTTTTCCCTCAAAATGGCCATAGAATCGCGAGCTGTGTGGCATCTAGCGCCATCTTGTTGAAACCACATGTCAACCAAGTTCAGTTCTTCCATTTTTGGCAACAAAAAGTTTGTTAGCATCGAACGATAGCGATCGCCATTCACCGTAACGTTGCGTCCAACAGCATCTTTGAAAAAATACGGTCCAATGATTCCACCAGCGTACAAACCACACCAAACAGTGCATTTTTCGGGATGCATGGGCAGTTCTTGAACGGCTTCTGGTTGCTCTTCACTCCAAATGCGGCAATTTTGCTTATTTACGTAGCCATTCAACCAGAAATGAGCCTCATCGCTGAACAAAATTTGTCGATAAAAAAGCGGATTTTCTGCCAACTTTTCTAGGGCCCATTCACTGAAAATTCGACGTTGTGGCAGATCGTTCGGCTTCAGTTCTTGCACGAGCTGTATTTTATACGGTTTTACACGAAGATATTTGCGTAAAATCTTCCATGTGGTCGAATAACACAAACCCAATTGCTGCGAACGGCGACGAATCGACATTTCACGGTCTTCAGCAACACTCTCAGAAACAGACGCAATATTCTCTTCTGTACGCACTGTACGCATTCGTGTGGTTGGTTTAATGTCCAATAAAGTAAACTGAGTGCGAAACTTGGTCACAATCGCATTAATTGTTTGCTCACTTGGTCGATTATGTAGACCATAAATCGGACGTAAAGCGCGAAACACATTTCGAACCGAACACTGATTTTGGTAATAAAATTCAATGATTTGCAAGCGTTGCTCGTTAGTAAGTCTTTCATGATGAAATGTCAAAGCATACTGAGCATCTTTCTCTTTGACACCATGTCTGAAATCCCGCGTGATCTGTCAAATACTAATGCATGAAAATCCTAACCTCAAAAAAATCACCCGTTATATAAAGAAAATAGCTTAATATCAACAGAAAATATTCTGATATTCTGCAGGAATGGAAGGGAACTACAATTTACCACCGAATCCGAACGGCTACACTTTCCATGACGTTAATTACTTATTCTTGGAAGATTTGTCACTTCCTCGCAAGATGCAGTACTCCGGAAAAGAACTTAGGTGGAGTCAGGGATCGAATTGAGAACCTTTGGTGCGGCAGTTCGACACACTAACAAATACTCGACGGGGTTCTACTTTATGTTGAAAAGAAAAGTTAAATAAAAACTTTTCTTTGAGACACCTTGTATAAACATAAAAAGTTACTAACTTACATTGGTCACTTTTTTTTAGTAGCAATTGAGCTTTGCCGTTTCATTGTTTTTGAATTTTTTTAAAGTAAAAAAGCTCAACTTTGAGTGTAATATGATAGCCCAGTCAAATTAGGAATGAGAGATAATTTGAAATAAAAAAAAAAATTTACACACCTTTGTTTTGGTGTTCCAAAAGTTGTCTAAAAGTCACATAAAATCTCGTGCCTGTACCGTCGATTATTCTAGGTCAAAGGTTACGATAATCAGTTTTTTTAATTCACTCAAAAACGGTTAATTTTATTAAAATTGTTGGGGTCAAAGTAGTCCATAAAATAAGTCCAATTAGTACTATTCTTTGAATTGCTATAACGTTTAAACTGTAAATCTTACGGTCAAAACTCGAATAGAATAACCATTTGTGTTGGAAATTCACTAAGAATACGATTTATAGCTTTAAATTTATGCTAGTCCATTGACTTGATAAAACAATTTTCATCTTTATAAAGTACCTATCAAATAGATGAAAAAACATTAGTAAGACAACTCAAACAAAAATTGACAATTTGAAAAAAGATATTTATATTATGTCTATTCATGTTTTAAAAACAAATTATTAAAAAAAAAAGATGTTACGTCTTTATAAAAGAGTATAGATATAGAAAGTACTTAAATAGTCTCCATATTGTAAACAGTTGTTCAATAGTGGTTCAGCGCTGGACCTCGTTTTTAAATTCTTGATACGTGGATCAACTTTATTTGATCTGCGGAAATCGGTGGGTTAACTAACTAAACCACTCTTGGACCACAGTCTAAATTTTGATTTTGCAAACAGGGCCGAGGTAAATCCTTTTTAAATTTTGATCCTATAATGAACCACGTTTGTACAACCGGTCCTAAGAGTTATTTTTTAACAAAAAATTGAGCTTGCTTATTATTATTTATACTAACTACCTACACAAATTCATTTATTAGTGCCTCACTACTTATATATAGTTAAGTGTATAAAAACACCTTTTTGGTTTGAGTAATGTTTAAAAACTGAATCTTTATTATCTTGAAAGAAAAGTATTTTTTATTCGCGCGCTAGCGCTTTTACATTTTTTGAAGGTTCACATTTCAATTCATTGTTTTAAAAATATATGCTGGGATTGCACTTTTACAAAGTTTATATTTCAATAGCGATATGCGCTGGAATTGCGCGTTTATAAAATTCATATTTCAATAACAATATGCCCTGAAATTCATTGCGCGTTTACAAAATTCATATTTCGAAAAAGATGCTTATTCTATAATTAGTGCTATCGGTGGGAAACAATTTGGTTGGTTGTTCCCATCGAAAGCAATTATGAAAATACAAATACATAATGGATATGGTATTGGAATTACAATAATATTATGTAATTCCTCCCCCCTTTAAAAATTTTGCAGCCTCTGCAAAAGGATCAATGTTACTTGCAATATTACTTGTATTTTCATTGTTTCTTATATTTATCTCTTTCTGTTTTATTTTATTTATTTTCTTTATAGAAATCATTATGAAGGTTACAATTATTATAAGACTTATTAAAGTTATGCTAGAATCAATTGTTGTAATAGTTTGGTGTTTAAATTGTAAATATTCAATTTGTTCTCTATTTTCAATGTTATTTGCATGTACTTTATCTAAAGTTAAAGTATTTATGATTTTTTTAAAATTAGTGTTCAGGTTTGGAATTATAAATTTATCAGTGTAGTTTTTAAAAGAGTTTACGAAAGTTACATTTCCAATTTCAATTTTACAATTACTAAATTTTATTAAATTGTTTCCATTTATTTTAGTTTTCTGGTTGACACAATTTTGTTTTATTTCTGTTGTAGGTAAATTTTTTGTTATAACTAAATCATCAAAAATTTTGTCAATATAGGTTAAGTTATTGATTCTTAAGTTGCATACAGTAATTTCTTTTAAAATTGTTTGAATACATTTGTTTCTGTGAGTTATTAATTTTCTTTTGATTACAATTTCATTTTCATTTTCAAAAACATTATCTTTATGTATTATAATTCTTTCAATTTCAGAATCTAGTTCTTCGAACTTATTATTTGGAAACGGAATTATTAGAGCGTTGAAAAATTCATCTTTTGAAAAGTTAGGAAGACTTATGCAAAAAATAAGTGAATAGTCTCTATAAAATACGGTATTTTGAATATAAGGCAACATTCTGGCGGAAATTTTATACTCTGAGATTTCTTCATTAGAAAAAATATTATGGGCTAATATATTCAATCTGCTCATTAGTATACTATCTGAAATTTTTTCTATCTGTCTTACTAGGATTCCTATATCTACGTAGATTTTGAGAACTGAATTTAACTTTTCAAATGTTAACAATGTAGAATTGGATTTTTTATTTAGTTCGGTTAAAAATGTATTTAGTTTAATTTGCTGTGTATTTACATGTTCTACGATTTGTTTATAGTTTTGAATTAAGTTTTTATTAATTATTACTTGTTTGTTTATTTGTTTGGTTATTTGCTCAGTATTATTATCAAGGTTTTTCAAATGATCTTCAATTTCTTTGGCATCTTCGTTATCCATGGTTCCTGAATTAGTTTTAGGCCGGAACCTAGCAAGTTGATCAATCCGCGTTTCTGTCGTTTATTATTTTTGTAGATGTTTGGGATTAAAACACTGAGATCATTTTTTGCTAAATTATATTCCTTATCCAGTCTTTGATATTCATCGCTATTTGGCTCTAGATTGAGCTTATTTAGATTTTGTTCTATAATGTTCATTGCCTCTTCGTAATCTTGTAGGTTTACTATGTGGAGAATTTTTGTGTAATTTTCCACAATCAGTTTTGGTTCCATTTTGAATAAAACAAAACCATTTTCACTGTTTATAGTTGAAACTTCTATTGACTGTCCCAGAATGTCCGCGAATTGAAGGAGTAATATTACTGAATACATCTGCAAAAAGATATTTTCATTTTTTCGTTTTTTGATATTTAAATTTTCTCTTTTGTTGGGTTGTATTGTATTTAATGTTACGTTTCCTACTTGTATCAAATACGTATTTATCTTGCCTTTTATAATAATTTAACCTTTTATATTTTGGACTGTTTTTTGCTATATTTCTATTAGATACTATGTTTTCATTTAGTTTATATTCAGATGTACGATTCTTGTTTAGGTTGTTTATTCTATCTACCTTTTCTTCTGCTAACCTTTTTGCTAAAGTTTCGATTTCATTTCTATCATAATTTTTATTTATAAAATCTATTGGGCGTAATTTTGTTGTAGTATGAATTGTGTTATTATAGAATGTAATTGCTTTAAAAATTTTTGTGTCAATATCATCATCATCACAATTATTATCTAAGCTCATTATGCGTAGATGCTCATTCAAGGTACCATGTAACCGCTCTATATCAGCGTTACCAGTTTTGTTTCCTGGTGTGGTAACATGTGATTCGATTTCATTTTCTTTTAAAAATAATTCTACTGAATTATGAAGAATACATCTTTCGTTATCGTATACAAGTTTTTTCATTTTTCCCAGGAACTGAATTCGTTCTTTGAGTGCTTTAAAAAACCTAACATAAATATCCTGAAATTTAAGATATAACGGATTGTTTTCACAATAAACGCACATTATTCCTTTGTCTACCAATAAACCCCTCATAATTTCAAGCAAGTTACTATTTTCATCAATAAAAATAAAGTTTTGAATTTTTGTATTAACAATTTTTTTGAAAACTCTCTCTTTATTTCCTATTTGTAAATAAATTTGATTTTTGTAGAGGTTGACGAATTTTTCAGTGACGTAAATATACTGAGTCTCGTCTTCTATTCCGCTGTGAATAGTGGCGTCAGTAGACTTAACGTCTTCGTCATTTTCTGACCTGCTATTGATCGTATCATTACTGAAAATGTTAGACAATAAAGGTTGTTCCTCTAATTCATAATTTGGATACCTACTTAAACCATCGGCGACATGATTTTCTTTTCCCTTTATGTATTCTATTGTGAAATTATATTGTTTAATTGAATTTTCCACCTTTGAAGCTTCATATTAGGTTCTTTGAGGTTATTGAGCCAGACAAGAGGTTTGTGATCTGTACGTATGATGAATTTTCGACCGTAAATATACGTTCTAAAGTACTTAACTGCATAGACAATTGCGAGAAGTTCCTTCTCAATTGTCGAATACCTTGTTTCGTGCTTATTTAAAGTAATTTTAATTTATTAAAAGAGTTTACGTATTCTTGATCAGATTTATCAATTTTCATGTCTTTTTTCAAGTACTTTATTAAGGGATAGGCTACTTTCGCATAGTCCTTAATGAATTTACGATAATAACCGCTAATGCCTAGAAATTGTTTAATTTCTTTGACTGTTGTGGGAAGTTTCATTTTCTGAATAGCTTCTACTTTGTCCTTATTAGGTTTTATGCCACCGTTAGTTATTGTGTGTCCAAGGAAATTAGTGTTTTCTTCAGCGAAATGACATTTATCAATTTGGACTTTTAGGTTAACCTCTCGTAATCGTTCCATAATTTTCCTTATTGAGAGTAAATGCTCATCAAAGCTAGTGGAAAAAATAAGTATGTCGTCTAAATAGACAACACAGATTTTATTGATAAAATCTTTAAGAACGTTGTTCATGAGGCGCTGAAAAGTCGCTGGCGCGTTTTTCAGGCCAAATGGCATACGTATGAATTCGTAGTGGCCATTTGAGGTGGAGAATGCTGTTTTAGGACGATCTCTTGGTAGTACTTGTATTTGGTGGAATCCCTTCGCTAAGTCTATACTTGAAAAATAAGTGCACTTTCCGATTTTATCAAATAAGTCATCAATGTTTGGCATGGGGAATCGATCATCGACTGTTTGCTCATTGAGCTTACGATAATCTACGACAATTCGCCATTTTTGCTGTTGAGAGTTGTCTATTTTCTTGGGTACAACCCAAATAGGAGAATTATATGGGCTGTTGCTATGTTTTATTATATTTTGCCTCAACATATCTTGAATTTGTCTTTCGACTTCTGAACTATGCAATTGTGGGTAGCGGTATAATCGTATAATCTATATATATAAAAATGAGTTTGATTTATGTTTGACCATTTATATCTCGAGTTTGACAACACCGAATTTGATGATTCTTTTTTTGCTGAAAAGGTATTTATTTGCACCAGGTTTTTGTGTAAAAAAAATAATACAATGTATGTTACGTATGTTGCATATGTTGCAAATGCACTTGCCACCATGCAATCAACTAATCAACAAATTAAATAATTAAATAATTGATCATAACTGAAATGTATGCATAGTTATGAATCATTATGCAACATATAATATACAACATTTGCAACAAATGCATTTATATCTAGAGTTTGACAACACCAAATTTAATGATTCTTTTTTTGCCCAATAGGTATTTATTTGCACCAGGTTTGTCTGTAAAAAAAATAATACCATGTATGCTACGTATGTTGCATATATTGCAAATGCACTTGCCAGTATGCAATCAATTAATGGTGGTCGTACAGGGCACTCTGCATTTAAATTGCCTTAAAACATCCAGGTTAACGAAGCGCCTACATGTAATATTTCTAAAACGTCGGCAATGGCCAAAGTCTTGCAACAGTGTAGGATTATTGTATAGGATGAGTGTACAATGGCACACAAAAAGTCACTTGAAGCTTTAGATCGAACTCTGAAAGATTTGCGAGGTAGCCAAGTAATATTTGGCGGCGCCATGATATTGTTGGCAGGTGACTTCAGATAAACTTTGCCGGTCATACCCCGATCGACTACTGCGGATGTCAATGCCTTAAATGTTCTCCTTTGTGGATATGTTGTTAAAACACTCACTAAAGTGATCCATCTGCTGCAGAATTTTCAAAGCAGCTGTTGGATATTGGAAATGGAAAAATGTCCGTTGACGTTGATAGTTCAAATGGCCAAATAACACTGCAAATTTCTATTGTATAAGGAATTCAAAGAAAGAATTGGTTCAAAGTGTGTTTCCAAGTATTTCGGAGAACTATAAAAATCGTACTTAAGTATAGAGCTAAAGGCAAAAATAAAGATGTCGCTGAAATTAATGCATTTATTTTAGAAGAAATAGATGGACAATATGTTGCCAACAAATGAGTTGATGCATTTATAAATGAGGATGACGTAGTGAATTATCAGACGGAACTTTTGAATTCGATTGATTTACCGGGACTGCCACCTCATTATTTAGCTCTTAAAATTGAAGCCCCGATTATAATGCTGAGTAATATTAATCAACCTCAACTTCGCAATGGTACTAGACTAGATGTAAAATTTTTTAGGCAGTCAAGTCGTGTCTACTAGGAAGTTTGTTTAAAATATTGTTCTTACTGTAATTAAAACACACAACACAATTTATTCGATTGAATAGTGGTTAAATAACAACGCGAAATATTTAAATCATTAAATTGTATCAGTGGAATAGTAAATTAAACACTAAAATAAATTAGAAATTGCATATAAAAAAGAAAAAAAAAATTGATTTTGAGAGAAATATGGAAGACGAGTGTAGTGAAGTTAACTGTGGAAAAAAAAGAATAAACAGGAGTGAAGAGTTTGTATTGTGCAGTGGTATGTGTGGGAGAAAATTTCACATTAAATGTGCCAATCTCAGCCAATTCGACTTAAGCCTATTGAAAAAAAATCCAAGAATTAAATTCATGTGCGCAGATTGCCCAAATGCCTTGGCGGCAATCAGCAACCAAATTGAGGCTTTCGCAAAAAATAATGTGGAAATGAAAAAATGTCTCGATAACACCAATAATCCATTACCATGTCCAAGTGAAGCACAAACTCAACACAAACTATCCTATGCACAAGCTTTGAAAGAGAAAAGTGAAATTATTGTAGTTAAACCAAAGAGTGATCAAAACAATGCCAAGACAAGAGAAGATCTAAAAAGTGTGATTAACCCAACCAACATGAAATTGAAAATAGAAGAAATGAAGAATGTGCAAAATGGTGCTATATTGATAAAGTGTGATAAACAATCAGTACAAGCATTGGAAACCGAAATCAAAACAAAAATGAGTGATTATAATGCAAAAATCCAAGAGCACCGAAAGCCGCGTATTCATGTTGTTGGTATGAGAGAGACAATAACTGAATTTAAATCTTATATGTGTAACAGAACACAAAGAACATCAGTTAACAACATTACTTCGAGTGCTCTTCATGTAAATATTGGAGTCCCCCAGGGATCAATTCTCGGTGTTTTCCTTTTCTTAATATATATAAATGACATGGAAAAAGTTATTAAATATTCCAAACTCGTACTTTTTGCTGACGACAGTCTTCTTTATATAACGGGAAAAGATTTGCAGACGTTAACTGTGAACATACAAAAAGACTTAAGTGCAATACATACGTGGCTTAATATGAACAAACTCATTTTAAATACTGAAAAAACTAAATGCATGCTAATAAATACCCCTTCACCCCCACATCATAAAATAATTTCCATCAACAACATACCAATAGAACAAATATCTTCAACAAAATACCTCGGTATTCTTCTTGACAATAAACTGTCCTTCAATGAACATATAGACCTTGTATGTAACAAAGTGTCAAAAAAACTGGGTGTTCTAAGGAGAACACGTCGTAATATATCAAAAAATAGTGCAATCAAAGTCTTTAATGTAACAATTAAGCCCCATTTTGAATATTGTGCTAGTCTCCTATATCTGTGTAACAGGACGCAAAAGGAAAGGCTTCAAAAACTTCAAAATAAAGCCATGCGCATCATTTTCAATTGTGACAGATATACGCCAATAACAACTATGTTAAATACACTTAACTGGCTTAACATAAACCAAAGACTATACATGATGGCAATGATTTTTGTGTTCAAAATAAAGTATAACATGTGTCCTCAATATCTACGATCCTGTGTTCCTGAACGAAGAGCTGTACCATACAACCTCCGCAATGTAGAAGAGTTCAACATAATACGTACGAGAACTACACGAGCACAAGCAAGCATTTTCTATGTGGGACTACAAGCATTCAACAACTTACCTTCCTATATAAGAAATATCAATAACTTAAATTGTTTTAAAACTAAAATTAGCATATATGCAAAATCTAATATTATATAACAAATTCCTAGTAACTACTTGAATAATCAACTTACTTATGTAAAACTAAATTTGTATCTTTTAATGGCCGTTGAGCCAAATAAACTTATAAAACTAAAAAACTAGCTGGAAAAAAGTGAATGAACAATCTAATTGAAGCTAGGATTATTAGTGGCAAATATAAAGGCGAAGATGTTTTGATCTCCAGAATTCCAATCATTCCACCTGATTTGCCATTTGATTTTAAACGTCATCAATTTCCTATTCGCTTTGCTTTTGCCATCACTATAAATAAAGCCCGAGGTCAGTTTTTGAAAATTTGCGGTATTGATTTCTCATGGTCAACTGTATATTGGGTGTTCTAGAGTAGGGAAACCGTTCGCACTTTTTATTTATGTTAAAGATGGTAATACAAAAAATGTTGTTTATAAGAAAGCATTAGAATAAAATGTTAGAAATTTTAGAAACGAATTTTATTCAAATATTTTCTTTCTGCTTCCTTAAGTATTAGCATTTCTCCAGCCTGACGAATTGAAAAATTGTACGACTTTTTTTGATTGTGAAATCTGCTCAGCGAAGTGAGCATGGGTTGAGAAAACAAACAGTCAAGTATTGGAATTGAGATTTGTTAATTGTCATGGCGAAGGCAAGATGAATTGGGAACTGAATTCGTTTAAACTCAAAGGGCATATCTGTTCTGATAATTGGAATCCTCGGAATGACAACAAACTTATCTTTAAATTTTCCGTTGAGTATGGTCGCGGGCAGTACATCAATCTTTAGTTTTCTTATGACCAAGCGCGTTCAATCGCATAGTTTTGGTTGTTTTAGATTTAGAAGCTGATGACTACCGAGCCCGCCTTCAGTTGTAAATTGTGCTGTGGTAAGTCAGGTACATCTAAGGAGTTTAAAAACTCAGATTTGATTCTCAATTATAAAGTTTAAGTCATTCACATCTCTATCCTTAGCCGCCGAAATTGCACAGATCTTTTAAGGTTCGATAAAGAGCTTCCAATGCGTTATCGTGCATTCATCCCAGATGTGATTTGTGAGGCTACTAAAACTTTTTCTATTGCAGAGTGTTTTGCAATGTTACATGTCGGTTGTTCAGTAGTTTGAAGATTTAATGGCAATATTAACGCTGAATGAGCAATTTTACCGCAATTTCGGACCTCGCACGAATAGTGACCAAAATCAATGACATGAGGAATGTCTTTCCTGTTCCACCAGGGGCATCCATTAAAAATAAGCCACCATTTCCATCGTCAATTGTATTAATTAATTTATCATAAGCTTTCTTCTATTTTGAGTTCAACAGTTCGTTCGTTTGAACTGATTGGTCTAATTCATATCGATCATATTCACGTTCACGTCCCAATTCTCTATTAAATGAGTCTTTCACTCTGCGATCTGGGGCTGGCACTCCTAACCTGACTAAGAAACTGCCGCACATATGAGGTAACACATATCTTCGATCAAGAGCAAAACCTGGTTATGCATCTCCTCATTAGCCTCAAGATCAGGATTTCTTGAACTGACATGAATTGGATGTAAAATGTCTTCTGCCATTTAAAAAAACCGCTTCGCAGATTACGATCATTTTTTTCTTTAAAACTAAAATAAATTCAAGCAATAAAATGGCGTACTTTTTTCATTGAATTAATATTTCTTTGATTTAATCTTATCTTTTCTTATCTTATATAATAAAAAAATATTAAAAATGAGTTTGATATAAATGGTTTATAAGAAAGCATTTGCATAAAATGTAAGATATTTAAAAAACGAATTTTATTCAAAGTTTTCTTTCTATACCCTTTAATATTTGCATTTCTCAATTTATACGCCTCTTGGCTAAACTGAATTTTATTAAGAGGCAACAGCCCATTGCAAATCTGCTCAGCGAAGCGGGCATGGGTTTGCTAGTTTACTATAAATGGGAATATTATTTTTAGTTTCTATTACGTGTTGTATTTCATTCGTTAATGAGAGGTTATCTCCCTCTTTAAAGAATACATCTTTAAACGACAGTAAAAGTGATTTTAATTTATCAACGTCCCTTTTATGAAGGTGTTTAGCAAAGCTAACTATTGGTATGTTTGAATGAAATTCGTTGCTAAAAACTTCAATGACGTTTTCGATATTTGAAAATGCAATATTTTCATAAGATTCTTCTTCTTTGTTCAGATAAAAAGGTATTTTGGCAGAACGAGTGCGTAGTAGTCGATTTTTATAATCGATTATCGCCTCCAGTTCAAGCAAAATATTATTTCCTATTATGCCATCAAATTGTTCGTGGAACTTATATTCTAAAAAATTAACATAATAATCTTTTTCATTAAATTCTTTCAATAAAGGAAAACTATATTCGATTTCAACTTGTATTTTTTGTCCTAAAGCTCTTAAAAATTTATTTGAAGTAGCTATTTTCCATTTGGGATTACATAAAAAAGGATTTATTATACTTCTTTCTGCGCCGCTATCAATTATAAATTTTAAATTACGTAATTTATTTGGAATTATTATATAGGGTAATTGTTTTCGGGATTGGTCCGAAAATTTTGGAAAAATTCAGGGTTTTCGTTTTGTTCGGAGTTCGCGATTGTAGAAATATCCATTGGTTCATTATGACGTGCAGTGTTATTATGATAATTGTTATTGTAATTGTAATTATTTTGATAATTACGTTGGTTACTTCGTCGTGATTGCATGCTGGAATCGTTATTATTATTATTACTGTAAGTATTTTGAAAGCTGAGTGGGTTGCTTCGTCGCGATTGCATGCTGGAATCGTAGTTATTACTGTTATTTCTGTTATTGTAGCTATAATAATTATTATTATTAATGCTGTAACCGTTATTATTTTGAAAGTTAACCGGGTTACTTCGTCGCGATTGAATGGTTGGATTGTTAATATTATTATTGTAACTGTTACTATTTTGATAGTAACGTTGGTTATTTTGTCGTGAATGAGTCCTTGAGTTGTTATTGATATAACTGTAATTATTGTTATTTGTATTATAATTGTTATTGTTACGCGTATTATACGACATATTTCTATATTTGAGGTAATTATTAGAAGCTAATACTATGTATGCCTCTTGCATTGTTGCAGGGCTTTTGTTGATAACTATTGCTCTTACCGGTTCTGGTAAGTTGTTTTTAAGAACATCTAAAACTATCCTATTATTTGTTGTGGCTTGCTCTGCCGACATAGTACCTATTAATAAATATACGTTATTTAATTTCACTAACAAATTATTAAGCTTATTGTAAAATTCCTCTATAATTGTGTCACAACGACAAAGGGATATTGCATCCAGAATTTTTTCAATCGGTACGGATTAATATTTCCTTTAGCTCTGGCCATGTTTCAACGTGGCCTTGTGCTAAAATCGTTTCTCTAGCTTTTCCCACAATTTTATCTTGAATGTGGTCTAACAAAATTTTTTTCAAGATCACACTAAGTGTGTTTATAATGGGTATAAGTGTTTCTATTCTGTTTATAAAATTGAACAAATCAGATTTGTTCCCGTCAAAGGACGTAACATTCGATACGTTTTTGAAAACAAAGTTAAATTTTTGAATTTCATCCAAATCGTCCATTTTGATTGAAACGAGGAACTAGATTCTGTTATTATTTAATTTAATTTACAAAAAAAAATTTAAGTACTTAAGATCCTACTTAATAAACGAATACATATACACATACATTATTTAACGGGCTTACTTTCGCTTTGACTTGTTTTCTTCTGGAGTTCACGGGTCTACTGATGTCCAATTACAGATGTTCTATTGCAGATTACAGATTAAGTTTATCAGGATCAGGTTTTGTTAATTTGCAGATAATTTATTTAAGCAAATTTATTTTGAGTAGCTATCCGTGGTTTTGAGAGTCACGTTTGGTTTTCAATTTTATTTAATTGATTCACTTTTGCTTAAAGATTGATTTATTTGGTCATTTTTACCACACAGTTATCTAAGTGAACTTTGAGATATATTTTTTTTTTTTTTTGTTTGTTTAGATACGACAGGAGAGTTTTTGTAACTTTAATTCGCACCACAATTAAATCTTTTTTTTTTTTTTTATTATTTCGTTTCCAAAGTATAATAATTATACGGAGAGAGCTTTTAATTAACACCACAATTGAATCGTTTCAATTGTTTCGTTTTCCAACAATAAGTCAAAAAAAATCGTTTTCTTTTTCAGCTTATTTATTCCGAGTACCGACTGCGCCAGTTAAGTGTATAAAAACACCTTTTTGGTTTGAGTAATGTTTAAAAACTGAATCTTTATTATCTTGAAAGAAAAGTATTTTTTATTCGCGCGCTAGCGCTTTTACATTTTTTGAAGGTTCACATTTCAATTCATTGTTTTAAAAATATATGCTGGGATTGCACTTTTACAAAGTTTATATTTCAATAGCGATATGCGCTGGAATTGCGCGTTTATAAAATTCATATTTCAATAACAATATGCCCTGAAATTCATTGCGCGTTTACAAAGTTCATATTTCGAAAAAGATGCTTATTCTATAATTAGTGCTATCGGTGGGAAACAATTTGGTTGGTTGTTCCCATCGAAAGCAATTATGAAAATACAAATACATAATGGGTATGGTATTGGAATTACAATAATATTATGTAATTATATTGTTCTGAATACATGTTACTTTAATAAATGTTTATATTTATACTAAAATAAACAAAATATAAAAATTAGGTGGACTTAATTCAAATATTTTCTTTTAAATCATTTCGGGAGGGGCTTGATCCCCTCTACCCCCCCCCCCCCCCTCTGACTACGTGCCTGCGGGAAAGCCACCTTCAGAATATCGGTTCATGTCGGTTGATGTATAGCTTCAAAAATTTCTTGAATGGAAAAATAAATTCTGAAAAACAACGGCAATACATTAAATACAATAGTATTACGGTTTTAAAAACCAGAAATCTGCTCTTTTATCCTACATTTAAATTATTTGTGTCAATAGTTTTCAAAATATTCGCATTCAAACTCGAAATTTTGATTAAAAAAACGTAAAAAATATCCTTGAACCATATTTATTCAAAATTGTGGAATATAAAAGAAATTTTTTTTTCTGTGATCAATGCTCAATGCTCATATTCTGAAGGAAACGCGAAAACCGAACGCTTTTATGTCTTCTTGTTCTGGGGGAAATTGCAAGAAAGTACTTTCTTGAGATTTTTTTTACCAAAAATTCAAATGTTAAATAAAAATGACCAAACAATAAAATGAAAAATAACAATTTATACGCATATAAGACGAACTGTAAAAGTCGTTCTTTGGTAGCACATTTTTTAAAAATTACTGCCATACCTTTTTTTGAAAGAAAAGTGTTTTGCTAGAATTATAAGGAAATAAAATGCTTTTCGATAAATTCTGAAACACAATCAAAGAGAATAAAAGAATACATTTCGCAAATAACAAACCAAAATTCAAGTTATCAACATTTTTTATTGAATGGGTTTGATCTACATTTGTTTCATATTAGCCCGGACCTTACAGTTGTATTGCTTTTTTTTTGTGAAATTCACAACACCAAACAAGACCCTTACAGGCATTTTCTGCTTCAAAATCGAATGCAAAGCTGGCGCAGGGTCTAAAGTCCACAGGCTAAAAGTCCATAATGGAATTCGGACCCACTTGGGTGGGTCAAAAGCACACACGTATGTGGGCCACAAGTTCATAAGTTGTAAAGGGAAGTGGGTCACAAGTCCATAGTAAAAGTAAACATTTTATATAGAATTAGATAGATAGATAGATAAATATATATTTTTATTATTGTATTTCACCTTAAAATTATTTAACATAATAATGATATAACATAAAATAAATAGAAATAACATAACGACATTATGTATTTTATAATACCGAGGTATGAAAAATAGTGTTTAATGCCATTTCAAATGGATTTTACATATTATACAAAATAATTGTGCGAGGGTGGGGTGACCCTAAGTAAGTACAAAATGTTGATATTACATATTTAAAAGAAAAATTAGGTTTTTCAAAAGAAATTTGGACTACAAAGAAAGGAAAAAATATTTTCAAGTCTTAATACATACATAGTATAAATGAAGAGTTTAAATTAATTTATTAAGAAAATTCAAATTAAATATTTTCGGAACTTAAAGCTCTATAAAGATCCAGCCAACACATTAGAGAGAAGTGATTCAATGGTAGCAAATTCAATATTTAAAAGCCAATCTATTACTTGCTTCAAAAACATTCCAGAAATGGTAAGAGATCTTATTGCTTGAGGAAGTTTATAAAAAACATAAGCGAGAGCTACAGTACGTTTGCAACGAACTGTTGGATACCCTATTCCCCATATTTTTGTATGTGCATGCGTCTGCCTCCCGCAAACAGCCGATGTTTCAGAAACAAAATTCTTCTTTAGCAGACAGAAAAAAATTCAATAACATTAATTTTATGCGGTGTGATGTTCAATTAGTGCTGGCGCAATAAAAAAAGGAGTGCGCCACGCCCAAAGTTAAAACGTTTTATTGCCAAGGCAATTGTTATGAGCTCAGTGACATTCAATTTTATTCTTGCAGATCGATTTGAACAAAACAAGACAAAACTTAAGTTTTTAAAAATTAGATTTGGAATGGAAATAGCGATTATGGGTGTTTTTAACAATTATTGGACCACACTCTGCTACGTAACCAAGGAATATAAATCCAAGTGTTCATCTGTTTACTTCAAAACTGCGACCGATAGTTAAAAAACGTTAAAAAAATTAATGCATCATACGACTTTTGACGGAAACGCCACTTAAAAGTGGGCGTGTCTTAAAAATTTGAAGCACTAACTGCACTTTTTTCAGTATTTAGGCATATGTGTAAGACTACAGCTGAATCGAGTAGTTTTTAAACAATCTTACCTGAACAAAGGTATTTTACCAAAATCACGCCTTTAAAAGTGGGCGTATTGAAAAAATTTACAAAAAAAAATGTAGAGATATATATTTCTCAAATAACGAACGGAAGGAAAAAGGTTTAAATTAAACATTGGAAATGCCTTAAATTCTTAAGGCTACGTTTATTTACAAAAACAATTTTTTTATAGTTTCTAATGAAAAGTGGGCGTCAGCCACTTCCAAAATCAATTTTTCTGATTTCATACACAAGATGTTTATGTGCCAGTAAGACCCACAAAGTTTAATATATTTCGCTTTAATATAACAATTGTTATTTTATAAAAACAATATCGATGGTTTTGTATGAAAAATAGGCGTAAGCCACGCCCAAACTGAAATATTTTTATTTGATTGGAAGAAAATTTACCTAAAGCTTACGTGTGCAAAATTTTAGCGTTATGCTTTTATCGTAACTGTACAAAAAAACATAATTTAATTTTATTAAATTGAGGTTGTTCAACAAAAATGGCGATTGTGGGCGGATTTTTAAGGTTCAAGAACTTAGCCTTACTCTTGAACCAAAGATTATATATACCAAATTTCAGCTTTCTAGCTCAAAAATTGCGACCTCTAGAGAGTATACATACGGACGGACGGACGGACGGACGGACGGACATGGCTAAATCGACTAGGCTTTTGATTCTGAGTCAGAATATATATACTTTTCTATACCTAACGGTATTATTTCTCTATGTTACAAACTCCACACCAAATACAATATACCCATTCTATGGAATCTATATATATAAAAATGAGTTTGATTTATGTTTGACCATTTATATCTCGAGTTTGACAACACCGAATTTGATGATTCTTTTTTTGCTGAAAAGGTATTTATTTGCACCAGGTTTTTGTGTAAAAAAAATAATACAATGTATGTTACGTATGTTGCATATGTTGCAAATGCACTTGCCACCATGCAATCAACTAATCAACAAATTAAATAATTAAATAATTGATCATAACTGAAATGTATGCATAGTTATGAATCATTATGCAACATATAATATACAACATTTGCAACAAATGCATTTATATCTAGAGTTTGACAACACCAAATTTAATGATTCTTTTTTTGCCCAATAGGTATTTATTTGCACCAGGTTTGTCTGTAAAAAAAATAATACCATGTATGCTACGTATGTTGCATATATTGCAAATGCACTTGCCAGTATGCAATCAATTAATGGTGGTCGTACAGGGCACTCTGCATTTAAATTGCCTTAAAACATCCAGGTTAACGAAGCGCCTACATGTAATATTTCTAAAACGTCGGCAATGGCCAAAGTCTTGCAACAGTGTAGGATTATTGTATAGGATGAGTGTACAATGGCACACAAAAAGTCACTTGAAGCTTTAGATCGAACTCTGAAAGATTTGCGAGGTAGCCAAGTAATATTTGGCGGCGCCATGATATTGTTGGCAGGTGACTTCAGATAAACTTTGCCGGTCATACCCCGATCGACTACTGCGGATGTCAATGCCTTAAATGTTCTCCTTTGTGGATATGTTGTTAAAACACTCACTAAAGTGATCCATCTGCTGCAGAATTTTCAAAGCAGCTGTTGGATATTGGAAATGGAAAAATGTCCGTTGACGTTGATAGTTCAAATGGCCAAATAACACTGCAAATTTCTATTGTATAAGGAATTCAAAGAAAGAATTGGTTCAAAGTGTGTTTCCAAGTATTTCGGAGAACTATAAAAATCGTACTTAAGTATAGAGCTAAAGGCAAAAATAAAGATGTCGCTGAAATTAATGCATTTATTTTAGAAGAAATAGATGGACAATATGTTGCCAACAAATGAGTTGATGCATTTATAAATGAGGATGACGTAGTGAATTATCAGACGGAACTTTTGAATTCGATTGATTTACCGGGACTGCCACCTCATTATTTAGCTCTTAAAATTGAAGCCCCGATTATAATGCTGAGTAATATTAATCAACCTCAACTTCGCAATGGTACTAGACTAGATGTAAAATTTTTTAGGCAGTCAAGTCGTGTCTACTAGGAAGTTTGTTTAAAATATTGTTCTTACTGTAATTAAAACACACAACACAATTTATTCGATTGAATAGTGGTTAAATAACAACGCGAAATATTTAAATCATTAAATTGTATCAGTGGAATAGTAAATTAAACACTAAAATAAATTAGAAATTGCATATAAAAAAGAAAAAAAAAATTGATTTTGAGAGAAATATGGAAGACGAGTGTAGTGAAGTTAACTGTGGAAAAAAAAGAATAAACAGGAGTGAAGAGTTTGTATTGTGCAGTGGTATGTGTGGGAGAAAATTTCACATTAAATGTGCCAATCTCAGCCAATTCGACTTAAGCCTATTGAAAAAAAATCCAAGAATTAAATTCATGTGCGCAGATTGCCCAAATGCCTTGGCGGCAATCAGCAACCAAATTGAGGCTTTCGCAAAAAATAATGTGGAAATGAAAAAATGTCTCGATAACACCAATAATCCATTACCATGTCCAAGTGAAGCACAAACTCAACACAAACTATCCTATGCACAAGCTTTGAAAGAGAAAAGTGAAATTATTGTAGTTAAACCAAAGAGTGATCAAAACAATGCCAAGACAAGAGAAGATCTAAAAAGTGTGATTAACCCAACCAACATGAAATTGAAAATAGAAGAAATGAAGAATGTGCAAAATGGTGCTATATTGATAAAGTGTGATAAACAATCAGTACAAGCATTGGAAACCGAAATCAAAACAAAAATGAGTGATTATAATGCAAAAATCCAAGAGCACCGAAAGCCGCGTATTCATGTTGTTGGTATGAGAGAGACAATAACTGAATTTAAATCTTATATGTGTAACAGAACACAAAGAACATCAGTTAACAACATTACTTCGAGTGCTCTTCATGTAAATATTGGAGTCCCCCAGGGATCAATTCTCGGTGTTTTCCTTTTCTTAATATATATAAATGACATGGAAAAAGTTATTAAATATTCCAAACTCGTACTTTTTGCTGACGACAGTCTTCTTTATATAACGGGAAAAGATTTGCAGACGTTAACTGTGAACATACAAAAAGACTTAAGTGCAATACATACGTGGCTTAATATGAACAAACTCATTTTAAATACTGAAAAAACTAAATGCATGCTAATAAATACCCCTTCACCCCCACATCATAAAATAATTTCCATCAACAACATACCAATAGAACAAATATCTTCAACAAAATACCTCGGTATTCTTCTTGACAATAAACTGTCCTTCAATGAACATATAGACCTTGTATGTAACAAAGTGTCAAAAAAACTGGGTGTTCTAAGGAGAACACGTCGTAATATATCAAAAAATAGTGCAATCAAAGTCTTTAATGTAACAATTAAGCCCCATTTTGAATATTGTGCTAGTCTCCTATATCTGTGTAACAGGACGCAAAAGGAAAGGCTTCAAAAACTTCAAAATAAAGCCATGCGCATCATTTTCAATTGTGACAGATATACGCCAATAACAACTATGTTAAATACACTTAACTGGCTTAACATAAACCAAAGACTATACATGATGGCAATGATTTTTGTGTTCAAAATAAAGTATAACATGTGTCCTCAATATCTACGATCCTGTGTTCCTGAACGAAGAGCTGTACCATACAACCTCCGCAATGTAGAAGAGTTCAACATAATACGTACGAGAACTACACGAGCACAAGCAAGCATTTTCTATGTGGGACTACAAGCATTCAACAACTTACCTTCCTATATAAGAAATATCAATAACTTAAATTGTTTTAAAACTAAAATTAGCATATATGCAAAATCTAATATTATATAACAAATTCCTAGTAACTACTTGAATAATCAACTTACTTATGTAAAACTAAATTTGTATCTTTTAATGGCCGTTGAGCCAAATAAACTTATAAAACTAAAAAACTAGCTGGAAAAAAGTGAATGAACAATCTAATTGAAGCTAGGATTATTAGTGGCAAATATAAAGGCGAAGATGTTTTGATCTCCAGAATTCCAATCATTCCACCTGATTTGCCATTTGATTTTAAACGTCATCAATTTCCTATTCGCTTTGCTTTTGCCATCACTATAAATAAAGCCCGAGGTCAGTTTTTGAAAATTTGCGGTATTGATTTCTCATGGTCAACTGTATATTGGGTGTTCTAGAGTAGGGAAACCGTTCGCACTTTTTATTTATGTTAAAGATGGTAATACAAAAAATGTTGTTTATAAGAAAGCATTAGAATAAAATGTTAGAAATTTTAGAAACGAATTTTATTCAAATATTTTCTTTCTGCTTCCTTAAGTATTAGCATTTCTCCAGCCTGACGAATTGAAAAATTGTACGACTTTTTTTGATTGTGAAATCTGCTCAGCGAAGTGAGCATGGGTTGAGAAAACAAACAGTCAAGTATTGGAATTGAGATTTGTTAATTGTCATGGCGAAGGCAAGATGAATTGGGAACTGAATTCGTTTAAACTCAAAGGGCATATCTGTTCTGATAATTGGAATCCTCGGAATGACAACAAACTTATCTTTAAATTTTCCGTTGAGTATGGTCGCGGGCAGTACATCAATCTTTAGTTTTCTTATGACCAAGCGCGTTCAATCGCATAGTTTTGGTTGTTTTAGATTTAGAAGCTGATGACTACCGAGCCCGCCTTCAGTTGTAAATTGTGCTGTGGTAAGTCAGGTACATCTAAGGAGTTTAAAAACTCAGATTTGATTCTCAATTATAAAGTTTAAGTCATTCACATCTCTATCCTTAGCCGCCGAAATTGCACAGATCTTTTAAGGTTCGATAAAGAGCTTCCAATGCGTTATCGTGCATTCATCCCAGATGTGATTTGTGAGGCTACTAAAACTTTTTCTATTGCAGAGTGTTTTGCAATGTTACATGTCGGTTGTTCAGTAGTTTGAAGATTTAATGGCAATATTAACGCTGAATGAGCAATTTTACCGCAATTTCGGACCTCGCACGAATAGTGACCAAAATCAATGACATGAGGAATGTCTTTCCTGTTCCACCAGGGGCATCCATTAAAAATAAGCCACCATTTCCATCGTCAATTGTATTAATTAATTTATCATAAGCTTTCTTCTATTTTGAGTTCAACAGTTCGTTCGTTTGAACTGATTGGTCTAATTCATATCGATCATATTCACGTTCACGTCCCAATTCTCTATTAAATGAGTCTTTCACTCTGCGATCTGGGGCTGGCACTCCTAACCTGACTAAGAAACTGCCGCACATATGAGGTAACACATATCTTCGATCAAGAGCAAAACCTGGTTATGCATCTCCTCATTAGCCTCAAGATCAGGATTTCTTGAACTGACATGAATTGGATGTAAAATGTCTTCTGCCATTTAAAAAAACCGCTTCGCAGATTACGATCATTTTTTTCTTTAAAACTAAAATAAATTCAAGCAATAAAATGGCGTACTTTTTTCATTGAATTAATATTTCTTTGATTTAATCTTATCTTTTCTTATCTTATATAATAAAAAAATATTAAAAATGAGTTTGATATAAATGGTTTATAAGAAAGCATTTGCATAAAATGTAAGATATTTAAAAAACGAATTTTATTCAAAGTTTTCTTTCTATACCCTTTAATATTTGCATTTCTCAATTTATACGCCTCTTGGCTAAACTGAATTTTATTAAGAGGCAACAGCCCATTGCAAATCTGCTCAGCGAAGCGGGCATGGGTTTGCTAGTAGGGTATAAAAACGAAACGAGAAAACAGAATAACTATATTTACATACATATGTATATTTAAAGGAAATAACAAATTTATTTTGCATATGCATACCAGCAGTCATTTACATTTAATATCACAAAAGATGATAGAGTTGCCACCTTTCTGGCAACGAAAATTATAATTTTACTAGAATTCAGATTGCTTCAAAATGCAAAATGGCATTTTTTGTGACTTAACTTATAAAGATGACAACTGGGATGCAAATTAAAATTTTTTTTATCTGTTTCGCTTCAAAAAAAAAAATAAAATTAAGTAACATTTTTGCGTAAAAGTTGTCACTCGAAAGATACACCTGCAAAACGGTTAAAATATTAATAAGAAAAAATAGCAACAGATTTTTTCCAAAACTACTGCAAAATGACATTTTTTAATGACTTAACATATACAAATTTCAACTTTGACGAAAATCAATCGTGTATAAACAAAAACCGCAAAGAGCTGGGTTTGAAAGGTGAAATGGTTATCTTTTTTCTGTCACTTAACATTAACCGGCCTTTTTTACATTGTCACACCTTACGCAGAGTACCGATTTAATTAAACTACAAATTGAATAATCTGTAAAATACTTTTACATGTTGGCAAAAATCTTTTAGCAAGCCTGGCTCCCAGCCTTAAACAAATATTCAAATATCCAAAAAAAATTTCATAACAAAAATTCTTCAAAGCAACCAAAATATCGTCTTGAAACTCATATCCAATACAATCTTCTTCAAGAGTATGGTTTATGTACCAAAACTAACAGATAGCTTCAAAAAAACAGTAGCCAACAAGGCTAAGGACGTCAATCTGGCATACAAGTCGAAACAAACACTCCACTCTTTGTTCACAAAACTAACAACGACTGTTGAAAAAGACCGACGGACAGATGTTGTCTACAAGGTCAACTGTTTGGGCAATGAAGAGGAAAGCTGTGAGCTCTGCTTTATTGGCACAACGAAACAACTACTAAAACAACGAATTTCTAACCACAAGTCTGATTTAAGATCAAAGAGCTCCCAAAAAACTGCTCTTGCTTGTCATAGTATTGAAAAAAACCGTACTCCAGATTTTAAAAACACAAAAATCCTTCAAACTGAGAAGAATACATCGAAACGATATACTCTGGAAACGTTGCACATCCTTAACAACAAAAATAATATGAACCGTAAACAAGATAAACAGAATATAAGTTAACAACAATTCATACCCATATTAATTTCATATACCTTTCCTAACAGATTCCCATATTCCATATTCCTAACTAAGCGCATTCCTATACCGAAGCGCATTACCCTTGGCACCCAACGCTTCATTTCCTGCACACTTCCCTTCATCATCTTAGTCAGCACGTATTAACTTTAATTTGTAATTAATAATCAAAAACAAACTCCAATAATAACAAAAAGTAAAATTGATTTGTAAGCAAATATAGCATTAACTTAAAATAAATAAACGCAATGAGTCAGTTGTAAACTCAAAAAGAAAGACGAAACATCTTTTATTTACTGGCGCCCAACTATTTTTTTTCGCATAGTATTGTGTGCTCCGAAAATCTTCATAAAAAGAGAATAGAGCAATTATTTTACACAAAACGAGTATAAATAAATAAAAAAAACCCAGTCTTTATTTTTTTCTGCGGAACATTTTTTTCTCAATAAAAGCGGTGTGTTAAGCTGTGATCGAGAAATACTTACATACGGAAGCGATGCTGGTTTTTATTTTGTAAGAAACTAATAAGTATTATTTTAGTGTTTTTTTTTGGACTATTTAAAAATAATTTATAATTTAAACGAATAATTTTGTTTATTAAAACACAATGGCTGAAATTGCCCAAATCATTTCATCAGCCGTTCAAGCAGCCGTAGAAACAGCATGTGCGTCTATAGTTTCGCGGATAAACGAGTTGACTGAAGAAAATAAGCAAGTTAACGAAGGTGTCTTAGATAAAATTGAAGAATTAACAGACAAAGTAAACTAAGTACATTTAAAATCCTCTTCAGTCGTGGCCTATGAGCCCATTTCTGTCGTTCTTCCAACGGTAAAATGTGAAATTTCACTGGATGTAGTTGAATCCATACCAGATTTTTCTAGTGAAAGTGCAAAATACATTTCTTGGCGCCAAGCTGTCAAGACTGCCATGAAATAATTTCAGCCTTATGAAGGATCCGAGAGACACTATCAGGCTGTCGCAATAATTCGTAACAAAATTGTCGGTTCCGCTGATTTAATTTTATCTTCTTTTAACACGGTCCTTAATATTGACGCAATAATTGCTCGTCTTGACAATTCGTACTCTGACAAACGCCCACTTTACGTTTTAGAGAACCAATTGAGCATTTTATGCCAAGGAACTTTGTCCATATCGGAGTACTTCGATAGAGTAGAGAAGCATCTAACTTCAATCACTAATAAAATTTCCATGGATTATTCAGGTAATAACCAATTAATTAATTCTTTAGCAACGAAATACCGAGGTGATGCACTGCGTGTGTTTAGTTCAGGCCTTAATAATAGTCCGGGAGGCGACCGTCTGAGTACCTATCTCATAAGGAGAGTGAAAATATTGAATACCAATTGATAGTTCTTGCAGAACCATTCACAAAACCACTGGTCGGGCAAACTTTTTCAGGGAACTTTGGGCGGGAATCGGTCACTTCCGGTACCATTTTTTGATGACAACCTATCTCATCGGGGCAGTGAAAAAACTTTTTACTATCTGAAAGAGTTTTGCCTAGAGATTCTAAAACCATTGGTCGGGCAAAACAAATCTGGGAAGAAGTGCTTGCCCGACCATTTCAAAAAATTGTTTTTTTGATCAGAACCTATCTAATCGGGAAGTGGGCAATATTAGTACCAAACAAAAGGTAAAACTGTCCTCTTTAAGAATCCAGTGGTCGGGCAAACTTTTATAGGGATAAACATGTTGCCCGACCGCTTTTAAGATACATTACGCTTTTTTACGATCTACTTTATGAAGTTAAAAAAAACCGTTTTTCGGTCTCAAATAAACTTTAAATTTGTATTAAACGATAGTTTAATTTGCCTTCTATGAGAAATAAATAAATCTACAAACCAAAACTTTTTTTAAATAGTTTTTTTTTAACCCTGTAATGATTATTTCGCATTAAAAACAAAAATTTTTCAAAAACTTCTTGAACAGTGCTATGTTTTTGTGTTTTGGGATTTTCAAGTACCTAAAATTAATAAAAATCTTTATACTTTACCATACAAATTACAGGTACCCACACAAACCATCACCTTTGGTAATTATTTAAATGAAAACAGCTTTGAATGCAAAATATGTAGGTTAGGTGTATTAGGTAATCATATATTATTCATGATTTTTTCAAAAATATGTAAAAGTACATACAATATAACAATTTTTACATAGGAGTATCTTAAAAGTAAATGGAAATACATAAGAAATAGAAACAAATTAAACAATATAAAGATAAATAATGCATACATTGATTTATTTTTTGCTAAAAATTATTATCACCGGGGTCTTGTTCACATTCAAAATCTATATCTTCATCGATTTCATTTAACACAATGTCTTCAACATTAAGTGGTGTTGGATCTCCTTCAAACCAAAAGGGGAAAAACCTTTCATTTTTTAAGATCCAACCAAAATCTTCTGCTTTATTTTCACACAACATGATTCTGTTGCATTAGCCCACATTGAACTTATATAAATGGTTCTTTTAATTTTTTGCAAAAGTGATTTGAAACAAGGCGGAATTAAACTTGAATCGAAGTTTTTCATGTTTTTAGAAAAATTTCCCGGAGAATTATTTTTCGCTGCATAGGGACTTTGAAACATTTGAACTCTTGCTAAATTTACATTGCTACAGTTTTTAAGACCATACATTTTTAATGTAAAGTTTTGAATAGTTTCAAGGTCACTGTCATTGAGATTTTCGTTCTGATTTTTACTTAATGATGTAAACGCTGCCTGAAAACGATAATTTTTTTCTAAAATGCTTAATGGTTTTGCTTTTCCTTTTCTAAAAAACATGCCGTATAGTCGCAACCTATAAACGCGTGAAACGCTGGCAAAGAACAACATAAACTACTACCTAGGACAGAAGCCAGCTGAGTACAATTTATAGAATTAATATCTCGTGATTTACTAATTCGATTTCTGCAAGACAGCGTTGGGCACTTAGCCACAATATACGTACGAAAATAATTTCGAAAATTTTGGCTGATATTAATTTTGAGCAAAAGGATGACATAACCCATGAGCTTGCACAAAATCGTATCGAAAAGGACAAAAGTGCATTATTTGAAATAACTAATGCATTTAAACAAAATATTAATCCTTTTGAACGAACTCTTGAAAAAGAAAATTTATTTCATGTAACAACGGGAAGAGCGGCATCCAAAGAAGTTGCAGATTTTCTTTGAAATGTTAATATCACAGGCTATAATCAAAAAATTTCATTTATCGACGAGTGCTCCAAAAACTGCGAACGTTTCGCTAAACCTAAAAAGATGTTTCAAATTACTTTTGCAAAAAATTAAAAGAACCATTTATATAAGTTCAATGTGGGCTAATGCAACAGAATCATGTTGTGTGAAAATAAAGCAGAAGATTTTGGTTGGATCTTAAAAAATGAAAGGTTTTTCCCCTTTTGGTTTGAAGGAGATCCAACACCACTTAATGTTGAAGACATTGTGTTAAATGAAATCGATGAAGATATAGATTTTGAATGTGAACAAGACCCCGATGATAATAATTTTTAGCAAAAAATAAATCAATGTATGCATTATTTATCTTTATATTGTTTAATTTGTTTCTATTTCTTATGTATTTCCATTTACTTTTAAGATACTCCTATGTAAAAATTGTTATATTGTATGTACTTTTACATATTTTTGAAAAAATCATGAAGTTTTTGAAAAATTTTTGTTTTGAAATAATCATTATAGGGTTAAAAAAAAACTATTTAAAAAAAGTATTGGTTTATAGATTTATTTATTTCTCATAGAAGGCAAATTAAACTATCGTTTAATACAAATTTAAAGTTTATTTGAGACCAAAAAACGGTTTTTTTTAACTTCATAAACTAGATCGTAAAAAAGCGTTATGTATCTTAAAAGCGTTCGGCCAACATGTTTATCCCTATAAAAGTTTGCCCGACCACTGGATTCTTAAAGAGGACAGTTTTACCTTTCGTTTGGTACTAATATTGCCCACTTCCCGATTAGATAGGTTCTGATCAAAAAAACAATTTTTTGAAATGGTCGGGCAAGCACTTCTTCCCAGATTTTTTTTGCCCGACCAATGGTTTTAGAATCTCTAGGCAAAACTCTTTCAGATAGTAAAAAGTTTTTTCACTGCCCCGATGAGATAGGTTGTCATCAAAAAATGGTACCGGAAGTGACCGATTCCCGCCCAAAGTTCCCTGAAAAAGTTTGCCCGACCAGTGGTTTTGTGAATGGTTCTGCAAGAACTATCAATTGGTATTCAATATTTTCACTCTCCTTATGAGATAGGTACTCAGACGGTCGCCTCCCTTACTATAACAGGGTCATTTTGGCTGAAAAAATAGCTGAAATATTTAATAGCTCGAATTAATCCAATAAAGTAATTTGTATTCTTTTTTGAACCAAGATAAATAAATTTTATAACCAACAATGGAGTAAACTTAACAATGCTTAACAAAATCCCTGTCTTAACTCAAGGGACTACTTTTAATGAAATAATACTTAAAAAGAAGCCTGTTTAAAGCAGGGGACTGTTACCCAGGGGTATGTTAAAACTAATGAAATCTCATGATGTCGTAAATATTACTGCATTTTTGGAATTCATTGGAATTCCAAGCGTTAAGTGTTCAATAAAAATAAAATGCACGACTGGGTCGTAGTACTTGCTCTGTGGGTGCAATGGTACGATGAAAACAAAGTTTTCGATCAATATAAAGAACTCCTGTTTGAAAAATTTGGGGAAAACTACAAAATTTTGGTTAAAACTGAAAAACCCGAGCGGGAGCTTACGTTAAGAAACATTTGAATTTTTAAAATTTAGATGTCATCTTTTGGGTGCTATAAATGGTATAAATGTCCGATTATGGCTAAATTAATAAAATTGTTAAAACAAATTTCCGTTATTATCATTTGTAGCCAAAAACTTAAATGCAGTTTTCTTCAAAACATTCTATGTATATTCAATACAAAATTTAATAAAAATCGGTAGAGCTTTTTTAGAGTAAATTAGAAAATACTAAAAAAATTGGACAAAACCTAGTTGCTCTTTGTATGGGAGCCACCATTTAAATAAGAGAAACTGGCAAAAATGCAATGCCATCTGATAGAGAGTTGTAAGGAACTATACCAAACAAAGTTTGTTTGAAATCGATACAACCGTTGACAACTTATGGCAATTTGAAAAAAAGACGTCAAGACCAGATTTCCGTTATTTGCATTTTTAGCCAAAAACTAAAAACGCAGTTCTCTTAAAAACACTAAAAAAATATTACACACAAAGTTTAAACAAAATCGTTAGAGCTATTTTTGAGCAAATTAGAAAAACCAAAAAAAAAGTTGGCTAAAACTGAACGGCTCGTTGTATGGGAGCCACCATTTAAAAAGGCTTTACTGAAAAAATTGCAATTTTTTCTTATAGAACACTAAAAAAAACTATGCCAAACGATGTTTGAGTCAATTCAATTAAGCCGTTGCGAACTTATGGCCATTTAAAAAAAAACCGTTTAAACCTTATTTTCGTTATGACCATTTTAGCCAGAAACGAAAAACGCAGTTTTGTGAGAAATGCTTAAAGTTAGCTAAATTTTGAGTTTAATCAAAATCGTTAGAGCCGTTTTCGAGAAAATCCGAAATGAAAAAACCGTTACATGAAAGGTACCAGTTTAAGCCAGGCTAAAACGAAATAAAAAAAACCTCGACAACCGTTTTTCTTCAAACTGCTATACATGAAGTTTGAAGAAAATCCGACAAGCCGTATAGGCTGTAGAATGACGTGAAAAAGCGCACATCCGTACATCCGCACAGACGCACAGACAGACCGACGGACGGTATGTCGAAAACCACTTTTTTGGGCTTCTCTATCATCATAATGTCATGTTTGATTAAAACCTCGATTTTTTTTCTGCACGAAACCAATACTTGCCCTATAGAGCAAGTAAAAAATTCATTGAAATTCAAAAAGTAAAAGAAATCTGATGGCTTATTTCATTTTCTCAAAAAACGTTTTAAATATTGATTTTTAATTAACAAATTAATAAAATTTCATATGTTGTTTTCAATGTTTTTTTTCCCAAAATCTCAAACCCCAAGGTCACTGGCACACATTAGAGCAAGTTCGTTCGCCAGTCGTGCACTTTATTTCATTAGCAACCTTTAATTTTCCATTCCACTAAAGCCGAAAATATTTTCCAAAGCTTAAGCTTAACAAAAGATCAAATTTAGTAACGATGTTAATTATGGTATATACTAAAACATAAAAACGTATCCAGCTGATTTTCGAGTGGGGGATTATGCTCCAGCTTTTCACGTAAGGATTCAAAAATATGCTCTTAGTGAACTGATACCAGAGAAGCTGAAATTTGGTAGACTTTTAGTTAAAATAATAACTAAAACAAAAAACACATATAGCTTTACATTAAGTGGGGGAAAAGTGCCCAGCTGCCGCAGTGAAGGACGCTGCGCAGGGGTATGCAATCGAAAAGGGCGTACTTTTGACTTCATCAGCTGGATACTTTACCCTCACTAAATATGAAACTGGATACTTTTTCCTTTTAACTTACTTAATTAACTTCTGTATTACAAGATTTCAGCTCTTGTGGTAGCAGATATTTAAACTTTTTACTTGCGATCATAGGAACAGGGGAATAACTTAAACAGAAAAACAAAGAATAAATAAGAAATTAAAAAAAAATAACGTTTCCTACCAGGCGTTTCTTGGCCGTTTCTTCGTAGGGCAAGAACTCGAAGATTTGAATCAATACAACATTTGGTAAATGGAGGATATTCATTTTTATTTCGTTTATTTTATTTAATATTGTTAAATCAGCAAAATATAGTCGATTAGGTAAAATGCAAAAATTGAAATTTCACCGAATGTGACCACAATCAACGGAACAAGAAATATCTAAATGTCATATGAAAATATGAGAGCTGAGAGGGTTGCCAAAAGCACATTCTTTTTAATGACATAGTGCACGACTGGGTTGGACAAACTTGCTCTAATGTGAGACAGTGGTCTTGGGGTCAGGAACCCCCGATCAAGGGGGGGGGGGCGCTGGGCATTTTCCCGGGGCGGCACATTTCAAGGGTGGCAAAATTCGAAATTTGAGGATTATTAAAGCTATGTCTTTCCAAAAAATGTTTACTTTTGACAATTGGTCCGATGAAGACTAAGGTCTATTGTCAGCGATATGACCAATAATAATCGAGAACAATAGCAATTTGAAGGAGTTTACTTCAGACGAGACGAAAAAGCCCTTCTAGGTATAGTGATAAGAGAACTGCATTTAAGAATTTTTGAAGTTTTATTGAAACAAGTGATAAAACTAAAGATGATGCAAATTTTTTTCCAAATTGGAAGATTTGTATAGTAAAATAAGAAACAAAATTTTAAATGCGCAATCAAAAATTGAATTTCTTAACAAAAGATTATGTATTTCTTTCATTAATTTCTTTTTATACCAGTTTTCTTCGAAAATAAAAAGGAACACAAGGTTTTAAAACACATTTCAAATTTCTTTATAACGAATTTTATAATTTTTCTATTTTTTGTTCCCTTGAAGGGGTGCTATAAAAAATTTTGACTGTACCTATATGTCCGTCAAAAATATAAAGTCGAAGTATTTTATTAATCACTTAAAAAACGCTAGTTAAAACGTTTTTTTGGGAAAAAAAGAAAAGAAGTAGATTAGATTAGATTAATAAATGTTTTATTTTTAAGTTTAACAGAGTTCATAGTAATATACTAACATTATCGAGCATGGTCTAAGCCGTCTGCCAGTTGACAATATTGTAAACTTTGAAGAGTTAATGTATGAAATTTATTTTTAAAAAAGTTCTTCAATGATTTGTTTTCTGTAGGAAAGTGCAAGCTTGACAAACTGAAATAAAATTTTGCAATCAGCTCCGTTGAGAATACTGAAAATCTCGTCTTCACCGAGTAAGCTCATCCCGAAAACGCTCCTTCGGGTTTCCATTAAGATAGGGCATCTACAAAGGAAGTGGTAAATGTTTTCTCTTTCTCCTTGATTACACAGACTGTAGATTTCTGGGCGTTCATCTCTGTGTGGTATAAAGTTGAGTGGCAGCAACTCTCTTATTTTTAAAACGAGTGACATGAGGGCGGTCGAGTATACTCTTCCTTGAAATAGCTTTTGAATGAAAGTTTGTAGTCGAGCATTGCATAAATACGTCTATTTGTTGCCTGTCTCGCTCTTGTCACGAACTCCTCTCTTTTTTTTACATCTACAGCGCTGACAAGGCCATAAAGTTGAGGTTTCCATTGGTCTGGTCTATTTACAGTGAGATTAAGTTGATGGCCGCAATGCGAAGCTAAGTTGCTCCAAGTCTCGAACCAAGATAATTTCTTTCTAAAAATACTTACTTACTTACTTAAGGTGGCGCAGACAGTCCATTGTGGACCACGGCCTCAACCAACAATCCTCGCCAGCTAGGCCGGTCCCTAGCCAGTGGCCTCCAGTTGCGCACACCAAGTTGATTGAGGTCGTTTACCACTTGATCGCGCCACCTTAGATGGGGTCTTCCAGAACTGCGTCGGCCCTCCGGGTTGGAATTGAAGACTCGTCGGGCAGGAGCGTTTTCTTCCATACGCTCCACATGGCCCAGCCATCTAAGCCGCTGAATTTTCAGCTTCTTAACCAAGTCAATGTCGCTGTATAGCCCATACAGTTCGCCATTGAATCTTCTCCTCCATACTCCATTGATACATACAGGCCCGAATATCACCCGAAGAATCTTTCTCTCAAAGCACCCCAGCCTGTATTCATCCGATTGTGTCAGTGTCCACGCTTCTGCCCCATACAGCAGGACTGGGATGATAAGGGTCTTGTATAGTGTCTCCTTGGTCCTTTGAGAGAGGGCTTTACTACTAAGATGCCTTCTTAGCCCGAAGAAACAGCGATTGGCAAGAGTGATTCTTCGACTGATCTCTTCACTGATGTTGTTCTGAGAGGTTATAGTGGAACCCAAATAGACAAAGTCCTTGACAACCTCAAAGTTATATCTGTCCATTGTGACGTTTTGTCCGAGCCTATGGTGATGATCTACTTCACCCGAAGACAGCATATACTTTGTTTTATCTTCTTTCTAAGAATAACCATAGTTTATTTTCTGGGCAGCCTGTTCTCTTCCATATTTAATGTTTTCAATATGTAATCCACCTGCATTTTCAGTGTTGAAATAAATACCGGAGGCAAACCCGTCTCGAGCATGAGAATGTGATTTGCAGTACTACAACGTTCTTTTCAGAAAATTTCTCGAATTCGATGTGACCCCATACCAAGGTTTTAAAACACATTTCAAATTTCTTTATAACGAATTTTATAATTTTTCTATTTTTTGTTCCCTTGAAGGGGTGCTATAAAGAATTTTGACTGTACCTATATGTCCGTCAAAAATATAAAGTCGAAGTATTTTATTAATCATTTAAAAAACGCTAGTTAAAACGTTTTTTTTGGGAAAAAAAGAAAAGAAGTAGATTAGATTAGATTAATAAATGTTTTATTTTTAAGTTTAACAGAGTTCATAGTAATATACTAACATTATCGAGCATGGTCTAAGCCGTCTGCCAGTTGACAATATTGTAAACTTTGAAGAGCTAATGTATGAAATTTATTTTTAAAAAAGTTCTTCAATGATTTGTTTTCTGTAGGAAAGTGGAAGCTTGACAAACTGAAATAAAATTTTCCAATCAGCTCCGTTGAGAATACTGAAAATCTCGTCTTCACCGAGTAAGCTCATCCCGAAAACGCTCCTTCGGGTTTCCATTAAGATAGGGCATCTACAAAGGAAGTGGTAAATGTTTTCTCTTTCTCCTTGATTACACAGACTGTAGATTTCTGGGCGTTCATCTCTGTGTGGTATAAAGTTGAGTGGCAGCAACTCTCTTATTTTTAAAACGAGTGACATGAGGGCGGTCGAGTATACTCTTCCTTGAAATAGCTTTTGAATGAAAGTTTGTAGTCGAGCATTGCATAAATACGTCTATTTGTTGACTGTCTCGCTCTTGTCACGAACTCCTCTCTTTTTTTTACATCTACAGCGCTGACAAGGCCATAAAGTTGAGGTTTCCATTGGTCTGGTCTATTTACAGTGAGATTAAGTTGATGGCCGCAATGCGAAGCTAAGTTGCTCCAAGTCTCGAACCAAGATAATTTCTTTCTAAAAATACTTACTTACTTACTTAAGGTGGCGCAGACAGTCCATTGTGGACCACGGCCTCAACCAACAATCCTCGCCAGCTAGGCCGGTCCCTAGCCAGTGGCCTCCAGTTGCGCACACCAAGTTGATTGAGGTCGTTTACCACTTGATCGCGCCACCTTAGATGGGGTCTTCCAGAACTGCGTCGGCCCTCCGGGTTGGAATTGAAGACTCGTCGGGCAGGAGCGTTTTCTTCCATACGCTCCACATGGCCCAGCCATCTAAGCCGCTGAATTTTCAGCTTCTTAACCAAGTCAATGTCGCTGTATAGCCCATACAGTTCGCCATTGAATCTTCTCCTCCATACTCCATTGATACATACAGGCCCGAATATCACCCGAAGAATCTTTCTCTCAAAGCACCCCAGCCTGTATTCATCCGATTGTGTCAGTGTCCACGCTTCTGCCCCATACAGCAGGACTGGGATGATAAGGGTCTTGTATAGTGTCTCCTTGGTCCTTTGAGAGAGGGATTTACTACTAAGATGCCTTCTTAGCCCGAAGAAACAGCGATTGGCAAGAGTGATTCTTCGACTGATCTCTTCACTGATGTTGTTCTGAGAGGTTATAGTGGAACCCAAATAGACAAAGTCCTTGACAACCTCAAAGTTATATCTGTCCATTGTGACGTTTTGTCCGAGCCTACGGTGATGATCTACTTCACCCGAAGACAGCATATACTTTGTTTTATCTTCTTTCTAAGAATAACCATAGTTTATTTTCTGGGCAGCCTGTTCTCTTCCATATTTAATGTTTTCAATATGTAATCCACCTGCATTTTCAGTGTTGAAATAAATACCGGAGGCAAACCCGTCTCGAGCATGAGAATGTGATTTGCAGTACTACAACGTTCTTTTCAGAAAATTTCTCGAATTCGATGTGACCCCATACCAAGGTTTTAAAACACATTTCAAATTTCTTTATAACGAATTTTATAATTTTTCTATTTTTTGTTCCCTTGAAGGGGTGCTATAAAGAATTTTGACTGTACCTATATGTCCGTCAAAAATATAAAGTCGAAGTATTTTATTAATCACTTAAAAAACGCTAGTTAAAACGTTTTTTTGGGAAAAAAAATAAAAGAAGTAGATTAGATTAGATTAATAAATGTTTTATTTTTAAGTTTAACAGAGTTCATAGTAATATACTAACATTATCGAGCATGGTCTAAGCCGTCTGCCAGTTGACAATATTGTAAACTTTGAAGAGTTAATGTATGAAATTTATTTTCAAAAAAGTTCTTCAATGATTTGTTTTCTGTAGGAAAGTGCAAGCTTGACAAACTGAAATAAAATTTTCCAATCAGCTCCGTTGAGAATACTGAAAATCTCGTCTTCACCGAGTTAGCTCATCCCGAAAACGCTCCTTCGGGTTTCCATTAAGATAGGGCATCTACAAAGGAAGTGGTAAATGTTTTCTCTTTCTCCTTGATTACACAGACTGTAGATTTCTGGGCGTTCATCTCTGTGTGGTATAAAGTTGAGTGGCAGCAACTCTCTTATTTTTAAAACGAGTGACATGAGGGCGGTCGAGTATACTCTTCCTTGAAATAGCTTTTGAATGAAAGTTTGTAGTCGAGCATTGCATAAATACGTCTATTTGTTGACTGTCTCGCTCTTGTCACGAACTCCTCTCTTTTTTTTACATCTACAGCGCTGACAAGGCCATAAAGTTGAGGTTTCCATTGGTCTGGTCTATTTACAGTGAGATTAAGTTGATGGCCGCAATGCGAAGCTAAGTTGCGCCAAGTCTCGAACCAAGATAATTTCTTTCTAAAAATACTTACTTACTTACTTAAGGTGGCGCAGACAGTCCATTGTGGACCACGGCCTCAACCAACAATCCTCGCCAGCTAGGCCGGTCCCTAGCCAGTGGCCTCCAGTTGCGCACACCAAGTTGATTGAGGTCGTTTACCACTTGATCGCGCCACCTTAGATGGGGTCTTCCAGAACTGCGTCGGCCCTCCGGGTTGGAATTGAAGACTCGTCGGGCAGGAGCGTTTTCTTCCATACGCTCCACATGGCCCAGCCATCTAAGCCGCTGAATTTTCAGCTTCTTAACCAAGTTAATGTCGCTGTATACCCCATACAGTTCGCCATTGAATCTTCTCCTCCATACTCCATTGATACATACAGGCCCGAATATCACCCGAAGAATCTTTCTCTCAAAGCACCCCAGCCTGTATTCATCCGATTGTGTCAGTGTCCACCCTTCTGCCCCATACAGCAGGACTGGGATGATAAGGGTCTTGTATAGTGTCTCCTTGGTCCTTTGAGAGAGGGCTTTACTACTAAGATGCCTTCTTAGCCCGAAGAAACAGCGATTGGCAAGAGTGATTCTTCGACTGATCTCTTCACTGATGTTGTTCTGAGAGGTTATAGTGGAACCCAAATAGACAAAGTCCTTGACAACCTCAAAGTTATATCTGTCCATTGTGACGTTTTGTCCGAGCCTACGGTGATGATCTACTTCACCCGAAGACAGCATATACTTTGTTTTATCTTCTTTCTAAGAATAACCATAGTTTATTTTCTGGACAGCCTGTTCTCTTCCATATTTAATGTTTTCAATATGTAATCCACCTGCATTTTCAGTGTTGAAATAAATACCGGAGGCAAACCCGTCTCGAGCATGAGAATGTGATTTGCAGTACTACAACGTTCTTTTCAGAAAATTTCTCGAATTCGATGTGACCCCATACCTGTGCAGCGTAGCACATAACTGCCTTTGCTGTTGTTTCAAAAACTCGAAATTTGGAGTTAAGATTGACTAACTTATTATGCATAATCGACCTCCACGTTGCATTAAGAGAAGAAGTAAGCCATCTGATTTCTTGAACAGTTTTGATTTTTTTAGAAAAAAAAAACTTCTCGAAAACATTTTCCACATTTTTTTTTTTTTTTTTTTTTGAGAATAAACTTTCCAGCACTTTAGGCGTTTTTCTGTTTTCATTCAGAAAAGAGCTCTGAACAAAGTTCGAGTTTATCGAGCTCGCTCTGAACTTCCTCTGAAGCAACTGTGTTCAGGGCGCTCTGAACTATTATAATGAAACAAATTTAATATCCCATTGATTTCCTTTTCTTATGCCATTTTTTAAACACTTAAAATCAATTCGGCGGCCATTTTATTTGTTTTAATTTCCAGCCGCCGCCGCACCGCTAAAATATCAATTGAACTGGTATTGGTTGGTTTCGAGGCGTATCACTTATAACGTTTATATTTTTGTTTGGCTTTTAGGTCAGTCTGAACCATCTATTTATTTGGAGCTCGTAGAACGCACTCTGAACACACTGTGACGGAGAAAAGAAATACAAATTATATGCTCTGAAGTCTCTGAAGCAAAAAAGAAAAACTTATTTTTGTTTGACAACTCAGGCTTTGCTGTGAACTAAAAAAGAAAACGCCTTTTATTGCTTTTTATCAGGAAGACAAAATTAAAAAAATTGTTAAATTGTTTTTTTAAATAATCAAAAATAAAGTGCACGACTGGGTCGTACGAAATTGCTCTAATGTGTTAAAATGGTCTTGGGTGCTTGAGATTTTGGGAAAAAAAAAGCGTTGAAAAAATCATATGAAATTTTATAAATCACTTAAAAATCAATACCTAAACCGTTTTTTGGAGAAAATGAAGTAAGCCATCAGGTTTCTTTTACGTTTTTGAATTTTTACGAAAAAAATTTTCAAAATCGTTGGACCAGTTTTTTCAAAAAACAGTTTTTTTTGAAAAACTTTTCGAAAATATATTCCAAATTTTTTTTGAGTATGCCAACTTCTAGCACTTTGTAGTTTTTATCAGAAAAATAAAATTAAAAAATTATAGATTAAACCATTTTTGGAAAAAACTAAAATTAAAAAAAAATTTTGAAACTTTCTTAAAAAACTCAAAAAAATTTTTTTTTTGAAAATTTTTCGAAATTATATTATTTTTTTTATAAGAGGGCTTCTACATTAAAAGTTTCATCGAAATCCGTCAAGTGGCTTACGAGAAAATCGGATTTCAAAAAACCGGTCCCATGGGAGGTACCGTTATAAGACTTTTCCCGAAAAATTTATTCCAACCAAAACATAAAGTTTGCACAGAAAACACAATTCAGAAAGTTTTATCAAAATCGTAGGAGCCGTTTTTGAGAAAAATTAATTTTTGACAAAAAATCGTATGGCAGGTACCATTGGTTTTAGAGCTAGAATGCTAATTCCAAAAACCCCTCTGTAGGACGTCATAATAATACTATGTACCAAGTTTGAAGCAAATCGGTCCAGCCGTTTAGGCTGTAGGTAACTATACAGACAGACAGACACACGGACAGACAGACAGACAGGCAGACAGAATTGTCAGACCCACTTTTTTCGACTTCTCTATCATCGTAATGTCATGTTTGATTGTTAGAATTTTTTTTTTTTACGAATGCATAACTTGCCTTATAGTACCTATAATCGCAAGTAAAAAATGAAATCAAACAGTTATAAATTCAATATCAAAAATAAAATAAAAATTGGAACTCACCAGAGAACTGTGGTTCAAACTTGTTTTTGCGTGGTTGTCAACTTGAAAATTTTGCGGTACACTACACAAAACGGAGGTGGCGCCATCTTATATCGAGGGAGGAAACTAAACACTACTCATAGTCCAGTCGGCAGGTACTTTTAGGTGGAAAAAGGTCAAAAGTTAATGAAACTTATAGGTTTTGTTCAAGGATAGTAAACTAACATTTTGCTAAGTTTTTGACCTCGAGGGCCCTGTGCTGAAAGAGGGAGGGGGGGGGGTTGACTGCAAATATTTCGACGTTGCTCCGGTTTTCCCTAAATACCTTTTCTCCTTACGTCCTATGGCAAAAACATTTTTCGGTTTTTTGTAGAACATACAATTCTGCAATTTTGTTAATAAAAACATCTTTGTATGTCGATTTGTTATCGATAAATGGCGCTTCAAAAAACAGGTAATCTTTCAAAATTCGCCAAAAAATGAAGAATTCGGCCTTATTTTTTCGGAGATACTAAACTATTCATGATTTGTTTTGTAATCATGGTTCCTCGTTAAAATTACCAACTTTCTACATCCCCCAAACCCCCGCTTCCCCAGCAGGCGTCAGGCCATAAACATTATTATTGTCATCCCTACGTAATTTTATTTTATTATTTTGTTCTTAGTACAGTGGGTGGGTAAAAAGAGGTCGGAAGTTTATGAAACTTTGAGATAATGCTAATAAATAGTTAATTAACATTTGAGGATGTTTTGGACCACGACGGCCTTGTGGAAAAAGAGGAGGAGAGGGAAATGCAAAATGTTCGACCTTGCTCCGGTTTTCAATCAAAACCTTTTTTTTTGTTACGTTTTACGGACTTTTTTGTAGAGCATTAGATTTACTAAAATTTTGTTACGGTAAGATTTACCGCAACAAAAATCATTCTTTTGGTTCTTAAAACCTGGTCAAATCGTGCGCTTTTGGCACGGTTCAACTCTCGATATTTGTTTCCGCTCCATCCCATCCATTCCTATTTTTCGACCCACATTTTGAGTCCGTTGTCCTCTGGGAGTTTTGAGAGTGACTCAGAGAGGATAACTAAGCAGGTTATTTTCCATCGGGTTGAGCGAGCGGACGAGCTAAAGACTTGCCCGCAACGTATTCTAATTTAATCGTGCTGAGCCAGCGGATGAGCTGGAGACTCACACGCATCAGTCTATCGTGTTGAGCCAGCGGACGGGCTGGAGACTCGCACGCATAGTAAAGAAAGTGATGAAGCTTTCCAACGAGTTCAAAAGAGGAGCCCACAACAACACAACAAAGTGTGAATTATAGTCACACCACCGTAAATGTAGAATGGCCGAGTGCCCACCGTAAAGTGTCTGATATCAAAGAAAGATAGCAATGATGTGTTTTTCTCTTTAAATATTATCTGCGCGAAGGTCTATGGAATTTAGATTATTCTTGTTTATAATTCCCACCATTTTAGTTGGAAAATGGTTAGGATTCTCTCCAACAAAAATATTCTTCTCAAAGTAATTAGTTTGGGCCGGTTTGGGCTGGGGACTTTGCGCGTTGTGTACTAGTTTTTCACTTGCCTTGTAAAATAAAATATAATTGACATTTTACGGCTGAACACGTCCACTGAGCCTACGAGGATCGCATCCTCAACGCATAGGATCGCGTGCAATGGTTGTATCACCGCTCTCAGTCGCACGTCTCTGCATAGATGGGCGAGATGCTGCTGCATGACTGAGACAAGAACATCACCACGCAAAAGATCCGAAGAGGATGGCTATATGGTCGGGGCGAAGTGGACAAGCCAAGCCTCCATTTTGGATGACAATTCAATTTTGGATTTGAAAAAGATAAGAAGAATTTTTTGATAATTAACGAAAGAGAAGTGAAAAACTATATAAGATTTGTCGAAATTTGGAAGGAAACTTGTAGAAGAAAGATAAAATCGATTGAGGAAACCTAGAGTTGCTATTGGAAAAGCCTTGAGAAGAATACCTTTGTTGGAGAATTTTTGGATTTGCAGAGCTAAGTATTTTGTGTCTGGTTGTGACCAGAATCTTAGCTTGTGTTTTGTTCGTTTAAATTGCGTAAATTTGTTTTTATTTGTGACCCTGTGTGGGGCAAATAAGTTGTTGATAAAGTAGGCCTTCGCTGATTTTTTGTTTTCTCCCAAGATTGTGGGACTCGTGACCTTGTTCTATTTTAACCTTTCCTTACCATTGTGATCTTTCTTTGTATCCATTTGACACAGCCCTTTGTTTGTTTTTTTTTTTTTTTTTTTTGCTTCTATTTTATTTTCGAGAATTAGCCTTCTGCTAATCTCGAAAAACTATTGTTCTTACTTTTTCCGTTGATATTGAAAAGATTCTGGGTTTTTATCCCGGCATTTGCCATGGTTTCCCAGACCTTTAAGTAAAAAGTTTAAATTCTCAATTCGAGAAATAAATCTAGCTTCTTTTTATTTCATTTATTTATTTTCATCAAATTATATTTTTGGTAAGGCAAACTACCACTAAAGTTTCCTGGCACCCACCCTGTAACGTAAATACTTATATTTACGTTCCACCCCCTTCCATCAAACCATCAAACCATATCTCTTTTAATTTTAATCCTACATTAAAATATACCCACCTCACCTACATAATAAATTCTCTTCACATACGATCGCTTTTATTTTGATTACATAACTTTTTCTTTATTCGACGAATCCCCCTTGCTGAATAGCCGGTGAGACTGTATATGTCATTGCAGTTGTTGTTGCAATTTTCTTTATCCATTTTCTCTTTTTTTTATTTTGACATTTCGTCAATAACGAAATTTCTCTGCGCGGTGCCGGTTGCACATTTGTTTACAATTGTTTTTCTTGTTTTGGTTTTAATAAATATTGGACTCGAAATATCCAAAGTTACGCGGTTTATTTGTTCGACTTTATAAATAATTTTCCTTATCCTAAATTAATTTCAATTCGGGCTATTTTTTTTGTTTAAGGAAATAATTTTGCAACAAATTGGCGTTCCAACGTGGAGCAGTGATCTTTTTGGAAAAAAAATTAGTATTTGTGTGATTGAGTATTGTTCTGTTGTCGTTCTTTTTAATATATTATATTCTATCAAAAAAAAGTTTATTCTAACATTGTGTTCTTTTTATATAGGTAAATAGAAATAGAAGTGAAGCAGTTTTTGTTGGATGAAAACCCACCCCTTGCCCATCATACTTTTCCTCAACACCAGATTCCAGTAGCAGCAAGTATATATTTCATAAATATTACATACCTAGCACATAGTAGATTTTTTTTTTTACATTACATTTTTTTTGTTTGTTTGTTGGCCTTGAATGATTTGATTCAATTATAGCCAGGGCCGGCGAGATTTTTAATTTAGTAGTGTAGTAGTATTTTTTTCGTTTAGTAATTTTTTTAGAGTACTAAGTTAATATTTTTTTTTATTATCAAGTTTCTTTTAATATTTTGTTTTTACTGTGTTATTTTCATTTCTTTTCATTGCCGTTTATTTTATATTTGATTATTTCTGAATTTATTTTGTTTTTTTATTTAACTTTTTTTATTTTACATTTACCTACATATTTTATTTTTTTTATTCGTGTGAAATCTTCTTAGTTTTTTTGTTCTACTTCGTTTTATAAGTTTTATTTATTAGGTTTCTTGTTAACCCAGATTTTTTCTTACGTTTTTTTTTAAAGGTGATTTTTAGTTTTTTTTAGGACTATTTTTTTGTTGTTTTGTAAATTTCTTTTAATATGGAGGTTAATAGGTTAGCGCAAGACGAGCTTGCTTATGAGATGGAGTGGAGAGGGTTAGAAGTAGGATCCGTAGAAGATATGAGGAAAGCGCTTCGGGTCGCGCTTAAATTAGAAGGTAGGAAATCTTTTGTAGCTCCAGCTTACCCATTTAGTTTTGAGGAAGACCGAAAAGCGGTCGAGGAAAAATTGTTAGAAATAGGGAAACTTTTAGAAAAACCTCCTAGGTCAGAAACATCGAAAGAGTATTTAAAGATTTTAGCTAAAGTAGAATGGGGATTAGGTAGATTAGATAGGTCTATTCCTGAAAATGCCAACGAGGATAAGAGCAAGCAGGCTCTTAAAAATAAATTAGTAATGGCTATGGCCCAGTAAGAGGGAGATGAGGAAGATGAAAATGAAGAGGACAGAGAACAGGAATTTAACAATAATCAGGGAAAGCAGAATATTTCGGAGGTTGAAAATCAGCGTTCAGCTGAACCTCAAAATAGCAGGTCGGTAAATACTCCTGCCAGTATATCGACGGGCATAGAAGTAGAAGTTAATAACGTGGAGGTTAATAGGGAAAGTTTGAGACGAGGAAATCAGTTTGTAGAAAGAGTGTTTATAAATCAGGAGCGATTAGAGGATTTGTCAAAATGGGATGTTAAATTCACTGGCGAGCGCTGTGGTGCCTCAGTGAACGCGTTTTTAGAAAGAGTAGAAGAGATCCGTAGTGCACGGGGTGTGACGAAATCTCAACTGTTCAGGGCAGCAGTAGATTTATTTGTAGGGAAAGCACTGATTTGGTATAGGGCAATTAGGGTTTCGGTAAATTCGTGGCAAGAACTTACCAGAGAGTTGAAGCTGGAGTTCTTACCACCGAATTATGACGATTCGTTGTTAGAAGAGATTAGGCATCGCACGCAGGGAAAAGATGAGTCCATCGGCGTCTATGTGGCGACGATGCAAAACTTGTTCGGTAGGCTTTCTGAGGAGATATCAGATTGGAGGAAGCTGTCAATGATTCAGCGGAACTTGACACCTTTCTACCAGACGCAACTTGGTTTGGCTAAACCAAATTGCGTTTCTGATTTAGTAACGTTAGGTTGAGATTTAGAGGCAGTTAGGGCTAACGTGGAATCTTATGTTCCACCCCCCAGTGTTAGGAATAGGACGTTGCTAGAACCCGATCTAGCATACGTAGGTTTAGAAACTCCAACAGTTTCGGTTGTTACTGAGAGCAATCAAACTGATCGACAGGCCCCCATCTCAAATCAGCCGCAGATAAGGAACCAAAATCCATTCTCTAGGAACTCCCAAGTTGGTAGTAGAAGATCTGACCCTGTTGTTAGGTGTTTTAATTGCAATGGTGAAGGCCATCTTGCAAATAGGTGTTCCGCTCCTAGGCGTTGCTATGGTTGTGGTAGAGTTGGAGTTACTCGAAGTAACTGTCAACAGTGTTCGGGAAATATGGGCCGAAATAGTAATTCGGGAAATGTGAGACGCACTCTCGGGTCAGTAGGACGAGAGCGTCGTTAAAATCTTTTAGGTTGCCTACTGGTAACCAGTCGGCAATTCGTTTGGGCTTCACACTAGAGCAGAGTGGTAGAGATCAACGGCCATATTTAGGCGTTGAGATTTTTGGTATCAAAATGCTAGGTCTTTTAGATTCAGGTGCTTCACGCACAATTATTTGTAGGGACGGGTGGGAAATTTTGAAAGATTTAGGTTTAGAGTTAGGCAAAACTAGCATAGATAAAGTTACTTTAGCGGATGGTGCAGGTATAGGAGTAGAGGGAGTTATTTCACTTCCAATTAGGGTTAAAGAGAAAGTAGTATTAGTAGAGTGTCTTGTTATTCCCCGCCTTCCTCATAGGTTGATTTTAGGAGCAGATTTTTGGGCTCTATCGGGTGTGGTCCCGGATTTAAAATCGAGGGAATGGACGTTTTCGAACCAAAGCGCTTTGGCTTCGATGTCCGTGGCGGAACATTTAACGGAATTGACAGAGACACAAAAAAAAGAGTTAGATAGTTGTTTAGGAAAACTTTTTAAAGAAATGCCAGAGGGGTTAGGGTGCACACAGATGGTGTCGCACAAAATCAGAACAAAAGCTGAGCCGATTAAACAGCGGTACTATCCGGTGTCGCCAGCTATTCAGAAGTTTATAGATAGGGAATTAGAAGAGATGCTCCGAGACGGAGTCATTGAAAAATCTGACAGTCCATGGGCTTCACCCATTGTCATGATTAAAAAGAAAGATGGCACGTATAGGTTTTGTGTAGATTATAGGAAGTTGAATGAGGTAACAGATAGGGACGCATACCCCCTCCCATATATTACGGCCATCTTAGATAAGTTGAATAACGCTAGGTTTTTGAGTTCGCTGGATATTAAATCCGCATATTGGCAGATTCCAGTCGAAAAGGAATCTCGAAAGTATACAGCTTTCACTGTTCCAGGTAGGGGTTTGTTTCATTTTTTAAGGATGCCAATTGGATTGCATAATGCTCCAGCAACATGGCAAAGATTTATAGATACGGTCCTTGGACCGGAGTTAGAACCATATGTTTTTGTCTATCTCGATGACATCATCATCGTTACAGACACTTTCGAAAAACATATGGAGATTTTAAATGAGGTTTTTAGAAGATTAGTTAAGGCAGGTTTAAAAGTAGGTAGGGACAAATGTCACTTCGTTAGGCCATCTTTGAAATTTCTGGGATATGTTGTAGACAGAAACGGTTTACACATGGACCCGGAAAAGATAGAAAGCATGTTAGGGATTCCTGCACCCAAAAATGTAAAAGAGGTTAGAAGTTTTATCGGAACGGTATCCTGGTACAGGAGATTTATACCAAACTTTGCGAGTTTGGTTAAGCCGTTATCCGATCTTCTTAAGAAGAACAAAAAGTTTGAGTGGAATAGTGAGTGTGAGGAAAGCTTCCGAAAAGCTAAAGAGTGTTTAGTTGCAGCACCCATCCTAACGTGTCCGGATTTTACGAAGCCATTTGTCGTTCAGACAGACGCTTCGGACTTTGGGATTGGGGCTGTTTTGAGTCAGAATTATGATGAAGGAGAAAAAGTGGTTTGCTATTTAAGCAGGTCACTAAATAGATGTGAGAGAAACTATTCGACCACAGAAAAAGAGTGCTTAGCTGTTCTGTGGGCTGTAGAAAAGTTGCGGCCATATTTAGAGGGAGTGAGATTTACGGTCATCACCGATCACTACTCTCTAATATGGTTGAGCAAGTTGAAGGATCCGGCAGGTAGGCTGGCACGATGGGCTGTACGTATGCAACAGTTCGACTTCGACATTGTTCACCGCAAAGGAAAGGATCATGTGGTGCCAGATATGCTTTCTCGAAGCGTACCGGTTATCTCCGGGATTTCAGAGCCCACAACCGATCCCTGGATATCAAAAATGGTAGGAGAAATAGATAAAAAGCCATTGTCTTTTCCAGCATGGCGAGTAGAAGATGGAAAATTATTAAAATTCGTTAGGGCAAGTCATGTTAGCAGGGCATATGGGGGTAAAGAAAACTTTTTGTAGGATAGGAGAAAAATTTTACTGGCCAAAAATGAGGTCAGATATAACTAGGTACGTTAGGAATTGCAAGATATGCCAAAGTGTGAAACCTATTAATGAAAAACCAGCTGGGTTGATGACGGAGAGGAAAGGGGTAACCGATCCGTGGGAGATGATTTGCATTGATTTGGTAGGTCCACTTCCGAAATCGAGTACGGGTTTTGTATACATTCTTACGGTCGTCGACTACTTTACCAAATTTCCATTGTTGTTCCCGTTGAGGTCTGCAACGGCGAAGTCTGTTTGTAAGGAGTTGGAAGACAATGTCTTCTTGTTGTTTGGCGTTCCAAAATGTGTTGTTTGTGATAACGGTCCGCAGTTCAAAAGCAAGGAACTGAAGTCTTTGTGTGATAGCTATGGTTCTACAATTAGGTTTACGGCGAATTACCATCCTCAGGCTAATCCGTCAGAACGGATTAATCAAATTATCAAGAATACTCTTAGGGCGTATAAAACAGAAAACCATAGGTCTTGGGATGCACAGTTAGCAAAGGTGGCGTGTTGTATACGCACGTCACATCATGAAGTTTTAGGCGTGTCGCCTTACTACGCGAATTTTGGTCGAGGGATGGTGACTTTTGGCAAACCCTTAACCACCATTCCGGATGTTAGGAGTGATAGTACGGATGACACTAGGGAAAGGTTAAGGTTGCTTAGGGAAGAAATAGGGAAAAAGTTAGAGTCAGCATCCAAGATGGCGGCGAAAAGGTACAACCTTAGACGAAGGGATGTACAGTATCTTCCAAACGAATTGGTTTGGCGACGTAATTTCAGTTTGTCTGATGCAGCAAACTACTACACGGCAAAATTAGCGCCTAAATTTTTAGGTCCGTTTCTTATTAAGAAACGCGTGTCTCCATGGACGTACGAGCTCAAGGACGAAAAAGGTACCTTTCGAGGAACCTGGAACGTCAAAGATCTGAAGCCGTACTACAACGATTCCTCGGAAAACTCCGATACTTAGTCGCGTAGGAAGGACTAGCTGCGCTAAGAGTTACTGAGAGCTTCACAGCTCTGTGATGTGCATTAACTCTCGCCCAGAGCGATTGAGATGTAGATGTGTTGTACTGTAGTGTATTACATTTGGTTGTGTTGTTTACCTCTCTTTTTATCCTTTTTACTTCGCTTTCTGATATGAAAGCCAATTTTCTTCTTTGGTAGGTAAGGGTGGAATTTGTTACGGTAAGATTTACCGCAACAAAAATCATTCTTTTGGTTCTTAAAACCTGGTCAAATCGTGCGCTTTTGGCACGGTTCAACTCTCGATATTTGTTTCCGCTCCATCCCATCCATTCCTATTTTTCGACCCACATTTTGAGTCCGTTGTCCTCTGGGAGTTTTGAGAGTGACTCAGAGAGGATAACTAAGCAGGTTATTTTCCATCGGGTTGAGCCAGCGGACGAGCTGGAGACTTGCCCGCAACGTATTCTAATTTAATCGTGCTGAGCCAGCGGATGAGCTGGAGACTCACACGCATCAGTCTATCGTGTTGAGCCAGCGGACGGGCTGGAGACTCGCACGCATAGTAAAGAAAGTGATGAAGCTTTCCAACGAGTTCGAAAGAGGAGCCCACAACAACACAACAAAGTGTGAATTATAGTCACACCACCGTAAATGTAGAATGGCCGAGTGCCCACCGTAAAGTGTCTGATATCAAAGAAAGATAGCAATGATGTGTTTTTCTCTTTAAATATTATCTGCGCGAAGGTCTATGGAATTTAGATTATTCTTGTTTATAATTCCCACCATTTTAGTTGGAAAATGGTTAGGATTCTCTCCAACAAAAATATTCTTCTCAAAGTAATTAGTTTGGGCCGGTTTGGGCTGGGGACTTTGCGCGTTGTGTACTAGTTTTTCACTTGCCTTGTAAAATAAAATATAATTGACATTTTACGGCTGAACACGTCCACTGAGCCTACGAGGATCGCATCCTCAACGCATAGGATCGCGTGCAATGGTTGTATCACCGCTCTCAGTCGCACGTCTCTGCATAGATGGGCGAGATGCTGCTGTATGACTGAGACAAGAACACCACCACGCAAAAGATCCGAAGAGGATGGCTATATGGTCGGGGCGAAGTGGACAAGCCAAGCCTCCATTTTGGATGACAATTCAATTTTGGATTTGAAAAAGATAAGAAGAATTTTTTGATAATTAACGAAAGAGAAGTGAAAAACTATATAAGATTTGTCGAAATTTGGAAGGAAACTTGTAGAAGAAAGATAAAATCGATTGAGGAAACCTAGAGTTGCTATTGGAAAAGCCTTGAGAAGAATACCTTTGTTGGAGAATTTTTGGATTTGCAGAGCTAAGTATTTTGTGTCTGGTTGTGACCAGAATTTTAGCTTGTGTTTTGTTCGTTTAAATTGCGTAAATTTGTTTTTATTTGTGACCCTGTGTGGGGCAAATAAGTTGTTGATAAAGTAGGCCTTCGCTGATTTTTTGTTTTCTCCCAAGATTGTGGGACTCGTGACCTTGTTCTATTTTAACCTTTCCTTACCATTGTGATCTTTCTTTGTATCCATTTGACACAGCCCTTTGTTTGTTTTTTTTTTTTTTATTTTTTTTTTCTATTTTATTTTCGAGAATTAGCCTTCTGCTAATCTCGAAAAACTATTGTTCTTACTTTTTCCGTTGATATTGAAAAGATTCTGGGTTTTTATCCCGGCATTTGCCATGGTTTCCCAGACCTTTAAATAAAAAGTTTAAATTCTCAATTCGAGAAATAAATCTAGCTTCTTTTTATTTCATTTATTTATTTTCATCAAATTATATTTTTGGTAAGGCAAACTACCATTAAAGTTTCCTGGCGCCCACCCTGTAACGTAAATACTTATATTTACGTTCCACCCCCTTCCATCAAACCATCAAACCATATCTCTTTTAATTTTAATCCTACATTAAAATATACCCACCTCACCTACATAATAAATTCTCTTCACATACGATCGCTTTTATTTTGATTACATAACTTTTTCTTTATTCGACGAATCCCCCTTGCTGAATAGCCGGTGAGACTGTATATGTCATTGCAGTTGTTGTTGCAATTTTCTTTATCCATTTTCTCTTTTTTTTATTTTGACATTTCGTCAATAACGAAATTTCTCTGCGCGGTGCCGGTTGCACATTTGTTTACAATTGTTTTTCTTGTTTTGGTTTTAATAAATATTGGACTCGAAATATCCAAAGTTACGCGGTTTATTTGTTCGACTTTATAAATAATTTTCCTTATCCTAAATTAATTTCAATTCGGGCTATTTTTTTTGTTTAAAGAAATAATTTTGCAACAATTTTGTTGATACAAAAATTATTGTGTGTCATTTTGTTACCGAGATACGGAAAAAAAGAAGGAGGGGAAACTGCAAAATTTTGGACCTTGCACCGGTTATCCCTCAATAACTTTTTACTTGCGATTATAGGTACTATAAGGCAAGTTATGCATTCGTAAAAAAAAAAAATTCTAACAATCAAACATGACATTACGATGATAGAGAACTCGAAAAAAGTGGGTCCGACAACTCTGTCTGTCTGTCTGTCTGTCTGTCTGTCTGTCTGGCTGTCTGTCCGTGTGTCTGTCTGTCTGTATAGTAGCCCAGTCATTTTAGGCATTTTAAACCCCAATCTGCGGAAAAATTCCAATCAAGCTGAATTTTGGTACACACCTTTATTACGGCGTTGTTATGAAGATGTGAAAAATCGACATTGATATCGTGCCGGAAAAAAAAGTTATGAAGGTCAAAAGGTCACGAAAACCTAAAAAAAACCGTTTTTCGCAAATATCTCGGTTTCTATAACTCCAATGATTTTAACGTGTATAACAAAATTGTAGAACATAAAATTTGCTACAATTTCGATATCACAATCAATTTTGTATGTCGATTAGTTACCGAGATATGGCACTTCGAAAAACAGGTCATTTTTCAAAGTTCGCCAAAAAAATGTCAAAAAATGAAGAATTCCACCTTATTTCTTCGGATATACCCGAGAAATCATGAAATATTGCTGTTTTTATGGCTTCTTGTTAAAATCACCAATTTTTTAAACCCCCAATGATCCCCGCTTGCCCACCAGGTACCAGGCCATGCCCATTACTATTGTCATTCCGCCGTAATTTTTATATATTACTTTGTTCTTAGTATACAGTGGCCAGGTTGAAAAAGGTCGGAAGTTAATCAAACTTTGAGATATTGTTCAGGAATATTGAATTAACATTTGACGAAGTTTTGGACCTCACCGGCCCTGTTGAAAAAGAGGAGGAGGGGAAACTGCAAACTTTTCCAGTTCGCTCCGGTTTTCGCTGTATAACTTTTTTTGCTTACGTTCTACGGCAAAAATGTACCAGACTTTTTTGTAGAGCGTTAAATTTACTAAAATATTGTTGGTACAAAAACAGTTGTATATCATTTCGTTACCAAGATACGGAAAAAGAGGAAAAGGGGGAATTGCAAAATGTTCGACCTTGCTCCGGTTTTCCCTCAATAACTTTTTTTCCTTACTTAATACGGCAAAAGTATTCAAGACCTTTTTTGTAAAACATTCAATTTCCTACAATACAAATAGGGTGAAAATCGTTGTATGTCAATTCGTTACCAAGAAATGGAATTTGAAAAGGAGGGTGGAACAGCTTCATTTTTGACCTTCCATTCCATTCCATTTCTTCATAAAGAATTGACAAAGAAGAATTTTTGAACTATTAAAATTGTAGAAAATTTAATGCTCTACAAGAAAATCAAAACGTTTTTTCCGTAAAATGTAAAGAAAAAAAGTTATTGGGGGAAAACCAGAGCAAATGAAAAATTTTGCAGTTCCACCCACCTTTTCTTATTCCATTTCTTGGTAAAGAATTGACATACAACAATTTTTGCCCTATTTTTGTTGTAGAAAATTGAATGCTTTACAAAAAAGGTCTTGCATACTTTTGCCGTATTAAGTAAGGAAAAAAAGTTATTGAGGGAAAACCGGAGCAAAGTCGAACATTTTGCAATTCCACCTTTTCCTCTTTTTCCGTATCTCAGTAACAAAATGACATACAACTATTTTTGTACCAACAATATTTTAGTAAATTTAACGCTCTACAAAAAAGTCAAGCACATTTTTGCCGTAGAACGTAAGCAAGAAAAGTTATAGAGCGAAAACCGGAGCGAACTCGAAAAGTTTGCAGTTTCCCCTCCTCCTCTTTTTCAACAGGGCCGGTGAGGTCCAAAACTTCGTCAAATGTTAATTCAATATTCCTGAACAATATCTCAAAGTTTGATTAACTTCCGACCTTTTTCTACCTGCCCACTGTATACTAAGAACAAAGTAATATATAAAAATTACGGCGGAATGACAATAGTAATGGGCATGGCCTGGTACCCGGTTGGCAAGCGGGGATCGTTAAGGGGTGTAAAAAGTTGGTGATTTTAACAAGAAGCCATAAAAACAGCAATATTTCATGATTTCTCGGGTATATCCGAAGAAATAAGGTGGAATTCTTCATTTTTTGGCATTTTTTGGCGAATTTTGAAAAATGACCTGTTTTTCGAAGTGCCATATCTCGGTAACTAATCGACATACAAAATTGATTGTACTTACGAAATTGTAGCAAATTTTATGTTCTGCAAGTTTGTGATACACGTTAAAATCATTGGAGTTATAGAAACCGAGATATTTGCGAAAAACGGTTTTTTTTAGGTTTTCGTGACCTTTTGTCCTTCATAACTTTTTTTTGCTGGCACGATATCAATGTTGATTTTTCACATCTTCATAACAACGCCGTAATAAAGGTGTGTACCAAAATTCAGCTTGATTGGAATTTTTCCGCAGATAAAACCTAAAATTACTGGGCTATAGTTACCTACAGCCTAAACGGCTGGACCGATTTGCTTCAAACTTGGTTCATAGTTTTATTATGACGTCATACAGAAGGGTTTTTAGAATTATAATTCTAGCTCCAAAACTAACGGTACCTGCCATATGATTTTTTGTGAAAAATTAATTTTTCTCAAAAACGGCTACTACGATTTTGATAAGACTTTCTGAATTGTGTTTTCTGTAAAAACTTTATGTTTTGGTCGGAATAGATTTTTCAGGAAAAGTCTTATAACGGTACACGGAAAGAATTTTTAGATCAGATCAAGAAAAATGAGCTGCAAATCACGAAAATCTTATGCAGTTTCTCACCCTAGCTCGGGGTTTTGTAAATTACGACTCCTTGTTCGCAATTTTCAAAATTGAACGAAATGAAGACATTGACACTCAAAAATAGCAAATTATCACTTTTTTGGGTCAATAATTCGATCCTGAGAAATAAAACATTGCCATCGCGAATCGAAAATTGATCCAAATTTGTATCAATTTTATATTTACTCGATTGTAAATTGCAAAAAGCGAGTCGTAGATTTCCATCTTTTTGTTTTGATTCAAAAATATGTTTTTGAAAAAATAAATAAAATAAATTGCAACTCCATTTTACTCAATTTGTAACAAATTGAGAGAAGCAACGTTTTCTATTTATTGGAAAGCATTTATTATTATTTATTGAAAAATGTAACTTTTACTTACTTGGCTGATTCTAGGAATCGAACTCGAGACCCTCTGCATACCAACCTAGAACACATCTACTAGGCCATGGTGATGCATCCAAGTCGGATATAAACCTAGCACACATCTAATGGGTGATTTTTTAAGAGGTTTAGAACTTTAAAAAAAAAAAAAAAAAAAAAATGAATGAAATATTTATTTGAATCGATAGTTTGAACTTTGCAATTTAATGTTTAAAGATAATTTCATACAAATGTTGACCGCGGCTGCGTCTCATGTAGCCCATCCGCTGAGTCCAATTTTGGCATACTCTTTCACACATATCGGCCGGTATCTCACGAATGAATGCATGGATGTTCGCTTCCAGTGCGTCAATCGAAGCGGGCTTGTCCCTATAGACATTAGCCTTGACATACCCCCACAAAAAATAGTCTAATGGTGTCAAATCGCACGATCTAGGCGGCCAATTGACCGGCCCGAAACGTGAAATTAACTGTTCACCAAACTCGCCTCGCAATTGCGCCATTGTTTCGCGTGCTGTGTGGCATGTGGCACCGTCTTGTTGAAACCACATATCATGCAAGTCAAGAACTTCCATTTTGGGCAAAAAAAAATTTGTTATCATCGCTCGGTAGCGTTCACCATTGACAGTAACGCTGCGATTCGCATCATCTTTGAAGAAATATGGCCCAATAACGCCGCTGGCCCATAAACCGCACCAAACAGTGGCTTTTTCGGGATGCATTGGTAGCTGTTGCAATGCTTCTGGCTGATCTTCATTCCAAATGCGGCAATTTTGCTTATTTACGTACCCATTCAACCAAAAATGAGCCTCATCGCTGAACACAATTTTTCGATAAAAAAGCGGATCCTCGGCCAGCTTTCCAAGAGCCCATTCACCAAAAATTCGGCGTTGTGGTAGGTTGGCTGGCTTTAGTTCTTGCACCAGCTGTATCTTAAAAGGCTTTACGCCCAAATCCTTCCGCAAAATTTTCCACGTAGTGCTGTAACAAAGGCCTAACTGCTGGGAACGGCGCCGAATCGACATTTTGCGGTCTTCTGTCACACTAGCTGATACGGCCGCAATATTTTCTTCACTACGCACAGTACGTAAGCGTGTTGGTGGTTTAATGTCCAACAAAGTAAATTTGGTGCGAAATTTGGTCACAATCTTCCGAATAGACTGCTCAGAAGGTCGAGAATGCCGACCATAAAATGGAAGCAGCGCGAGTTATATATTCCCCAAATCAATTTAATAGATTTGTTTATTTTATCTATTTTATATAATTTAATTTCTTTATTTTCTTTACGTTATAAGTATACAATCGTATTTAAAAGATGATATTTTATGTTATATGATGATATGAGAACTCGTTGCTGGTCCAAGAAAGAATGAATCAAAAAAGGTGGAAAAACATACAGCTTGGCTTGGGTTGGATTAAGATGAGAAATTGGCCTTGATTGCAAACACTGCTTAGCAACAAAACGATGCTGGTTTCGATTGTGATAAGAGGGGATCAATTCATTGACTCATGTTGCTGGGTATGTATTCGCTGATCAATAATTTCTCTATGCCACTCTTGAAGGTGTTGCTGTGTAACTTGACTCATGTTGCTTGGTACGTTGTCTGAAGGTGTTGCCATGTTACTCCTCCCCTCTGAGTATGAACTTAATGAATGAGTGAGTTAAGTTCAGAATAATGTTGATAGTCCAGTCATAACTATTTCAACGAATTGTTGCACCTCTGATGTTGCAGCGGATTAGTAGAGCTCATAAAAATGAATGAGTTCATTGGTTTAAGAGAAAGTAAGAGTAACTCAACTTAAATATTCACACTCAAGATTCTTTAATCGAAGTATCGCTTTTCATATATACATTTTAAAATTAGAGTGAAAACTGGAGATTGAAAAAAAATAGTAAGTATACGCCATGGTGACCAAATACAAAATAGGTGAAGGAATTATTAAATTAATTGTGTTCGTACAGGTATACATTTGAAGCAATATATGTATAGGCTACATTTATTGATCATATGAAACAAAAACTAATTGGGGCATTATTTACTATATTAATTTAACTTTTTTTTTCTACTTCTAATTTTTTGTTTATGAACTTTGCGTTTATTTGAATCTATTGTTATTTTGTGGCTCTTAACAACTTTATGCTTTGTAAATCTCGGTGCCAACTTGTTCCGTCTGTCATCTAACTCGTATATTGTCTCATTTTGTGTATAATAAGGTGGATCGAATCTATTTTTGTTTCGTTTTTCAATAATTTTTTGTTTGACATTTAAGCTGCGTTTTTGAACTATTTCTGATAATTTTTTGTAATTCTGTATATGTCGAAGTAAATATTCTTGCTCTGTTTTTGTATTCTCTCTAATAAATAAAGGATTTGTTTTACTATAGTGTCCATTTAATAATTCAAATGGAGATAATTTGGTGGTTGAATGTATGCTATTGTTATAAGTAATCACTGCTTCGTCTATAACTTCACTTACAGTTTTGTTTGCATCCTGTGATTTTATTATTCTTATTATTTCGGTCAATGTTGAGTGAAATCTCTCTATAGGTGAGTTACCATTAGAGCTTTTGGCACATATTTTATGATGGTCAATATTATGTATTTCAAGGAACTCTTTAAAAGTTAAAGAAATGAATTCACTGCCATTGTCCGAAATTAGAATCTTAGGAATGCCGTGGTGAGAAAAAAAATGTTTGAGGGATCTTATAACGCTAATGCTATTACAAGAAGGTAGTAAATAAACTGAAGCGAATTTGCTGAATTTGTCTATAATTGTGAAGAAATTTTCCTTACAGACCGAATAAATATCAATATGCACTATTTCTAATGGCATTGAAGGTGTTTGTGTTATTTCGAATTTAAGAGGTTTCCTTTGTCGATCATATTTTTGTATTTGACAAATCTCGCAACAATTTATGATAGACGTTATTAAGTTTTTCATATTTGGAAAGAAATATGACCTTCTCAAATGATTAAATGTTTCAACTACACCTCTATGGTTTGAATATGAATGGTAGTCCCTTATAATTTTTTCTTGTAGGTCTTTTTCTGACACATCTTCCAAAAGAATATTGCATCGCACTAATTTTATATATTTATTATTGCTGAAATATTGTGGGAAGACTGATTGAATGTTTTTAAATGTTTCGTCATCGGCAAGTATGGCTGACACTCTTTTTGTACAAAGAAAATCTTTAAAAATTTGGACTATAACGGACTCGTTATTAATATTATCGTATTCAATTATTATTCTTTTTTTTCGTTTAAATAAAATAATCATTTTTGGGCTAAGATTTTTTATATTTTTGTTTTGTCTGAATATAATTTGGTTTGAAAATTCATTAAGTGGTCGTTCAGATATTGGTATTCCATCGTTCATATTTTCATGCGCAGAATGCACAGTAGACACAACGTCTCGCTCACCTACATTGTTTTGAACAGAAATTAGTTCGAGATTGTCTGTGTCATTAGTCTCACCGAAATGTATTTCTATTCTTGACAGAGCATCCGCGTTGGAGTTTTGTTTACCCTTTTTATAAGTTATAGTAAAGTCGAACTCTTCAAGTAGTAACCTCCATCGTATGAGCTTTGGAATTCATGTCTTTCAATGAAAAGAGCCAAGTAAGAGGCTTGTGGTCGGTTACAATTACAAATTTTCTGCCGTATAAATATGGTCGAAAGTAATTTGTAGCCCATACTATGGCAAGAAGTTCCTTTTCTATAGTGCTGTAACTTTCCTCGCTTTTAGATAAGGTCCGACTTGCGAAACAAATCGGTTTATCTGAACCTATAGAACCTTGCGACAGCACTGCTCCCAGTGCCACATTACTAGCTTCCGTTGTAAGGACGAACGGCTTACTAAAGTCAGGATACTGTAAAATAGGATCGTTACATAGAAGAGCTTTGCAAGTTTCAAAGCAATTTATGTATCTCGAATCTATTTTGATGCTATTTTGTTTACGTAAGCACTCAGTCAGAGGTTTAGTGAGGTGGGCAAAGTCACGGATAAATTTTCTATAATATCCCAAAAGCCCTAAGAATGACTTGATTTGTTTTGAAGTTTTGGGAATGGGGAAGTTTGTAATAGCCCTAATTTTTTCGGGGTTGGGCCTAACACCATCGGAAGTTATCAAATTACCCAAAAAAGAAACTTCTTTTTGAAGAAAGTTGGATTTCTCTAAACGAACTTTTAGGTTTGCAGACTTAAGTCTTTCAAAAACAGATCTTAAATTTTCTATGTGCTGTTGGAGAGAGGTCGAGAAAACGATTATATCGTCCATATAAATAAGACAATTTTTGCCGATTAATCCTTTTAAGACATTGTCCAAGGCTCTTTGAAATGTGGACGGCGCATTTTTTAAGCCGAATGGCATGCGGAGGAATTCAAAATGACCACTATCAAATGAAAAGGCTGTCTTCGGAATGTCTTCTTCTCTTATCTCTATCTGATGAAAACTAGAAGCGAGGTCAAGTGTAGTGAAATACATACATCTACCTAGCCCATCTAATATATCCGTTATATTCGGCAGAGGATATTTATCGCCAATTGTTTTTTCATTAAGTTTGCGATAGTCGATGACTAGTCGCCACTTACGATTCCCCATGCTAACCGGTTTTTTTGGCACTATCCATATCGGTGATGACCAAGGAGAAAAGCTGTTTCTAATAATGCCTTGATCGAGCATTTCCGAAATTTGTGCATGAATTTCTTTTTTATGGATGTGAGGATAGCGATAGGTCTTGGAATAAATAGGGATGTTGTCTGTTGTTGAAATTGCGTGTTTTGTTAAATTTGATGGACTTTGAGTCCTTCTTTGACCTTCTTTGAAAAAAATACCCTTGTAATGATTGCATAAATTATAAATAGCTTTTTCTTCTTCTGAATTTAAGTTATTTAACTTTAAAGCTTGTAAAATGTTTGAACAATCTTGGATGTTTGAACTATCTTTTATTTGATTAGAAAATGAAAAATTGTTGACTTCAATATACTCCTCTGAAGAAAAGTTTAAAGCTTTTATTGGTTCTTCGATTAAAAAAGTTCGAGAATTATCTGAAGTGTTAACAACTTCTATGTTTGAATACCAATCTTTAGCTTTGTAAAGACCTTCTGAAACGGTTAGATTTTCTTTTATTATTGTAGGCTTAATAAAAATATTTCCAGATTTTACGTCTACAGGAAGGTGGCAAATAAGCTTACTGTATCCTGGAACGACGTAGCTATTTGAAATTAAGTTCTGTTTGAAGGCTAATGGTATTTTAATATTTTCAGTTTCTAAGAATGAATTTTGCAAGTCTATTTTCATTGAAAGTTGTTTCATTATATCTGTTCCAATCAATCCATCAAAGTAATTGTGGAATTTGAAAAGAATAAACGTAAGAGTTTTATTTGTGTTAAATTCTAAAAAGTTTTTTATTTTTATTTGTTTGTCAACTATTTTCTTATCGTTAAATGTTTTAATTTTTAAAGGATTAATTGTTTCTATATTAATATCTTTTATTACGTCTGGATCTATAAACGATCTGTTACTTCCGGTATCAATTAAAAATTTTAAGTTTTTGTTGAATAAACTTTTGAACGTATGGAAGGAGATTTGTATTATGATTATTAAGATCTAAATACGCGATTGATTTTCCGAGGCTGTTATTTGAAAATTTCTGTCGTCCACTACGTTTGAATTTAAAGGAAGGTTGTTTGTTGGGTAATTATTTTCTACGGTTTGACTTTCAATATTATAAAATTGTCCACTATTACGATTTTCATTTGGTCTTCTTATCGTATTTCCGCTGTAAGTGTCCATTGGCTCAGGATATGTATTCCTACTCATATTAGTCTGATGACTTGGAACTGAATAATTGGACTTAAAATTATTATTGCTTCTTAATGAATTGCTGCTTGTTTGTCTCGAAGTACCTGTGGCCCTGTTCTGTAACTTTGGCGAAATTCGTTTGCATCGTTATAAAATGAAACAACTCATTCCGCTTTTATGGCGTCTGGAAAAAGTAGGGTTTCTGTAAGTTGAAGCGATATGCAAGGATTTCGATATTATTTTGACTGGAACTTCCATTGGAAGGCCATAAATTGAAGTGTCAATCTGTCAAATCAAAACAAAAATAATTCAAGATTTGAAAGTTTGTGAAATTGAAATTTAAGTTGTTTTTTAATAAATAAAGACTTATATCCTTAAAAAAAATGTTATTTAAAAAGAAATTTTAAAGTATAAAAGGAATACTTATTCTGAATGTTGATGCATACTTGTTTGTGTTATTTATGTGAGTTAATAATATAATTTTGCTCCCCAATTTGATTGGCATTTTATGTTTGTATCCTATACCTACTACTCACTGGTTACTGCGAGCACATTTTTAAATGGGTAAATAATAAAAAAAAAAAATATTAACAGCGCCAAACTTGATTAAATATTATGTATAAATATGCAATAAAAACGAACACTTTCCGTTATTTTTTTTTTTTAATTTCCAAAAAAAATTATAAATATATGTACATTATGTATATTAAAAATGTTAGTCGTCTTCTTCGACAGAATATTTATGAGAGGCACTTTTCTTCTGGCGAAGTTTACAAACATATTTGCGCAAATAGAGCATGTAGTCTGTCATGAATGTAGTGTACGTCTAGAAATAGATTTAAACGACTTTAAACATTTTTAATGGTTTATTTATTGCCTATCGCGTGCTCAATACAAGGCGAGTAAATTTGACGTTTAAAATTAAAAAAATATGACTTTTCGGTCATAGAGAACACCATTTTATCGCAGTTTTCCAGTTGTTTCATTTCGATGTGTTCCATGCAATAAAATTATCGCCTGTCAAAGTTAAAGAACCCGATGAACGCGATAAAATGGGTTTTGTTCCAGTTTTCAACGTTTCTCGACAACGCGAGAGTTACAGAACAGGGCCACTGGAATGTTATCTTGTCTCATATCAGAATTTTGCCTAGGTAGTTGTATTTTGTAAAAAGTTATTATTGTAGTTGTTGTTGTTTCCTCTGTAATTGTTATATCTATAATTTGGATTCTGATTGCTTGACCAATTATTATACGCGTTAAAATTTCGGTTTGTTTGTGTTTGTCTATTGCTATTTTGAAAAAAGTTTTTTTGTATTTGATTGCGCAAACTATGTCTGTGTCCTGTACTGAGTATTTTCTTCTTGTTTACAAAAATTGAAGGCATCAGTGAGTTTTGTTGGACGCATTGATCTAATCGTTGAACCTAAAAGTTCTCGAAGACCGAACAAACAGATGTTAAGACCCATTTCTTGGTAAAGTGTTTGCTTAGATTCGACAACGCTTTGATTCGTTTCATGAACCTTTAAATGATTCATCATAGCAGTAAGAGTTTCGACAGTTTTTGAATAAAAAGTTTCTACAGACGATTGACCTTGTCGAATCTGATGCAAATCCTTTATCAAATTTGTTTCATTTCTTTTATCAGAGAAATGAGTGATTAAATTATGTTTAATGTCTTCCCAATTAACAAGTGCTTCGTACATAACTAAAGCTTCGTTGGCAGGACCAACAATTTTATTTCGTATAGCTCTTAAAATTACTTTCTGATAACCAGGGTTTGCATTTAATCCAGGCATAAGACTTAATACTTCATCAACGTTAGCAATGAATTCGAACAACAATCTAGTATTTACATCAAAAGTTGGGACATCTTTAATTGCATCCGGAATTCGAAGGCAATTATAGATTTCTTTAGCAACATTAGAATTAGGAAACATTTTTTTATCTGAATAGGATTCTTTTAATGATTTTATGTGATATTGAATAACTTTCTTACTGAGAAAAATTTTTTGTACAACCCAACTTGGTGTGAAAAGCGTACTTGGAAAACTATTTTTCTGAGTTTTAAGTCTACGTATTGAAGGCATAAGGAACCAATGAATTCATTCACTTGAACTTACCCCACTTATCTTTGCTTCCGTCCAAGGTGCTTAAGGCTCCAATTTTATCCAGTCCGGCTCACTAATTTTTGCTTCAGTCCACGGTGCTTAAGGTTAGAAAACCATCACTCCAATATTCCTTTGAAGTGAGCTCCAACTTTATCCAGTCCAAGTTTAGCTACTCGAGATGTTCACTATTTAGGATGTCTGGATGTAGTTTTCCCAGTCCGACTGCGCCAGTTATATATTCCCCAAATCAATTTAATAGATTTGTTTATTTTATCTATTTTATATAATTTAATTTCTTTATTTTCTTTACGTTATAAGTATACAATCGTATTTAAAAGATGATATTTTATGTTATATGATGATATGAGAACTCGTTGCTGGTCCAAGAAAGAATGAATCAAAAAAGGTGGAAAAAACATACAGCTTGGCTTGGGTTGGATTAAGATGAGAAATTGGCCTTGATTGCAAACACTGCTTAGCAACAAAACGACGCTGGTTTCGATTGTGATAAGAGAGGATCAGTTCATTGACTCATGCTGCTGGGTATGTTTTCGCTGATCAATCATTTCTCTATGCCACTCTTGAAGGTGTTGCTGTGTAACTTGACTCATGTTGCTTGGTACGTTGTCTGAAGGTGTTGCCATGTTACTCGCGCGATGAACATTTCGAACCGAGCACGAATTTTGATAGTAAAATTCAATAATTTGCAAGCGTTGTTCATTTGTAAGACGATCCATGGTTAAATTGCAAACCAAACTGAAGCTGTTTGACAGTGACACAAGGTACTAAACACACGTCAGCTGTCAAAACCAGTGTTGCCAAAACCAAACCAGCTAAAAAATCACCATGGTGATGCATCCAAGTCGGATATCAAAATTAATAATAAGAAACAACCTGAATATGAGTTACATTTTAGGGGTGTTCTGAATTAATATTATGTTTTATTGGCGAGAAAAATAAAGTCGTCTTATTTTGAACGTCTAACCTCTAATGTACAATTTTGTATGATGATCATTTAAATTAAGGTAAGAAATTGTATATAATGTGTAGTTGAAATTCAACCTTGTACTCCCTATGTACATAATAGAACTACAAAAAAGGCATTATTGGAGACACAAGCAGGGCCAGGGCCTAATGACTTATATTCTGAACGATTCCTGTATGTGCGTTGATATTCTGGTGGAATATCATTTCCCGCTGAAGCCGAATGGATTACAAAGATCCACTTTAAATATTAACCAGATTTATTTTTCGAGGATTTTACATTTCTTCAAAAGAGACAGTGTCAAAAAAAAAATAGATAATTATTAGTTGGAGGCAGGGATCGAACTCCGGACCTTCGACGTAGCCGTGAGACACACTTGAGTTGATTTTAATACTCAATAATTGTAAATCACGAAAAAATTTTAGCAAATCCAGATTGGTAAAAAGTATAAATTGAATTATTCCCTTGAAGTAGTAAATTGCGACAAAAAGGTTGTAATTTACTTTGAAGTGCACAAGCTTGAATTATAACTTTTAATTGTAAATCTCGACTTAGGAATTGTTGTAATTTGCGATGAATTGAAAGTTAAATTGCCATATTTTTCTATCAGTTTCGAATCAAAGCGCCGTGATTTACAAAAAAACATGTTTTGTAAATTGCAACTGAATATTTCCCAATTGGTGATTTTTCAATTCTCTCCGTGTTCCTCCCATAGGACCGGTTTTTTTAAATCCGATTTTATCGTAAGCCACTTGATGGATTTCGATGAAACTTTTAAAGTAGAAGCCCTTTTATAAAAGAAATAATATAAATTCTTAAATTTTCCAAAAAAAAGTTTTTTTGAGTTTTTTAAAAAATTTTCAATTTTTTTTTTTATTTTTGTTTTTTCCAAAAACTTTTTAATCTATATTTTTTTAATTTTATTTTTCTGATAAAAACTACAAAGTGCTAGAAGTTGGCATACTCAAAACAAATTTGGAACATATTTTCGGAAAGTTTTTCAAAAAAAAAACTGTTTTTTGAAAAAAAACTGGTCCAACGATTTTGAAAAAAATTTTCTGAAAAATTCAAAAAAAAAAATAAAAGAAACCTGATGGCTTACTTCATTTTCTCCAAAAAACGTTTTAGGTATTGCTTTTTAAGTGATTAATAAAATCTCATATGATTTTTGCAAGCTTTTTTCCGAAAATCTCAAGCCCCAAGAGCATTTTAAAACATTAGAGCAAGTTCGTACGACCCAGTCGTGTTTTTTATTTTACTTAAGATTATAGGTACTATAAGGCAAGTCATGCTTTCGTAAGAAAAAAAAAATTCTAACAATCAAACATGACCTTACGATGATAGAGAAGTCGAAAAAAGTGGGTCCGATAATTCTGTCTGTCTGTCCGTGTGTCTGTCTGTCTGTATAGTTACATACAGCCTATACGGCTATACCGATTTGCTTCAAACTTGGTACATAGTATTATTATGACGTCCTACAGAGGAGATTTTGGAATGAGCATTCTAGCTCCGAAACTAACGGTACCTGCCATACGATTTTTTGTGAAAAATATTTTTTTCTCAAAAACGGCTCCCACGATTTTGATAAAACTTTCTGAATTGTGTTTTCTGTGCAAACTTTATGTTTTGGTTTTTTCTTATAAAAGAAATAATACAATTTCGAAAAATTTTCAAAAAAAGTTTTTTTGAGTTTTTTAAAAAAGTTTCAAATTTTTTTTTTAATTTTAGTTTTTTCCAAAAACGGTTTAATCTATATTCTCTTAATTTTATTTTTCTGATAAAAACTACAAAGTGCTAGAAGTTGGCATACTTTAGAAAAATTTGGAATATATTTTCGAAAAGTTTTTCAAAAAAAACTGTTTTTTGAAAAAACTATTCCAACGATTTTGAAAAAAAATTTCGTAAAAATTCAGAAACGTAAAAGAAACCTGATGGCTTACTTCATTTTCTCCAAAAAACGTTTTAGGTATTGTTTTTTAAGTGATTTATAAAATTTCATATGATTTTTTCAACGCTTTTTTCCCAAAATCTCAAGCACCCAAGACCATTTTAACACATTAGAGCAAGTTCGTACGACCCAGTCGTGTACTTTATTTCTTTACGTCCTACGACAAAAAAATGCTTTTTTGTAGAGCGTTAAATTTCCTACAGTCCAAATAGGCTAAACATTTTAGTTTGTCAATTCTATACCAAGATATGGAAATAGAGGATGAAGGGTGAACTGCAAAATTTTCGACCTTGCTCTCGATAACTTTTTTTCCTTAAGTCTTACTGCAAAATCTAGCTCTACATTTTTGTAGAACGTTAATTTTAACACAGTTGCAATGGTTAGGTTAAGTGGGGTGATGGAACGGCAAGCCGAACCTTCTCACTCGGATCTCGATTGGATCCATTGTGCTCCCCGGTTGGGTGGGGTGATAAGGAATAGGGGTTAAGGATTGACAGGCAGTGGGTGGGTTAAGTGGTGGAGGCCTCCCTGAACCAACCTGAGTTCTGGATGAATCTCAGGATGTTTCTTGGTGGCGTTTTAGAGACATCGATCAACTCGTTGAAAAAGTATTCACCGAGGTTAACTTTCCTAGTTCGGGCTAAGCTGGGGCATTCACAGAGGAAGTGGAAGGAGTCCTCTTCTGCCTCTTCGTCCTGGCATCCTCTACATAAGTCAGATGTGCTGATGCCCAATCTGCTCAAGTGTGTTCCCATCGTGTTGTGACCCGTCAGGATACCAACCAGGAGTGATAATTGAGGCCTGCTTAGCATGAGTAGGGATTCAGTTTTCTTCTTTGAAATTTCCGGCCATAGATTTCTCGATACCCGACAAGTGTCGATTGATGACGATCTGTCATTGGCGGTTTTAAGGAAACTATGGCTAATTCTCGTTTTTTCCCTTTCGAGTGGCATGTTAATTGAGGTTACCATTTGGCTTGGTTCGAGAGATGAACCGGTTTTGGCCAGTTGGTCAGCCATTTCATTTCCGTGTATGTCACGATGTCCCGGGACCCATCGCAGGTTTACTGGATTCGTTGCGTTGAGTAGTCTCAACTCATTACGACAACGGTCGACCAGTTTGGATTTTGTAACTATGGAGGAAATGGCTTTTATGGCCGCCTGGCTGTCGATGAAAATATCAATATTCTTATTTTCCAGTTCGCACGTTAAAAGGTGATTTGCAGCTTCATAGACTGCAAGCACTTCCGCTTGGAAGACACTGCAGAAGTTTGGAAGTCTTAGTGACTTGTTTATGGGTGGGTTATCTGAAAAGATGCCTGACCCTACCCCATCTTCCGTTTTGGAACCGTCTGTGAAGACAGAAACGTGATTTTCATTTATGACCCTGTTTTCCATCCAGCATTCTCTTGTAGGGAAGTCTGTTTGGGCTGCTGGGTTAAAATCTATGTGCGGAGTAATATAGTCTGTTTGAATGTTAATGTCTGTGAAGTTCATTATTATCCTGTGACCTGAATGGCCCCTTTTCCAACTAGAGCATTGACTAAGACGCAATGCACTTTTGGCCGCCATTTCTTTCGTAAATAGATCGAGTGGGGCTAGTAGAAGGAACGTTTCCAGGGCTGCGGTTGGTGTAGTTCTCATTGCACTGGTTGTACCAATGCACGCAAGTCTTTGGATTTTTGTCATGGTTTTGAGATTTGTCGCCTTTTCAAGGGCTGGCCACCATACCAGACATGCATATGTCAGGATAGGCCTCACTATGGCCGTATACATCCAGTGAATAGTTTTGGGGCTGGGTCCCCATTTCCTGCCAAAGATTCTATTGCAAGTATAGAATGCTATTGATGCTTTTTTCCCTCTTTCTTTTATGTTTTCATTCCAGTTTAGTTTACGGTCCAACACCACTCCAAGATATTTTGCCACATTTGAAACTTGAAGTGGTGTCCCGTTTATAGTGATCGGGTCTACCGTTGGAATGTTGTTTTTCCTTGTAAACAAAACTAGTTCTGTCTTTGTTGGATTGACGTTAAGTCCGCAGCTACTGGCCCAATTGCTGAGTTTGTTTAGGGCTATTTGAAGGAGATCACACAGTGTGGGAATATATTTTCCTGAGGACATTATTACAATGTCGTCGGCATATGCCACGACCTTAACGCCACTAAGACTTAGTTTACCTAAGATCTGGTTGACAACCAGAAGCCAAAGCAACGGAGAAAGAACCCCTCCCTGTGGAGTACCTCTACAGGTCTTGACTTTTAGCTTGCTGGCACCTAACTCCGCATTTACAAGTCTTGTTTGAAGCATAGAGTCAATCCAATTCGATAGTTCAGGATCAACATTGACAGAGTCTAGGGCTTGTCGTATCGCGTGATTATCTACATTATTGAAGGCCCCTTCTATATCAAGAAATGCTGCTAGGGTGAATTCTTTGAATTGGATTGAGTTCTCAATCGTGCCAACAACTTCGTGAAGTGCCGTCTCAACAGATTTGCCCTTAACGTAAGCGTGTTGGGCCTGTGAGATTATATTATCATTTAGTTTCAGGCGGATATGCGTTTCTATGAGTCTTTCTAAGGTTTTAAGGAGAAAGGAAGAAAGGCTTATAGGCCTGAAGTCTTTTGGTTCAGTGTGAGTGGGCTTGCCAGCTTTCGGAATGAAGATGACATTGACTTCTCTCCATCCAGTTGGAATATAGGTTCTGTTTAAACATCCCCTGAATATATCCACCAGAATCGGAACAATTATGTCTTTTGAGCATTGGAGCATAATTGGAATTATCCCATCAGGCCCTCCAGACTTGTATGCTGAGAAGGAGTCGATGGCCCACGCCACCTTTCTACTGTCTACGATTTGATTGCCAATATTGTTGGCAGGATTTATGTTGGGGTCTCTTTCCATAGGAGATGTTATGTTAACACAACCTGGGAAATGAGTGTTCATAAGAGCTTCTAGAGTTTCAGAGCAGGTGTCAGTCCAGGTATCATCCGGTCTTTTTAAGAAACCTGGAGGAGTGTGGACCTTTGACATGACTTTCCTGAGCCTGGCAGCATCATTTGTGGACTCGATGTCTGTACAAAATTTTCGCCAGGCTGCTCTTTTTGCATAGGTGGTTCTGTTTTTGTACTCATTTTTGCTGGTTTTGTAAAGATTCCAGTCATCAGCGTTGTTACTATATTTTGCTCTGTTGAACAGCCTCCTTGAGTTCTTTCTAAGGAAAGACAGCTCTTTTGACCACCATACGGGGTTGAGCTTGCCTTTTCCTTTGATAATGGGGCACGAGTTTTCGTACGCAAGACGAATAGCTAGCGTTAGTTCATTGACATGTGTGAGCAGTTGAGTATAGGTTGCTTACTGTAGCGGCCCAGAGATAAGGCCAGTTTATTGTTATAGGCTTCCCAGTTTGTTTTCCTGGGATTTCTATAGGGCTTTGGGTCTTCTAATTTGTGCTTTATTTGGAACGTAATCATTCTGTGGTCAGAGAATGTTACGTTACTTGATACCTTCCAATTACTGATAATAAGAGTATTAGAGTTTGTCGAAAGTGTAACATCAAGCACTTCCCTCCTAGTTCTAGTTATGAATGTCGGTTCACTACCTCTATTCAAAATCAATATATTGTTCTTAATAATAAATTCAAAAAGTGACTCACCTCTTGTATTTGTGTCGGTGCTTCCCCACTGAAGGTGGTGAGCGTTAGCGTCAGCACCTATCAGTAGGTCCCATCCGTTCCTACCTGTTACCGCGACAAGTTCTTCAACAGCTGCTGATGGCGGGGTGGGTGTTTCGTCGCCTGGCAAATAGATGGAGGTTAGGATCAGGGGCGGGGCCCCGTCTCTTTCACACTTCACTGTTGTCATGTCTGTGCTACAATGGGAGGATAGGAGAAATAGGTTTATATTCTTTTTCGCCATTATACATGTGCGATAGTTACCTTCTGTAGGCCCTTTATTAAAATAAAGTATATAATCTTTGGATTTGAGTCCGCAGATGAGGCCGCTGTTGATCCATGGCTCTTGTATAAGGGCTATATCTGTCTTGTTTTTTGACAAAAAAGAGGTTAAGGTGGCAGAAGCCAACTTACTGTGTTGCAGATTTAGTTGCAGCACTTTCATCATCATTTTTTGTTTTGTCTTTTTTGTTTAAGTTGGCAGCCGTTAGCGGCCTCACCTTAACCTCATTTATGCCGATACAGAGTTTGAACCCTTTCGATGGAAGCAAAGCCATTGTTTCATGGTTAAGCATGATAATAGCTTCTTGGCCTGTTTTCGTAGGCTCTTCCATCTCCATGACTTGCCAATCGGAACTCGGAAAGTCAGGGTTGAGTCTTCTTAGGAAGAGCTCTAGCCTTTCCTTCGTCATGCGAGGGCCCGGAATGTTTATTCGGACTTTGGGTCTGGTAGGGAGGTCATTTTTAAAAGCAACTTTTAGTGTTGCCCCTTCAATTAATGTGCTCATTTCAGTTATTTTGCTTTTGAGCCAGTTAAGGGTAAATTCATCACGGCAAGTGAGAATTTTAAAACCCTTTACTGTCGACAAGGGCCCGAATCTCGGCAGAGTGCCAGTTGAGGTAAGCAGCTCGTCGTTTACACACTCGAGTAGTTTTTCCTCAACCTTGGCCCAGTTCTCTTCGCTCAGCAGTTTTTCAGAGCTCCCCTCATTGATAACGGCCACCTGAAGCCTTTCTTTTATCAATTCCGCCGGTGTGCCTGTTTTGTTTGTCGTCTTCGGCTTTTTGTTTGCGGACATCGGAGGGGTTGTCGAATCATTATGTCTCGTCCTCTTTCTAAGACTGCTGTCGTCAGTTTTTACGACCCTTAAGTGTTTTAGACCATCCAACGGTGGTTTCACTTTCGGATTACTGACTTGAGCAGCCTTGGAAGAGGAGGCATCTAGGTCTGTTTGATTCTTTGTGGTTTGGTTTTTCACGACTTTGGTTTCTGCGTTTGGCTTATTGTTGGCCTCCATTTTCGCGACTAGTTTGCGAGCCCAGCTCAAGCGTTTCCAGTCACGGAGACTAAGCCTTTTTGTGTCACCCTGACCATATCTTCTGATGGTTCTCAGGGCGTTTTGCAACTTCTTGTCAAAGTTAAGGTCCCCTTCCTTATTCTGTTCTTTCGGATTCACCGTTTTTCCCGTAGTCGGTTTTGGCCCATGCGAGCATCGGTTTCCGGAATTGGCATCATCCACACAGACTTTGGAAGGTTTGCTAGACTTTGACCCTTTGCAGGGAGTTGAGGTTAATTTGGCTCCCGGGTCCACCGGGTTTTTGGCCAGTATGTCGACTTTGTTAGCAGCTGCAGGGTTTTCGGCCACTGTGACATCCGCTTCAGAGCCGTCGGAGCTGGCGAAAGATTGATAGTCGTCTTCTGCGAGGATTCGATTTTCCTCACCGGACGACATCTCACTTTCGTCAGCTCCCACGGTCCCGACCTCAGAGTCACTGAGATCCATGAGTGCCTCACCGAGGTGGAAGCTATCATCGATCAGACGGGCACCACTGCTACAAGCAGGAATTAGTTCATCTGCTGTTTCATTTTCATTTTTAGTTTTGTTTTTTGTTGTACTTTTTGTATTTGAAAGAGTCACTGGCGACTTCTCTTCTATCGAAGCAAAGCCATCGCCGGTAGCCGTGACTTCTACCGACTTTTGAGCTTATATCCCCACTCGATTTTCTTCTTCTTTGTTTACTTTTTCCATATTTATTCATTATGACATCTCTGTCTTGTTTTTGAGGTTGCTTGGTTGTTCTGTCACTGCATCTGGATTGATGAAGTGTCAGAACGTAAGCCCCCCCACCGCGTCAAGGTGAACCTCATGGGAGGGCACAGTTGCAATGGTTCAAAAATTGTTGAATGTCAATTCTTTACGAAGAAATGGGAAAAGAGAAGGTGGGTGGAACTGCAAATTTTTCGACCTTCCTCCGGTTTTCTCTCAATAATTTTTTTTCCTTACGTCTAACGAAAAAAAAGTTCAGGAATTTTTTGTAGAGCGTTAAATTTCCTACAATTTCAATTGTTCGAAAATTGTTGTTTGTCAGTTCTTTACGAAGAAATGGAAAAAGGGGAGGGAGGTGGAAATGCAAAATATTAGACCTTACTCCAGTTTTTATATAATAACTTTTTTTCTTTGATTCCTACAGGAAAAACGCAAGATAGTTTTTTGTAGAACGTTAGATTTCCTACAATTTGAATGGTGAGAAAATTGTTGTTTGTCAATTTGTTTTGCCAAAAAATGGAAAAAGAAGGACTGCAAAATTTTTGACATTGCTCCGGATTTTCCTCAATAACTTTTTTTCCTTATGTCCTACGGAAAAAATTTGAGTTTTTTGTAGAACGCTAATTTTTCTTCAATTTCAGTAGTTCAAATATTGTTGTATGTCAATTCGTAACGAAAACATAGTGTTTCGAAAAACAGCAATGTCGCAATGTAGAAATGCTAAATTACACTATATTTCTTGGTATATACCCGAATAATCATTAAATGAAAAATGACCTGTTTTTTGAAACGCCATATCTCGGTAACAAATTGACAAACAAAGATGTTTGTATTAACAATTGTAGGAAATTGTATGCTCTACAAAAAAAAAAAAGAACATGTTTTTACCATAGGACGTAAGGAAAAAAGTTATTGAGGGAAAACCGGACCAACGTCGAAAAATTTGCAGTTTTTCACCCTCCCTCTTTTAGCACAGCGCAATTGTGGTCAAAAACTTAGCAAAATGTTTGTTAAATATCCCTGCACGAAATCCCCAAGTTTCATTAACTTTTGACCCTTTTTCCACCTAAACCCACTTTTTCCGACCAGTCGACTGGACTATAACTTTCCATTGCATTTAAATCATCGAGCGGGAATGTAAAAAGATTTTATTGGTAACATTTTATAGTTAAACCAGAGGACGGTGCTAAGAATTTGTGGAAAAACTTTAGCTCAATCTTATATAAATCATAATCAATATTATGACTGAGAAATGAAGTTTGTAAATACATAAACTACAAATGTATAAAAAATATTACCTAACAATAATTTACTTAAAATTATTTGCATTTAGAATATTTTGTTCAAACAGGTTTTTTGAATTATTGACCAACCAGGGACTGTTTTTTCGGTACTTAGGAAATTAAAAAATAATGATGAGAGAAACATTCATTCATTATCTTCTATACAGAGTGATTCACGAGCGTTGTGCCAAAAAGCTAGAGCGTGTAGGTTGAGTTGAGACAAGAAAAAAATCGTATGGGAGGGGGGGTCTATTCCCCCCCGTTAAGGCAGGAGGGGCAATTTTCTGAAAAATTGACTTATTTTGTTAAAAACAATATTAAAAAACAACGGCTTCGTTTACAACACCGTGTTATACCTTTTTGGAAAGCCAAAAATGTCTTCCTTCATTTCGTGTTTAAATTAAATTGTTTTAACGAATAGTTCAAAAAACATAAATTTTCAAACTCAAAATTTTGAAAAAAAATTTGAAAAAATAATTTTAAAACTAATTTTTTTCAAAATTATACGTAATTAAGTATAATTTTTTTCTCAGAATTCAACGCTCTTATTAATTCTTAATCCAACACTGAAAACCGTATGGCTCTGCGACTTCTTGTTGCCAAGGTATTCAAAAATAACCGAACCTACTTCTTCACAAAAACAAGAAAACCTAGCCTTACGGGATGGCACAAGTGATCATTTTTAGCCAATTTTTTCGTGTTTTTGTGAAGAAGTATGTTCGGTTATTTTAGAATACCTTGACAACAAAAAATCGTAGAGCCATACGGTTTTCAGTGTTGGATTCAAGATTAATGGGAGCGTTAAATTCTGAGAACAAAAATTATACTTAATCACGTAAAATTTTGAAAAAAATTAGTTTTAAAATTATTTTTTCAAATTTTTTTTTCAAAATTTTGAGTTTAAAAATTTATGTTTTTTCAACTATTCGTTAAAACAATTTAATTTAAAAACGAAATGAAAGAAGAAGGTTTTGGCTTTCCAAAAAAGTATAACACGGTGTTGCAAAAGAAGCCGTTGATTTTTAATATTTTTTTTTACAAAATTAGTCAATTTTTCAGAAAATTGCCCCTCCCGGCTAAACGGAGGGGAATAGACCCCCCTCCCATACGATTTTTTTCTTGTCTCAGCTTAATCTACACGCTCTAGCTTTTTGGCACAACGCTCGTGAATCACCCTGTATATATATCTCAGAATTCAACGCTCTTATTAATTCTTAATCCAACACTGAAAACCGTATGGCTCTGCGCGACTTCTTGTTGCCAAGGTATTCAAAAATAACCGAACCTACTTCTTCACAAAAACAAGAAAACCTAGCCTTACGGGATGGCACAAGTGATCATTTAGCCAATTTTTTCGTGTTTTTGTGAAGAAGTATGTTCGGTTATTTTAGAATACCTTGACAACAAAAAATCGTAGAGCCATACGGTTTTCAGTGTTGGATTCAAGATTAATGGGAGCGTTAAATTCTGAGAACAAAAATTATACTTAATCACGTAAAATTTTGAAAAAAATTAGTTTTAAAATTATTTTTTCAAATTTTTTTTTCAAAATTTTGAGTTTAAAAATTTATGTTTTTTCAACTATTCGTTAAAACAATTTAATTTAAAAACGAAATGAAAGAAGAAGGTTTTGGCTTTCCAAAAAAGTATAACACGGTGTTGCAAAAGAAGCCGTTGATTTTTAATATTTTTTTTTACAAAATTAGTCAATTTTTCAGAAAATTGCCCCTCCCGGCTAAACGGAGGGGAATAGACCCCCCTCCCATACGATTTTTTTCTTGTCTCAGCTTAATCTACACGCTCTAGCTTTTTGGCACAACGCTCGTGAATCACCCTGTATATATAAAAATGAGTTTGATTTATGTTTGACCATTAATATCTCGAGTTTGACAACACCGAATTTGATGATTCTTTTTTTGCTGAAAAGGTATTTATTTGCACCAGGTTTTTGTGTAAAAAAAATACAATGTATGTTACGTATGTTGCATATGTTGTAAATGCACTTGCCGCCATGCAATCAACTAATCAACAAATTCAATAATTGATCATAACTGAAATGTATGCATAGTTATGAATCATTATGCAACATATAATATACAACATTTGCAACAAATGCATTTATATCTAGAGTTTGACAACACCAAATTTAATGATTCTTTTTTTGCCCAATAGGTATTTATTTGCACCAGGTTTGTCTGTAAAAAAATAATACCATGTATGCTACGTATGTTGCAATGTATTGCAAATGCACTTGCCAGTATGCAATCAATTAATGGTGGTCGTGCAGGGCACTCTGCACTTAAATTGCCTTTAAACATCCAGGTTAACGAAGCGCCTACATGTAATATTTCTTAAACGTCGGCAATGGCCAAAGTCTTGCAACAGTGTAGGATTATTGTATGGGATGAGTGTACAATGGCACACAAAAAGTCACTTGAAGCTTTAGATCGAACTCTGAAAGATTTGCGAGGTAGCAAAGTAATATTTGGCGGCGCCATGATATTGGTGGCGGGTGACTTCAGAAAAACTTTGCCGGTCATACCCCGATCGACTACTGCGGATGTCAATGCCATTTAAAAAAAACCGCTTCGCAGATTTCGATCATTTTTTTCTTTAAAACTAAAATAAATTCAAGCAATAAAATGGCGTACTTTTTCCATTGAATTAATATTTCTTTGATTTAATCTTATCATTTCTTATCTTATATAATAAAAAAATATTCAAAATGAGTTTGATATAAATGGTTTATAAGAAAGCATTTGAATAAAATGTAACATATTTAAAAAACGAATTTTATTCAAAGTTTTCTTTCTATACCCCTTAATATTTGCATTTCTCAATCTATACGCCTCTTGGCTAAACTAAATTTTATTAAGAGGGAACAGCCCATTGCAAATCTGCTCAGCGAAGCGGGCATGGGTTTGCTAGTTTATTTATATTTGAGATCCAAATTAGGTACATTGTTTTTAAGAAACTTCGTTCAAAAAATCACGCGAGACACTCAGTTGCCCAGTTAGTGGAGAAATACCCATATATGAAGTTTGAAGAAAATCCGTCAAGTGGTTCAGGCTGTAGCTTGACGAAAAAAGCGCACAAGCCAACATCTGCACACCCGAACAGACAGAGGTATGGCGAAAACCACATTTTTGGGCTTCCCTATCATCGTTATGTCGATTTTTTTCTGCACGAAACCAATACTTGCCATATAGAGCAAGTAAAAATCATTTGCTGCAAAATGTTATCCACAAAAATAAGTAATAGAAATGTCTTTAATGAGGAATTAATAAAGTGCACGACTTGGCCGGACGAACTTGGTCTAATGCATGACAGTGGTCTTGGGTTTGTAAGAGTATCCTTTTTTATCTATAGCTGAGGTAGTTCAGCGGATCCAGGGTCAGCCAAAGAAAAGACTATAAAACTCCGGATTGGAATATTAAATGTTTTATTTATTATTTCAAATTCAAAAGAGTAATTTCATATATGTTACAAGTTGGAAAGCAAATGCTACGTTATATAATTACAATAGTATAAGGGTGTACAATATTTTATATGTGCTTAACTCTATCGTTATATAATTCCAATGGTTTAAAAGATTTTACAATGTTGTCTTATATGCTTAAAATAACGTTATATAATTCAAAGTATATATTTGTTTAAATGCTTAAAATATTATCAAACGTAACCAATGTACGGCAGTATCAAACGTAACCAATGTACGGCAGTATCAAACGGAACCAATGTCCGGCAGTATCAAACGTAACCAATGTACGGCAGTATCAAACGGAACCAATGTCCAGCAATATCAAACGGAACCAATGTCCGGCAGTATCAACGTAACCAATGTACGGCAATATCAAACGGAACCAATGTCCGGCAGTATCAAACGTAACCAATGTACGGCAATATCAAACGGAACCAATGTCCGGCAGTATCAAACGAACCCAATGTACGGCAATATCAAACGGAACCCATGTCCGGCAGTATCAAACGTAACCAATGTACGGCAGTATCAAACGTAACCAATGTACGGCAATATCAAACGGAACCCATGTCCGGCAGTATCAAACGTAACCAATGTACGGCAGTATCAAACGGAACCAATGTCCGGCAGTATCAAACGTAACCAATGTACGGCAATATCAAACGGAACCAATGTCCGGCAGTATCAAACGAACCCAATGTACGGCAATATCAAACGGAACCTTTGTCCGGCAGTATCAAACGTAACCAATGTACGGCAGTATCAAACGTAACCAATGTACGGCACTATCAAACGGAACCAATGTCCGGCATTATCAAACGTAACCAATGTACGGCAATATCAAACGGAACCAATGTCCGGCAGTATCAAACGTAACCAATGTACGGCAGTATCAAACGTAACCAATGTACGGCAATATCAAACGGAACCAATGTCCGGCAGTATCAAACGTAACCAATGTACGGCAATATCAAACGGAACCAATGTCCGGCATTATCAAACGTAACCAATGTACGGCAAAATCAAACGGAACCACTGTCCGGCATTATCAACGTAACCAATGTACGGCAATATCAAACGTAACCAATGTACGGCAATACCAAACGGAACCAATGTCCGGCAATATCAAACGGAACCAATGTCCGGCAGTATCAAACGTAACCAATGTACGGCAATATCAAACGGAACCAATGTCCGGCATTATCAACGTAACCAATGTACGGCAATATCAAACGGAACCAATGTCCGGCAGTATCAAACGTAACCAATGTACGGCAATATCAAACGTACTAAGTACGGCTTTAGTTAGGGACGAGATAGACCTCGACTTCAAGAAAGTGATAGATAACTAATACTACGGTAAGGAAACGGTAAAGAAACGGGCAGGACGGAAATACTTGCTGTGCTCGTATGAGTATCAGCGACAAAATATTAGGAATCTCTCGGTACACCACGTACCCCTGGTTTTCCGGTAGTGGAGAATTGTCTTTTGGCTCTTAGTAGTATTCCTACAATGTAACCATCGATAATTTCTCGGATTTTAGTGTGTCCAACCAACCTCTTATATCAAATATATTGACACGAACATACTGTGAATTGTAATGACAAAAATCACTTTCCTATGTAAAACTGGTTTTGCTGTGTAATGAATACACTTTTTGCAGTGTGATCATACGGCTGCGGTTTCTATTTGAAAAAGGGCGGTTATAACTCAAATAAGCGGAAATAGCATGATGGCCAATTCACATAACCGACTGTTAATTATTTGAATGAAAGAGTGGTTGGCGGTTGAGGTAGTTGAAAAAGGTGACTTCGTCACACTCCCCTCTCTCTTCGGTGGACGAGAGCTTTCTCGTCAAAAGGATTTTATTTGGTGGAATTTCGTTAAAAGAGGTGACTTCGTCACACTCCCCTCTCTCTTCGGTAGACGAGAGCTTTCTCTTTTTTTTTTTTTTTTTTTTTTTTTTTTAATTTAAACTTTTTAATTCAATTATTTCATATATAAAAGAAATTCAAAACCTGACTTTTATAACTACATATATACATATTTTTCATAATCAACAAACATAAACAGTTTTTTTTTCAAAAAATGAACAGGTTTTTCACAAACAAAAGTAAACCGGCTTGGAAGTTATAGTTTATATATATTTTTTTTTTTGAATATCTGCTTCTCTGTTGGCCTCATCTTAAGGGGAAGACTGTAGGTTATTATTTTTACGTGAGTGCGTACTGAAAGTCTTGCGTTGCCGGGCTTTTTTATGCATACCCGTTTATCCCCGAAAGACCGATGTATGAAAAAGTTTTGACGTCTAAAGTTGGGACAGAAACGAGGATGTGTCCTGATGTCGACGTCTTTAAAGGGATCGTCCGATATTGAAGCCTTGGTTGGGTTTTTGGTTATGTTGGATGACGACTCTGTGGCCACATACGCTCCTGGCAAAGGTCCCATGTCCAACGTTGTGCCATCTTGCGGTGTTTTCTTTGATGATTTCAGACAAATGCTCCTAACGGTGTCCGAAACTGACGGAAAATGCTGGCGAACGGTACTGGGACGAGGAATCGGTACAAAATCTTCGCCCGGGTGCTGAACTCCCTTGGATGTGCTGGCCTGGTTGTACATTGCAGCTTGCCTCTCCTTATATCGGCGTTCGGCCTCAGCGCGTTGTTGTTGGACCTCCTGCTGTTGGGTCACTACTGACGGATGTTCGGGGGGTGCCTTCTTCCTGTGCACATCGATTTTTCCTTTTAACTGCGCCACCAAGTTTGGGTTGCTGGCGAGCGTCTCCACTGTCTGCGTAACAGGATGATTGGACTTCTTGCTCAGGACATCGGGTGTAACTGCCGTGGTGGCTGGCAGAACTGGCGCGGTTACAGATCTGAGACGGGTTGGCTGGCGCTCCCATGGCTCACCCACTTGGTCGGGTTTTGGCTTCCTGATGACCTTTCTTTTCTGCGATGTTTTCGGATCCATGGTTTGAACACAACTGATTTTACTTTCGTGGTCGCTTTTGTTAATTGCCTTTAAGTCCTTTAAGTGTGCCCTTATGGTGGAGGTATGTATGCGAGAGGGATTTTCACTTCGCAGCGCAATCGGTTCGGAAGAAGCAGCCAGGTTTAAGCATGCTGTTTCATAAGCCTGCGGTCGTCTTAATTCTCGGCCGAAATTGAGATGTGCGGGAGTGAAACCGGTAGATGTGTGGGTGCTGGTGTTAATGGCAAAACAAAACTCTGGCAAAAAATCGTCCCAATGGCGGTGGTTGGTATTCGCATATTCTGCTAGCATGGTTTTCAGAACTTTGATTACTCTCTCGTCATTAATACGCTGCATTGCAGGATTGCGAGGGTGATACTGCTGATTGAACGGTTCTTTATTCTTCAGACGAATAGTGTGTACGGCGGCATTACAGATGGGGTTAAGTGTCTCATATTTAGGCAGCTCGGTATTTAAAAACTCCTTAAGTCGTTGTTGTTCGGTTTCAGGTAGCTCAATACTACCAATTAGGGCAAGTTTCTCTGCTCCGGGTGATACGATCGGGTGGACCTCATTTAGCAGGGGCTCTCCACATATCGACATGGTAAACTTGGCTCGAACTAGGAAATCCATGCCTATAACTGCTTCTTCAGTAAGATCTTTTAGCAAAGTTACTTCACCTGAGACTGGTTGGTTCCCTAGTAGCATGGTTACAAAATAGTGTTCGCGGGTAATGACTGGGTTTTCATTTGCCAGGCGGATCGCATATCGTTGGTAGTGAACCGGCGTCCTTAATCGGCGGAGTTTATTGCGCAAAGATTGACTAATAAAAGTTTTAGCTGCCCCGGTGTCAATAAGAGCCTTTATCGCAATTCCGGATATTTCTACAGAAATAAAACATCGGGGATCTATCCAAGTATTGTTTCTTTCAGGTGTCCTTGTTTCAGGATTTTTTGGAGTCGGACTTACCAATTGGATGTCGGCTGGTGTCGGTGGAGCGGTTAACGGCAGGAGTTCAGGGCTTGTTTCAGGATTTGTTGGAGTTGGAATTAACAACTGGACGTCGGCGTCGGCTGGCATCGGTGGAGTGTTTAACGGCAGGAGTTCAGGGCTGGAACTATGTGACGATATCATAGCTGTTACGGACGGATGACATGGGCAGTCTTTCGAGAATCGACCATCCTCCCCACAGTAGGAACAAAAAAGTCGAAATAGCCTCCTACAATTGGCCTTGCTATGTCCTCGTTGTTTGCATTTCCAGCAATGTGTGGAACTATCGTAGGGTACGTCTGGCATGGAAAAACGGTTTGCTGGTCTGTCTTGATTAGGGGGAGGAGTGGGTCTCCCCTCTGGCGGTGTCCAACGGCTTTGCTCAGGAGTGGCTGAAGACACACTTTGCCGGTTTGCTCTATCCTCCAGGCGAATATATTCATATTCTTCAGCCAACTCCATTAACTCGTCTATTGTCTTGAAGTCACGACGTTTGATGTAAAACCGGTACTCTGCTCTCAAACTGTCGTAAATGCAATCAATGTTGTCCTCAAGACTCATCCGCGGGTGTTGCTTCATCAAGTACTGGGCGGAGCGGATAAATTCCTTAGCTTTTTCGCAAGGCCCTTGCTTCTTGCGCATTATTTCATCCTCCAATTTGTGGATATGTCGGGCGGGGAGAAAGAAGCGGCAAAACGAGGCGTGGAACTGATTCCAGGTCTGAAACTCATCTTTGTTTATCCTGAACCACTCCAAAGCGTTTCCACGGAAGATTTCGGGGAATGTCCAGACTAAATTATCCAATGCGATGTCGTAACATGAAGCCAGTTCTTCAATGCGTTCAAGAAACTCCAACGGGTTGCCTGTACCTTCAAACTTCAGTCCCCATTTTCGTACCGTATTCATAATTTCAGCTTTGTTGATGGCAGTCCATCGTTCTGGGCGGTGATGAGTTGATTCGGAGGGTGGTAGCAAATCTGTGGAGGGCGGCCGCATACCGGCTTCAACGTGGATAGTTGGAGGCGAGATGATTTTACTGGGAGGCTTATGGACAGCCTGGTTTGATTGGGTTCCCCCGTTTTGTAAGTTCAACTGCGAATTGTTGGGGGCGGAGGTGAACGGAGTTGTGGTTTGCAAGCACTTATGTGCGACTGTCTTCTGGTCCGAGAGATCGGACGCGTCTGGTTCGCCAAATACTCGTTCTTGTACCAATTCCTCCATCTCAGTGCACAGGTTCAAGGTTGAAACTCTTGTTCGGGCTTCTTTGATGCTGTCGCTTAACGCTTTTCGAAGTTCCGGTAGTTTGCCATCTGTAGGTAAATTCCTGGCCTGTAATTTTTCAATCAGTTCTGTCTTTCGCAGCAAGTAGATCCAATTGAGATTAAAAACCGGGTCAGGCTCTTGAACGCCCAGGTGTTGATCCCCGGTGGGCATTTTGCTTTGTCTGGTAATCTGGTAGTCAGGAAAAATGGAAATCGTTGAATGGTTCTGGTATTCGGTTTTCTGTATCGGTATACGGTGGGTCTGGTGATCGGTTTCTGGCAAAAAGTAAAGGGTATTCAGAAACTGATAATATTCGGATGTTAACGGTGATTTCTCGGGATCAGGTAGTTTCTTTCTTGACTGGACGGATGTAACCTCTATTGAGGTCCCTGCTCGGGCGCCATTGTAAGAGTATCCTTTTTTATCTATAGCTGAGGTAGTTCAGCGGATCCAGAGTCAGCCGAAGAAAAGTCTGTAAAACTCCGGATTGGAATATTAAACGTTTTATTTATTATTTCAAATTCAAAAGAGTAATTTCATATATGTTACAAGTTGGAAAGCAAATGCTACGTTATATAATTACAATAGTATAAGGGTGTACAATATTTTATATGTGCTTAACTCTATCGTTATATAATTCAAATGGTTTAATAGATTTTACAATGTTGTCTTATATGCTTAAAATAACGTTATATAATTCAAAGTATATATTTGTTTAAATGCTTAAAATATTATCAAACGTAACCAATGTGCGGCAGTATCAAACGCAACCAATGTACGGCAATATCAAACGTAACCAATGTACGGCAGTATCAAACGGAACCAATGTCCGGCAGTATCAAACGTAACCAATGTACGGCAATATCAAACGGAACCAATGTCCGGCAGTATCAAACGTAACCAATGTACGGCAATATCAAACGGAACCAATGTCCGGCATTATCAAACGTAACCAATGTACGGCAATATCAAACGGAGCCACTGTCCGGCATTATCAACGTAACCAATGTAAGGCAATATCAAACGTAACCAATGTACGGCAATATCAAACGGAACCAATGTCCGGCAATATCAAACGGAACCAATGTCAAACGTACTAAGTACTGCTTTAGTTAGGGACGAGATAGACCTCGACTTCAAGAAAGTGATAGATAACTAATACTACGGTAAGGAAACGGTAAAGAAACGGGCAGGACGGAAATACTTGCTGTGCTCGTATGAGTATCAGCGACAAAATATTAGGAATCTCTCGGTGCACCACGTACATCTGGTTTTCCGGTAGTGGAGAATTGTCTTTTGGCTCTTAGTAGTATTCCTACAATGTAACCATCGATAATTTCTCGGATTTTAGTGTGTCCAACCAACCTCTTATATCAAATATATTGACACGAACATACTGTGAATTGTAATGACAAAAATCACTTTCCTATGTAAAACTGGTTTTGCTGTGTAATGAATACACTTTTTGCAGTGTGATCATATGGCTGCGGTTTCTATTTGAAAAAGGGCGGTTATAATTCGAATAAGCGGAAATAGCATGATGGCCGCGATCTTAACAAATTCAAATAAACGACTGTTAATTATTTGAATGAAAGAGTGGTTGGCGGTTGAGGTAGTTGAAAAAGGTGACTTCGTCACAGGTTTTGAGATTTTGAAAAAAGCAATAAAAAATGATATGTAATTTTATTGATCACTAGTGGTACCCGGCGCGCGTTGCTACGCTAAAAAAAAACATTTATTTAATGTGAAATTAAATTTATTTATTTATCTCATATCAATGCTAGCGGATAAACAATAATTTTGGTTAAATCCTGCATTTTTTTGTCTTCGACCCGATCGGCCATTCCGGAATTTTCGCTGATGTTTCAAACAGCAAAAAAATTTATGAAAAAAATCAAAAATCAAAAAAAAAAATTATCCAAAAAAATGTTAAAAGTCTTTATTTTATTTTTGTCTTTCACCCGATCGGAACCAAACCTTCACAGGAACCATCCCTGAAGTAAACTATATTTACCCTGAAAATTTCATAAAGATCCATTGTGCGGTTTAGGAGTCCATAAGCAACATACATACATACATACACACAAACATACACTCATCCATTTTTATATATATAGATTTAAAAATAAAATATACTCTATTCAAGTAATTTGTTCAGTACAGGGAAGATAGGACGTTTCATTCTCAGTCTGGCTATATTGGCTTGCATACATCGGTCTCAAGTTAAAGTTAAAACGTTTTTTGGAAAAAATGTAGTAAACCATCTGATTTCGTTTATTGTTTAGAATTTTGAGAATTTTTTTTCCAAAATCGTTCTAGTTGTTATCAGAAAAATAAAAATAAAAAAAAAGATTGAACCGTTGTTCGAAAAATCAAAAAAAAAAATGTAAAGAATTTTTTTAAAACTCAAAACACGTTTTTTGAAAAATTTAAGAATTTATTTTATTGCATTTATAAAAGGGCTTCTACATTAAAATTTCCACCGAAATCCATGAAGTGGCTTACGAGAAAATCTGATTTTTAAAAAATGGTCCTATGGTAGGTACCGGTATAAGACTTTTCCAGAAAAATCTATTCCGACCAAAACATAAAGCTTGCACAGAAAACACTATTCACAAAGTTTTATCAAAATCGTAGTAGCCGCTTTTGAGAAATTAATTTTTCACTAAAATTCATATGGCAGATACCGTTAGATTTAAAGCCAGAATGCTAATTCCAAAAACCCCTCTATAGGACGTCATAATAATACTATGTACCAAGTTTAGTAGGTAACTATACAGACAGACCGACACACGGACAGACAGAATTGTCGGACCCACTTTTTTCGACTTTTCTATCATCGTAATGTCATATATGGTTGTTCGATTTTTTTTTTTACGAATGCATAACTTGCCTTATAGTACCTATAATCGCAAGTAAAATCATATGAAATTTTATTAATCACTTAAAATCAATATAGTTGAAACGTTTTTTTGGAGTAAATAAAGTAAGTCATCATATTTCTTTTGCTTTTTTGATTTTTTAAGGATTTTTTTTTTCAAAATCGTTCGTACGATTTTGTTTTATGTTAAAAATTTTAAGAATTTTTTTTTTCAACATCGTTCGACCAGTTTTTTTCAAAAAACTGTTTTTTTTTAGACTTTTTCAAAATATATTCGAAATTTTTTTTGAGTATCCCAACTTCTAGCACTTTGAAGTCTTTATCAGAAAAATAAAATTTAAAAAAATAGCTTGAACATTTATATTATTTCGTCTTTAAAAGGGATTCTATATTAAAAAATTTCATCGAAATTCGTCAAGTGGCTTACGAGAAAATCTGATTTTAAAAAAACGGTCCTATGGGAGGTATAAGACTTTTCCTGAAAAATTTATTCCAACCAAAACTTAAAGTTTGCATAGCAAACACTATTCTGAAAGTTTTATCAAAATCGTAGGAGCCGAGGCCAGTTTTTTCAAAAAACGTTTTTTTAAACATTTTTCTAAAACAAATTCAAAATTTTTTTTGAGAATGCAATCACCTGCAGTTTAAAGTTCTTATCGGAAAACAAAAATTTTAAAAATTTTGAAAAAACAGTTTTTGAAAAAACCAAGAAATAAAAAAAAATTTACTTTTTTTTAAAAGATTTTTTTGAAAAATCAAAGAATTAATTTTATTTTGTTTATAAAAGAGCTTTCACATTAAAATTTTCATTGAAATCCGTGAAGTGGTTTACGAGAAAATCTGTTAAGAAAAAACTCTTACTATGTACCGTTATAAGACTTTTCCTGAAAAATCTGTGCCAACCAAAAAATAAAGTTTATTCAAAAAACCCCATTCAGAAAGTTTTATGAAAACCGTATTAGCCGTTTTTGAGATAAATGAGTTTTTCATAAAAAATCATATGGTAGGTACCGTTAGATTTGGAGCTAGAATGCTAATTCCAAAAACCTCTCTGAAGGACACCATTATAATACTATGTAACAAGTGAAGCGAATCGGTCCAGTCGTTTAGGCTTTAGGTACCGAAAAAGACAGACGGACAGACATAATTGTCGGAGTTCAGATCACTGGCGGACTAAGGTTAGGGCGAGGGGGGCGCTCCGCCCGGGCCTCCGGTGTCCGGGGGCCTCCAAATCAACCTCCATCAAATTCTTTCATAACTTTTAATTCTTTTAATAATCACACAAAAAACGTACCTATGCGTAGAACGGATGAAGGTTTATTATAAGAAAACTATGTACCTTTACCTGCTCAATAATTTGTCATAATGTTTTATGTTTCTACCTGCTCCTACATCACGCACGAAGCAAAATTTAATGGGGCCCCCAGCCCCAAACTAAAACAAAACTGTACCTATACAAAGGTTCGAAAAACAATGGCAGCATCAACAAAGTCATGCTACTTTTAAGTTTTTAAGGAACTCAAGTAAAAAGAAAAAATATTCAATCCGGAATTCAGTTACCCGTTTTTTGAAGTTCTCTTTTTAAAGTAAATTGCTTTTGAAAAATGTACCCATTCTTGAACTCAAAAACTACCTTACCCCAAAAATTCAGGTAGGTAGATCATTATTAAGTACTAGGTTTTTTTTAATATTCAATGCTCTATTCAATTTTATGTCAAGTGCTAAACCCAGATACCTTAAGTCTTCCAGTTTTCCTAATAACCAAAAATAATAAAAACCACTTCTGCTTGTTTTTATACCCTATTCCATAGAATGGGTATATTGTATTTGGTGTGGAGTTTGTAACATAGAGAAATAATACCGTTAGGTATAGAAAAGTATATATATTCTGACTCAGAATCAAAAGCCTAGTCGATTTAGCCATGTCCGTCCGTCCGTCCGTCCGTCCGTCCGTCCGTCCGTCCGTCCGTCCGTCCATCCGTCCGTATGTATACTCTCTAGAGGTCGCAATTTTTGAGCTAGAAAACTGAAATTTAGTATATATTATCCTTGGTTCAAGAGTAAGGCTAATTTCTTGAACTGGTAAAATCCGCCCACAAACACGCCCACAATCACCATTTTTGATGAACATACTCAATTTAATAAAATTAAATTATGTTTTTTGTACAGTTATGATAGAAGCATAACGCTAAAATTTTGCACACGTAAGCTTTAGGTAAACCTTCTTCCAATCAAATAAAAATATTTCAGTTTGGGCGTGGCTGACGCCCATTTTTCATACAAAACCATCAATATTGTTTTTATAAAATAACAATTGTTATATTAAAGCGAAAAACATTAAATTTTGTGGGTATTACTTGCACATAAACATCTTGTGTATGAAATCAAAAAAATTTATTTTGGGCGTGGCTGACGCCCTTTTTTCATTAGAAACTATACAAAAATTGTTTTTGTAAATAAACGGTATTTATAATGAATCCGCAAGCCAAAATTTTGGGTCTCTTAAAAGAAACGAAAAAGTTTGTGTATGAAAAGAAATTTTTGAATTTTGGGCGTGGTTTACGCCCACTTTTCATGAAAGAACGGAAAACGTGGTCTTAAAAATTTAAGGCACTTCCAATATTTAATTTAAACCTTTTTCCTTCCGTTCGTTATTTGAGAAATATATCTCTACATTTTCTTGTGTACATTTTTCAATACGCCCACTTTTAGAGGCGTGATTTTGATAAAATACCTTTGTTCAGGTAAGATTGTTTTAAAACTACTCGATTCAGCTGAAGTTTTACACATATGCCTAAATACTGACCAAAGCTCAGTTAGCGCTTCAAATTTTTAAGACACGCCCACTTTTAAGGGGCGTTTCCGTCAAAAGTTGCATAATGCATTCATTTTTTAACGTTTTTTAACCATCGGTCGCAGTTTTGAAGTAAACAGATGAACACTTGGATTTATATTCCTTGGTTACGTAGCAGAGTGTGGTCCAAGAATTGTTAGAAACACTCATAATCGCTATTTCCATTCCAAATCTAATGTTTAAAAATTTAAGTTTTATCTTGTTTTGTTCAAATCGATCTGCAAGAATAAAATTGAATGTCACTGAGCTCATAACAATTGCCTTGGCAATAAAACGTTTTAACTTTGGGCGGGGCGCACGCCTTTTTTATTGCGCCAGCATTAATTGAACATCACACCGCACAAAATTAATGTTATTGAATTTTGTTCTGTCTGCTTAAGAAGAATTTTGTTTCTGAAACATCGGCTGTTTGCGGGAGGCAGACGCATACACACACAAAAATATGGGGAATAGGGTATCCAACAGTTCGTTGCAAACTTAATGTAGCTCTCGCTTATGTTTAGTTTTATAAACCTCAAAGTACTTGTACAACCATGTTGAAACTGTGACACTTATGTATATATGTATATACAAATTTAAATAATGTTTTGAAGTTTTTAACTTCAGTTATAAAAACGATATACATATGTAGTAAGCCATGCCTTTCTAGCTTGTTTTGGAGTTTGAAACGTTTGTCAGATACTCGCTGGAGTTCTCATTACGATTCTGTAAGAGTCGTAAAAAAAACATGTAGAAACAATTATCAATTATCAGCACTATATAAAATATGCCAGATCCATCTAAAGCAAATCTTGACAGAAGGTCATCAGCAGACTTGCTCCTTCCAGCTATACGTGACTTCAACTTCTTGACCTATATTCATTTTTGGCATACGAGACTGAAAGAAGTAAATTTAGTTCAACAATATTTACAGTCTCCAAAAATGACTTTGGATAAAGGCCTTGTCAAAATAATAGCCCTGGATGATTTTCTAACAAATTAACGAACTTCAATTTTAGACAATGCTGTTACATTAGGGACTAATAAATACATCGATATATGAATCAACATTGACCGACGAGGAAAAAGGAGGATGAAAAAACAATGCCAGGTGAACTCGCTCATGATGCTGGGTTAACAATTCAAGAAGAAGTTCGTCGAACAATGTTTGAGTGCCTTGCCCGATTTAAACAAAAATTGTCTCATCGATGTACGGCTATGAAAGAAATAAACAACATTTTCCAAATTGTTCAAACAATTTGGTACAAATTTACGATGAGTTTAATAAAGAGCAAGTGCTTAAAGAAATAAAGAGATATCGTAGTCATCTTTGTGCAACCGATGCGATTGTGGTCTTTGCTACAAAATGGACAGCCCAAGAAAACCTGCCATTATTAATTGGGAATTCAGCGAATCATTGCCTTGCACATCACTTATTATGCAATTTTTTTTACCATTTGCGTCTCAGCCGCATCATGCGAAAGGAGTTTTTAAAAATCAAGACTTAAAAAAACTTACCTTCGATCTACTTTGAATCAAGAACGTATAGTCAATCTGTCCATTTTGTCAATTGAGTGAAAAGTTTCAAGGGAAATCGATTTCAACGATGTAATTGAGGAGTTCAGCAAAATGAAGGCATGCAAACATAATATAAAATAAAATACGGGCTATTTACTTAATTTGAAAAAAAATATTTGGAATATTCTTGTATTATTCCTTATTGGTTTTAGAGTTTTTTTGGAAAAACTTAATTAATAATATTGTATTTTTAAATAACTATGTACAAAGCTATTTATTAAAAAACAAACATTAAAAATCGTTCGATCAGTTTCTTTAAAAAAGATTTTTTAAACAACTTTCCGAAAAAATATTCAAAAAATTGTTTCAATACAAGAATACAGATAAATCTTAAGTTTCTTCCTTTTTCGAGAAAATCAAAATTCTTGTTACTGATTGTACAGTAGGTATAATACATACTTAGGTACTTATAATCGCAAGGAATAATTGAAAAAAAAACTACTGTTTTAATTGTATAGGCACATATAAGTAAGTTTGGTTTTTAGACATCTATCCATATCCAATATAAAAAAATCGATGTTTCTATGTAAGTTCCTTATAAACTTCAAAACGAAGTGACCGATTTTCGTGAAATTTTCGGGCAATCTTATGACTGTATCGAGTTTTTTTTTTTGGTAAAGTTAAATACTTACTGGGTTGCGAGTATTAAATAAAATCTTTGATTTTGTTTTCTATTAGGTAATTATTTTTTTGCACTACCCGTTGGCTGCTATGCCAAATGCAGATGTGTATTCTTGCTTTCGGAGCCTGTACGTGTATTATAATTTATTTACTATGATTGATGATTTTTTTTTTGTCGTAAAAGCTGACTACATTGCAGGTGGCAATGGTACAGTGGATACAGGGCCCGATCCAGCTTTTTCGCCGCCCTTGGCAAAAATTTAATTTGCCGCCCTTTTGCAATGAAAACATATAAGTTATAAAATTGTTGGTGCATTTTTTGGCTGACTTTTGAAAAATGGAGGTATTCATTCCGACCAGCAAGAATGTAATATTGTTGGAAATTTTGTTTTGGACAATCAAACAGTACATTACGATCATAGAGAAGCCGAAAAAATAGGTCGGACAATTATGTCTGTCTGTCCTTCTGTTTGTATCGGACCCTACACCCTTAACGGCTCTACCGATTTGCGTCAAACTTGGTACACAGAACACAGTATTACCTATTATAACATCTGATAGACTGATTTTTGGACCAAGCATTCTAGCTCCGAAATTCACGGTACCTGCCATGTGATTTTTATTGACAAACTCATTTAGGTATCTCAAAAACGGCTTATATGATTTTGTTAAAAAAAATTGAGTAAAAGGCGTTTTTCTTTTTTAGTTCACAGCAGAGCCTGAGTTGTCAAACAAAAAAAGTTTTTCTTTTTTGCTTCAGAGACTTAAGAGCATATAATTTGTATTTCATTTCTCCGTCAGATTATGTTCAGAGTGTGCTCTACGAGCTCCAAATAAAAAGATGGGGCAGACTGAACTAAAAGCCAAACAAAAATATAAACGTCAAAAGTGATACGCTTCGAAACCAACCAACACCAATTCAATCGATATTTTAGCGGCGCGGCGGCTGGAAATAAAAACAAACAAAATGGCCGCCGAATGGATTTTAAGTGTTAAAAAAAGCATAAGAAAATTTATTAAATTAATGGGATATTAAACTCGTTTCATTAATAGTTCAGAGCGCTCTGAACACAATTGGTTCAGAGGACGTTCAGAGCGAGCTCGATAAACTCGAACTTTGTTCAGAGCTCTTTTCTGAATGAAAACAGAAAAACGCCTAAAGTGCTGAAAAGTGCATTTTCAAAAAAAAAAAAAAATGTGGAAAAATGTTTTCTAGAAGTTTTTTTTTCTAAAAAGTCAAATCTGTTCAAGAAATCAGATGGCTTACTTCATTTATTCCCCCAAAAAACGTATAAACTAGCGTTTTTTAAGTGATTAATAAAATACTTCGACTTTATATTTTTGACGGACATATACAGTCAAAATTCTTTATAGCGAAACTTCAAGGGAATAAAAAATAAAAAATGTATAAAAGTGTCGTTATAACGAAATGTGAAATGTGTTTTGAAACCTTGTGTTCCTTTTTATTTTCAAAGAAAATTGGTATAAAAAGAAATTAATGACAGAAATACATAATCTTTTGTTAAGAAATTCAATTTTTGATTGCGCATTTAAAATTTTGTTTCTTATTTTACTATACAAATCTTCCAATTTAGAAAATAGAAAATTTGCATCATTTTTAGTTTCATCACTTGTTTCAATAAAACTTCAAAAATTCTTAAATGCAGTTCTCTAATCACTATAGTAGGGCTTTTTCGTCTCGTCTGAAGTAAACTCTTTTCAAATTGCTATTGCTCTAGATTATTATTGATCGTATTGCTGACAATAGACCTAAGTCTTCATCGGACGAATTGTCAAAAGTATCAATGACAGCTTTGTTAAAACAACTGAGGATTGAACTTGTTTTACCTTCGAAACGCGGCCATTGTATTTAAAATCTATAGTATTCCCAAGAAGCGGAACGTTTTGTGCGGCATCTATGGACGACGTTCACAAGCTTTGATTGTAGAGTAATTTAGTAGCTTTTGTCTAAACTGCCATGAGAAGCAAAAACAACAATAGAACACATTTGATGTAAAGTAGATAAGACAACTAGTGCCGCCATTGACGACGTTCAGAACTAAAATAAAATGTTCCATGAAATTACTATAAAATATAAATACAATGACGCGGCTTTTCAAACTTAAACTATATAACTGTAGGGGAGAGTGGGGCAAGAAGGACCACGGGGCAAAAAGAACCAAACCCATTTTTACCATGGTTTTTAACTCCATCTTATTTTCAATAGTTAGAATTAATAAGAAACCTACTTTCCCACCACATCCCTTAGTTTCATTGAAAAACTGAAGTTAGTTGCGGTTTAAATGATGAAAGTTTGAAAACGCCCTATCTTTAAAAAAAACTTCCAATTTGTAAAACCCACCCAAGACGACAGGTTTATAATCCCGAAGGTTTTGTTCATTGTGTTTTGTTTTTGATCGTTAGTGTTTATTTTAACTGATGGAAATAAAGGTAAATAAATAATATTAAGAAAAAAAAAATATTTTTTGTTAATAAACTCCTTATGGGGCAAATGGAACCAGCACGTATTGGGGCAAAACGGACTACCAGTCCTTACTATCATCACACGGAGATCATTTAGCTAATTTGTTCGTGTTTTTATGAAAAAGTAGGTTCGGTTGTTTTTAAATAGCTTGGAAACAAAAAGTCCTAGAGCCATACGGTTTTCAGTGTTATACTAAAAACTAATAAACGCATTGAATTTTGACAACAAAAAAAGTACTTAATTACGTAAAATTTTGAAAAAAAATAGTTTAAAATTATTTTTTAATTTAAAAAAATTTTTTTTTTAGTTTGAAAGTTCATTTTTGAAAAAAAGTTCACTAAAATAACTTTATTTTAAGTAACAATAAAAGAAGAAATGTTTTGCTTTACCAAAGGGCATGATTTGGCATTGTTGGAAGTACCGTTTTTTTTAATATGTTTTTTTTTTTCAATTTAAATCATGTTTTTAGAGAAACGCCCCTCCCGGCTAAACGGAGGAGAGTAGACCCCCTCCCATACGATTTTTTTCTTGTCTTAACCCAACCTACTTATCTTAGCTTTTGTATGTACCTTATACCAAATACCTGTATAGCATTGTTAAATGAAATCAGTCGTTCGTTTTCCCCCATTCAAATATCCTATTTGCCCCGCTAGTGGGGCAAAACGGACTTTTGAGATATGGTAGTAATATTGTGTATATCTCTAAATACAATTGTTCAACTATTTTGATTTAATACTTTGATGAAGTTCAAAGGTTGAAGTATTATTTGAAAAAATATTTGCTTCACTTTTACGAATAGAAACAAATTTAGGAGTGTCTAAAGCTTAAGTGGTCCGTCTTGCCCCACTCTCCCCTACATTTCTTAATACATCTATACATTCGATGGAACCTAACTAATATGGGATATTTTTTAAGAAGAAGGGGAACAGAATGAAATTTGCTATAGAAAGGAGAGTTCGTTATAAAGTAGTTTTACTGTACCTACATATTAATGTATGAGGGAATTGGGAAAGTAGGAAAAGACGAATATTTTTCTGATGACGGATACAATGTTTTGTGTTTCTTCGGTTACTTGAGAATTGAGAGACTGCATTTACTTCAGCGCCCCATACACATCACACTTGTGTGAGAAAAATCAAAATTCTTTCTGATCTATATATTTTCTCCCATGATGATCTTAATAAGAAGGAAACAAGTAAACATTTTTTGGAAAGACATAGCTCTATTAATCCTCAATTTTCAAATTTTGCCGCCCTTGAAATTTGCCGCCCCGGGCAAATGCCCGGCGCACCTCCCCCCCCCCCCCCCCTAGATCGGGCCCTGAGTGGATGTAGTGGTTGATTGCTAACCCTGAGTTGTGGGTTCGAGCTCCAACATGGGCAGCAATTTTGCTACATTCCCCCAGTTTCAACTGGATGCATCCGCTGCGATTTTTGTGAGACAAGTTACACCTTATTCTCAATTCACTGTACCATAGTTATTAAAAATCAAATCAAAAATTACAAATTCTCATTTTGAGCAGCAAGAACACCGTGAAGTCTCGTATAATTAGAGTTTACACAAAGATAACGCCTTAATGACTTCACCAATTTGTAGTGTATTTAATCTTATAAATTAAAAGACATTACTTTAATTTGTATGCATTTTGGCATTTTAATGCCATCTTCAGCAATTTTTTTTATTTTTGACTAAAACTATAAGTACATGACATAATAAAAAAGAGGCAATATTTGAGCAGAGGTATGTTTTAAAGTAAACTTCAGAAAAAAAAATCTAATAAGGATTTTAACACTAGGTTAAGGCGTCGTATTTTTTTGGGAGGCTGAAAAAACCATCAAGGCGGGCCTGAGCCTCTGCCATTTTTTTTATTCTTTTAAGAAAGAAAAAAGAAAGTCATCTGCAACCCAGTAAGGATAAGTTGACTTAAATTAATTCATTTTGAATAAAAGAAAAGCTATTTCGGGCACAAATTTCAAGATTCTCCATAGATATTGTTCGTATACCCACGGTATATGTACATATATGAACAGGGATCTTAAGGATGCTTGTGCGAATCACTGCTGGAACACAATGGAGCCGGAGTCGGATCCGCGAACGCAGCCGTATCGCATGTCAAAATATTGAATACACACGAATTCAATGTTGTGAACACAACGAGACGGATCCGCAAACGCAGCCGCAAACGGCGACGGACGAGTTGGCCAACTTTTAATAATTACGTGCGTATTTTTGACATTCCATAAAAAAAAAAAAGAGCAACGTCCTAATCAAATTCTTTTAGAAATTAGGTCAGGGTACAAATGTATAAAAAAGACTATACATTATGCGATATATGTTTTATCATCTATTATATGCATATATATGTATGTTTTTCAGTGGAAATTGTAAAAAAAGGTGGAGTACGTACGACTCCATTGTGGGCACTTCTAATTAGGTACTTACGGCATGCGATACGGTTGCGGCTGCGGTTCCGGTTGCGTTTTTCTATTGTGTTCCAGCAGTGAAGAGGGTGCTTCGCTGGACTATAGAAGAAAAGAAAAGTGAAATAAGGAAAAAAGAAAGTGCTAGTTGAAAAAAGGAGAATAGTAAAAATTAAAAAAAGAAGAACTAAAAGAAAAAAACTTTAATTTAATTTTTTTTTTGTGTTGTACAATTCAGTTTTTACCTCGTTTTTTTTAACATTAGATTTTTCCTGAAATTTTGTTTTATTTTATTGAATAATTTTTTTTTTATATTGTGTGTGATAAACGGGTGAAGTTTTTTGTTGGTTGATCAAAATAATTTCTTAATTGATTGATTTAAAAACATCAAGAACATTAGAAGCAAATAACATTCACTTGTTCCACGAAGTACTGCCGGCAGGACGACGGGGGACCAGCTGAAAAAAACTGTAAGTGAATTTAATAACATATTTTTTCCTAAAACGAAAGGGTATTTTATAAATTATTTTGGTCACTTTTCCCAAACATCACATATTTCTTTTTATTTTTAGATTTAAGTTAAAGCTTGTGATTTTTACTTGCGATTATAGGTACTATAACTTATAAGGCAAGTTATGCATTCGCCGAAAAAAAAAGTTTTGAGATAACAATCAAACATGACATTACGATGATAGCGAAGACAAAAAAAGATGGTCTAAGAATTCTGTCCGTCTGTATGTCTGTCTGTCTGTCTGTCTGTATGTATAGACACCTACAGCCCAAACGGATGGGCCAAATTGCTTCAAACTTGGTATATAGACTTTTGTAGGTATTGTACAGAGGGGAAATTGAATTTTTTTTTTAGCTCAAAATATAACGGTACCTGCCATACAACCGTTACGTTAAAGCTTATTTTTCTCAAAAACGGCTCTTAGGATTTTGATTAAAAAAAATCAGTGTTGCTTTTTAGGTACGGCCAATCATATGGCTGAAAAAAAAAGTTTAAGAAAATTGCTAAGAATGGTACTTTCCATAGGACCGCTTTTTTTGCTTTCGACTATCTCGAAAACGACTCAACCGATTCTTTCGAAATTTTAAACATATATAGTTGCAGATAGCTCAATTTGTACTGCATACCAATATTTTTGAAAAATATTTTTTTGTATTTTTAAAAGCATTTTTAAGAAAAAAAATTAAAAAATTAATATTTTGAAAACTGCTTATTAAATTTTTTTCCAAGAATCATAAATAAATGTATTTGCTAAATACCTATAAAATGGCGTTTTTGATTTTTTTTGAAAATTTTTTTCAAAAAGTTTTTCAAAAAAAATTTTTTTCTCAAAAACCGCTCCACAGATTTTTATAAATTTATTCTCATAAATTCAAATTTATCCAAGAAATAAAATGGCCTACTCTTTTTCAGCTCAAATTAGATTAAGTATTTATTTAAGAATTTTGAAAAATGTATTTTTATCAAAATCTCAAGCTCCTACACCACTGTCACACATTAGAGCAAGTTCGTGCGACCCAGTCGTGCATTTTATTTTTTTTTTTGGTAAAGACAAGAACGAGTTAGAAAACTCAATTTTAATGTTTTGGAATAATAAATTTGTACCATGAAAATTGAAAAGAGCGTTATGTGGTGCTAATTCCTTTACAGCTAAGGGTGTGTGGAGGCGGACAAAGCCGTCCTGATGCAGTTTCCGGTAGCACAACATGACCAACTGACTTTACGCTATGGACGGTATGCGACTGGGTGGTCATTTTAGGGGTTATTTGCGAGCATCTGCCATGGAAATAACGTTCAGGAAGTATCTTTCGGATACTTGGGTGGGTTGGCCAGGCCTTCGTCAATACCATCTGGCGAGCGCTTGGAATTCAGTAGTACGGTATTTGAGGGAAATAGAAAAGTAGGTATAGTGCTTTAGTTTTAGGGTTTAGATTAAGGTAGTTTTAAGAGAGATTATATAAGTTCGAATTCGTACCAACGAATTTGACTTTGGTGGAGGTGGTTTTATTTCATTTTTATTATTATTTTCGGTGATGGGATTTCATTTTATTATGATTTTTGGTGATGGGAAATTTCATTTTTTTTATTATTTTTGAATTTTAGGTAGGTTTAGTTAGGTTAGTTTATTTTCAAAAGCACTATACTTACGTGTTCCTTCAGGTAGCGTCAAAGTCCTTCGATTTGTGTTAACTTTTCATTCCTTTTAACGTAGCTTCATTCCTTTCCAAACTCCTATTCCTTTCCTGTAACTTTCTTCTTTTTCTGGCACGATAATTTTGATTGTCGAGCAGGAGGGATAAGTGGAAGCGGCAAAGAACCACCCCATTTCTGTCGAGCATAGCCGTGCAACGACAAGCGTGCCGCCGCCCTTCTACTTTCCCAAAGTAAGTCCCCCGTATAACCCTGACTCGAAACAATGGCGCCCAACGAGACCTTATGGATTCGAGGCCCAAAATAACTTCAGGGAGACGATTTTATTTTTGAAGGTTGGCGCCTTGGACTTGTTTTGGCCTCCCGCGCTTTTATTTTTTTTTATTTTTATTTTTTTTTTACTTTACTATCTTTTTACACAAATCAAGGAAGCACTTTTGGTAGTGTCACATATCTCGAACGGCTGTCCAATCTTCAGGCCTTAGCCAGAAGATCGTGGATCGTGTGAGGTAGTCCGAGATGTGTGATAACGCCAGAAGTGGAACAAAGTCGTAGGATTTCAGGCTTTTGCTGCCCATAGAGTCAGGTTAAACCAGACTCTTTGTGAGGTAGAAGTTCTGGATCTGAAAACTTTGTTCGTGTGGAGGTTTTTTCTGAACTCATAGCCATATTTCTATCAGGCTATATGCCAAGTAGTGTAGGGAAAACTTTGTCACCGCAACTACTGGTGACACCTTGCGGTAATTTCGAGTAACATTATATGCCCAATCTACCTAATGACATTTCCCTCCGAAAATCGGGAAATTTCAAAAATTTTCGAAAAATCCTTTGTAACTCATTCTCGCCACCAGAGGACGGAATTTGGGAAGTATTTGCCCAAATCCCGAACATTTTGTTTGTAGTGCTGAACTCAGCCCGTAATGAAAAATCCTAAGAGGAAAATATTTCTATAGGCTCAGACGCACTCATTCTGGCACATTCTATCGCTAGATGATTTTGCGCAATAGGATTATGGCTGCCAGACACTTATGGCATTTTCGTTTCTCTTTTGTGGTTACTATCCGTACAACTAGACGCTTCTTTTCATCTCTTTCCTACGAATCATCCGATTTCTTCTGTAATTCCAGTGGAATGTCATGCGCAATACATGTCCAGTGTAATAATGTGAATCCGTTCTAAACGCACAAAAACAAGAAAATCTAGCCTTACGGGATGGCACAAGTGATCATTTAGCCAATTTTTTCGTGTTTTTGTGAAGAAGTAGGTTCGGTTATTTTTGAATACCTTGGCAACAAAAAGTCGTAGAGGCATACGGTTTCCAGTGTTGGATTACAGATTGATGTGAGCATTGAATTATAAGAACAAAAATTATACTTAAATACGTAAAATTTTGAAAAAAATTAGTTTTCAAATTATTTTTTCAAATTTTTTTTCAAAATTTTGAGTTTGAAAATTTATATTTTTTAAACTATTCGTTAAAACAATTTAATTTAAAAACAAAATGAAAGAAGAAGTTTTTGGCTTTCCAAAAAGGTATAACACGGTGTTGTAAACGAAGCCGTTGATTTTTAATATTTTTTTTACAAAATAAGTCAATTTTTTAGAAAATTGCCCCTCCTGGCTAAACGGGGGGGAATAGACCCCCCTCTCCCTTACGATTTTTTTCTTGTCTCAACTCAACCTACACGCTCTAGCTTTTTGGCACAACGCTCGTGAATCACCCTGTATATGGATATTATTATTATTATTAAGTGAATAACTTATATTAACATTTAATTGAAAGGATTTTACTGAAGTGAAACTTAATATATAACCTGTTTTGTGTAAATTTGTGTTTTCGTCCTTAAATAAGCAAAGAAAAAGTAAAAGTTTTATCTCTGAAGATTAAATTGTTTACGAACTTCAAAGAAACATAAGTTTACTTGTGTGTTCACTGCCTTAACGGCGATATTTTCTTTAGAAACAAAAGATAGATTCTAGGAACACGTCTACTGAAGACTTCCTGGTAGTTTCCAGCTTAATTACATAAGTGAATTTCACTATACACTGTTGCTTAGAAACTTTTAGACGTTTCGCGATACTCGATACTTTACGTATCCTTACACTCATTGTACAAGGTTACAAGCCTCACTGTCCTTAAGGACCTTTCTCTTTTCTATGAATTGATTCTTTCAACTGTCCTGTCCGTATTCGAATCTACACGATACCACTTCTCTTCGATTTCAAATTTTCTTGATTTAATTACACTAGTCTAGCAGATTATTTCTGATTATCCTAGACACTTTTTTTTGAACTTTTTAGTTCCCACTTTCATTATCGCTTTAACTTGATAACTTGTACCGTATCCATTTGGAAGGCTTTGAGGTCCTCTCACCGATACTCCCCGAGGAGATTCTTTTTCTCTTGGTGGAGATTGAAGGTCTTTATCCATAGACCCACTGTGTTTAATTGTATACTTGTGTATGTATGTATGTATGTATGTTTAATTGTATACTTGTGTATGTATGTATACATGTCGTGCCTATTTGTCCCGTATAATACCCAAAGAATTTTGCGTTGATAGTAAAGTGATATTATATCAATCACTTAGTTGCAAGATACATTTATCTATTAAGATAGTATCCTGAGAAGGTAAAGATAGTATTTTATCTTTCAAAGAAGGGAAAGATACTTTTCCGACACGGAGTAGTGTCATGTGTGTATTGTCATATCTATGGTTGGTTACAAACGTAGAGTGATAGTTATATTTAATAATTTTTAACTTTTCAGCGTCTGGTTCCAGAGTGCACTCCTGTTCCATTACGACTGTTTATTATTGATATATTACTTTTTTTAATAATTAAATTTGAATAATTTGAATAACCATATTTACTATCAATAACATATAATATATTACTCTTTTTTCTCTTACTACCTCCCTGGTCTGTTTCTAAAAACATAAACAATTGGGCTAACGTCCCATGTTTTCTTTTTTTTTCTTTTGGGGGATTCGTTAGAATTTTTCTAAAACATCGTTTCAGTGTTTCGTACATATTCATATTGTGAATTCAGTTTCGTGACTTGATTTATTCTAGTTCACCCTTGTTCAGTTCCAGTAACTTTTTTTTTGAGTAGAACATTTTACAATTTGGAATTTAAAGGAAACTCAAAGACAGTTGAGTTACTAATTTTTGTTGATTCCACTCCAAGAGAGTGAAGAGCGAGCCAGGATTAATGTTACTTCAAGTACATTCTTCTTCGGCGTATCAAACTTTTTTTTAAGATAAATACGAAATCCAACTTGTATGAAGCAAAGAAGTTGCTTCACATACGAGTCAATCAATTTATATTAACGCGATTTGCTATCGAAAGAAACAACTTAACTTTTCTTTGAATCAATTTGATAATTTGTTAAAAAGTATTTTAGGTTTAATAAAGTTAAACACTTTTGGTTTAGGTTTTAGTATATCTAAGATTGTTTAGTTTTAAGAGAAATTTAATAAAAATAACCGGAGTTTATAACGTTCTGAATGAAAAGAAGTTAGTAGTGTTTTTAATGCTGTCGTGTAGACAGTGGATTATTTCTTTGGTCATTACAGAATTTTCGTTTTGGTACAATGGTATTTGAGTAAGTACGTGGGGAGGGGTTGGACATTCGTCCCGAGTGCTGGTGGATTCACAGGTAACATAAAGGTGGTATGATATAAAGAGATAAGAGATGATAGTTTATCTCTATCTCAGTGTAGTGTTGTTTTTTGGGTCGAGTATTCCAGTAGTGAATAGGTCGATGTCTTGTTGTAGTGCTATGGTATAGACAGTTCTTTTTCTGGTAGTCTGTTTATCATTTTAGGGGATCCTAGTAAATATTTTTGTGGAGTCTTGGTTCCACTTGGCGTATAGGATCGATGGTGGAAGATATTCGAGGTGTTTGGATATTTCCTCATGGGTGGATTTAGATGCCAAAGGGGGTAGTATTAACACCTTTACTCCCTTCTCCAAATTTATAAGAGTGTGAGTATGTGCTGACATACCATACTGGTCAGCAATATCATTAATAATCACGTACGATAAGCTGACTGAGCCCAGCAACGTTATCTTCTCTGTCATCTGAGAAGATTGAATTCTTATGGAGGCTCACTTATCGTGTCATTCTCTAAGGAGACTTGCTTGATACTTTTCAATTGGGTAGGCAATCCTTTCCAATTTATCTTTCAGTAAAAATCCAGGCGTAGTTGATCAGGCCCCAAGCGAAGAATATTAAAAAAATTTTTTAGAGTTTTTAACAACTAAACTCTGTAGGTTCGCACTGTTTAAAAGAGGTAACAACGTTGACAGATCCCAAAGCAAGATCCCACGACCCAATTGAGCTAGTCTAGGGCATGCGTGCGAACCGACTGCGATGGTTGATCTCAACCCAATTGTATCTCCTGCTCGACACACTAGTTGGACTTAAGGCCGTAGAGAGAGTTCTCTATGGGTAAGTCGAGGTAGTCTGAGCGAAGATACATTCTTTCCACTTTGGATTCCTTAGGAAGTTACATTAGAGTTAGTGTCCAAGGCGACCAAACTAGTGTACTCCTAAGAGGATCTGGTATGTAGTTTATTAAAGGTTTAGACTTGGGTTTTGTTGTGTAGGTATATAGGAGAAGTGGCAAACCATAACATCAAAAGGTTTGTTGGTTAGTGAAATTACTTGACGGTTGATACTGAGGTCTTGTAGTCATTTCCTTCTGGTAGAAACTGATAGGGAGGGGTAATAAAAAAGATCTTAGTCATGAATCGAAGAAAGTAATTATTAGGAGTTCTGTGAGTGGGAAGGAGAAATAGAGAAATATACAAACGATGGATGGCTGAGAGGATTACTTGAAGTGTCATAGATCTCTGACGAACATCAGGGAGGTCCTCTACTGTTGCTATGACAACTGTCATCTAGAATGAGTGGTACGTGGTGTACATACGGGGAGGAAAGGCGGTTTCTGGGTATACACCTCTAGTGTATATGGTGGTAGATAATTTTTTTTTACAGTATTCAACTTTTGGTGTACCGACAGTGTACCGTGAAAGGTAAGTCATCTGGTCTGACTTTAGAAATTCCGTTTGTACACAACGACGATTGTATCCTTACTGTTTGGTGTATTTATTTACTTATATATTTATTTATTTGCTTAATTCAAGCTCATATATAATATGTATAACAATATTTGGATAACTTAAACTCTAACATCAAGTGAACTTATTATTCTATCTTAAAACTAAATAGTAGGGAGTTAAGGAAGATTAGAGTAAAGGTTTCTTCTAAGGGAGGAGATACTAGGATTGGAATCAAGGAGATGTTGTGCACTGTTGGCTGAGCGTAACATTCTAGTAATTGGGTTGAAGTGGGTATAATTGGTACGGTGAGTAGGAAGGTAAAAGAAGGAGATAGATCTTAGGTTACGTGGATTGGAATTGACGAAAATTAATTCAAGAAGAGGAGGAGAATCGATGGCACTGGTGATAATTTGGTAAACGAAAAGTATGTCTGCAACAGCACGACGTTTCGCAAGCGTGCTAAGGTCGATCAGTTGTAAACGATGTTCGTAGGGGGGAAGGAAATGAGGGTCGGACCAAGGCAGGTTTCGTAAAGCGAAACGGAGGAACCTACGTTGTACAGCTTCAATTCTAAGTGAATGGGTGGAATAATAAGGAGACCAAACTTGACTGGCATACTCAAGAATAGGCCTAACATATGTGGAGAAGAGGGACTTTGTTACGTATGGGTTTGAAAATTCTTTAGACCAGCGCTTTATGAAACCAAGGGAAGAGTTAGCTTTTGCAATAATATAATTTATGTGAGAGCGAAACTTGAGCTCTTTATCACATAAAATGCCAAGATCGCGAATGGAGGAAACTAAGTTAACCGAAACAATACAGAAATGATAAGTACGAGATGGTAAAGGCAGGCGTTTACGAGAAAAAGTCATATGTTGACATTTAGAGACATTGAGTTCGAGAAAATTTTTAGTGCACCATGTAAGAAAAGAATTCAAGTCATTTTGAAGCAGGGAAGAATCGATAGGAGTAGATATTATTTTCATAATTTTCATGTCGTCGGCATAAATAGACAAGTTAGAAAAAGAAATAATGTTTTCAACATCGTTTATGGTAAGGATAAATAAAAGTGGTCCGAGATGACTGCCCTGAGGAACACCTGAGGTGGCGTGGATGGGATTGGACACAGAAGATCTGAACACAACACTATATTGGCGGTTTTTCAAGTAGGATCTCACCCATTGGATGAATATTGGAGGGAACCTGAAGGCTTTTAATTTAATGTAAATAATTTTGTGAGAGATCTTATCGAATGCTTTGCTGAAATCTGTAGTGATTACATCAACGTCGTAACCTTTTTCCAGGGCACAGAGGGTCGTTGAAACAAACTGAGTAAGATTCGTCGTGGTGGACCTACCCTTAATAAAACCATGTTGAAGTGGAGAAACGAATGACTTACAATGGAAACAAAGTGAGTCGTAGATGATGCTTTCAAAGAGCTTAGGTATTGAAGAAAGCTTAGCTATCGGACGATAGTTTGATATTTAATTTTTATTGCCCTTTTTATGAATTGGAAAAATATATGAGTTTTTCCATAAGGTAGGGAAAACTGCTTGCGAAAGAGAGAGTATAAAAAGAGTTGTGAGAGGGTCGCACAGCGCGCTAGCACATTTTTTGAGAAAAATGGCTGGGAGACCATCAGGACCAGGAGAGAAGTCATCTTTAAGTAAACTTAATTTTTCACTGACCGATGAAAGAAAAATATCAAGAGAAACTAGTGAAGTTTGCGAACTGCTTGACAAGTACTCAAAATATTCTAAATCAGGATTATTAACAGCATTGCTGTAAGACTGACTAAAAAAATTTGCAAAAAGTTTGACAATTACTTCAGGATCAGCAGATGAGGTATTATTAAAACTGAACGAAGAGGGTAGACCATCGGATTTTCTTTTTGTATTAATAAATTGATAGAACCGTTTCGGTTCAGAGATGAGGAAAGAATGCATTTTATCAAGATATGCATTGTAAAGTGAATCGCAGAGGAGAGAAAAATTGGAAGAAGCTTGTTCGAACTTTAAAAAATCTGAAAATGTTCGGGATTTTAAAAAGGTTTTCCATAACTTATTCCTTAAATTACGAAGAGTTCGCAACTCCTTGGTGTACCAGGGGGGTGATAATAAACAATTCTTTTGGGGTACGTAAGGGACACACAGGAGCAAGCACTCAAAGATAGCTGTGTAAAAGAATGTCAGGGCAATGTCAATGGGGGCTTTAGGGGTCAAAAATAAGCTGAAATCAATATTGTTTAAAAGGATTTCGAGTAGGTTGAAGTTGGCTTTACGAAAATTTAAATGAAATGAGACTTCCGGTACAATGGTGGATAAACCTTGATTGACACTGAAAAGAAGAGATAGAGGAGGATGATATCGGTCAAGGGTGGAGAGAAGGAGGAAACTTTCGGTGACAATTGAATTTAAAGGGTCAGAAGAGAAAGTTAGGTCAAGCTGCCTCTCCAAGTTATTAGAGATCCCGCTTATTTGAAATAGGCCATTTTCGAATAATCGATCTGTGAAAAGAGATTCTTTATCAGAAGTAGTATTGCAGGGAACAAAGTGTGATTCATCCTCTGATTGAATCCAAACATGGTCAGGCAAATTGAAATCACTGACGATAATAAAATCATCACTGGATTCCGCAGAATCAAAAAGCGAATCAAGTGACTCAACTATTAGTTCATACGCAAGAGTGGGCTGCGCTGGGCGAATGTAACAGCAGATAATGTAAAAAACCGATTATATGCAGAAACCTTAATGTACACGAATTCAAAGAGTGCCGATTTAGAGACTTCGACAAGGGTTGCATTCAGACGAGTGTGAACAGCCAAGAGAACTCCACGGCCACAAGGAGCATTATCTATGATCTGACCATCAGCACGGAAGACGATAAAATCAGATGTGAATAGCTCGCTATCAAGAATGCTGGGACAAAGGTTCGTTTCTGTAAGGGCAAAAATATCAAATGGCAGTTTTTGGGAGTTAAGAAACATAGAAGAGGTTTTGGAACGGAGCCCTCTAATGTTTTGATAATATAAAGATATTGTAGTTGGGGTATCGCCGATAGATGAAGAATTAAGGATTGTATTACAGACGAGGCCTGTGGTTGAAACTTGTGAAGGGAGAAAGTTTAGAGTTTACAAATGAAGCATACGTAGCAAGGTCTTTCGAGACTGTAGAAGGAGAGATATTATAACCCTCATGAAAACGGGTATAGATATTGATAAGTTAAGAAGGGTCGGGAGGGAGGCCTTCTTTTTGTATCGATACTAAGACGTTAGTTTTTGTCTTGCCATTAAAACAAACAGAGTCTGGTTTATCATGTAAGTAAGCAAGGTAAAGACGCACATTATCGTATAATTCACTTTTACGAAGCCTAGCCATAATGTATCGGCCGTCAAACTCATCAGCTGTTAGCTTAGGATTAGCAAATTTAGAAGCTTATTTGACAGAAGGCGGAACCATAGGGTCCAAAATTGAGGGAGTTTGGGTAGTTAAGTGAGAGGAAGGATTCAAGGTGTGAGAATGGATAAAATTACTATACTTAACGTTAGAAGAAGTGCTCTTAATTGAATCAGTGTAATAAGATGGGATGGACTTAAGATTGGATTGGGAAGAGTGGAGTCAATTAAGATTGGAGGCTTTTTAATATTGGGGTTGTTTATGGATTTGAAACTGGGAGGGTTGAGATTGTTAATGGATTTAAAACAGGTAGGGTTGGTCTTAAAATTAGTATTATTATTATTTACATTTTTATTTGAAGATATATAAGTTTTCCTATTAGTTCTAGTGACCCATTTAGAAATTTTTATTTTCCCAACCAGCAAATAGGGTGGGCGGTAGAGATGAGTAACCATTCATATCTGGATGGAATCGACACTTTGAAACTTGACGAAGTTACCTTTTGACATTCTCCGAGGTTGAATTTCAAATTGCTCGAAAAAAGTTTGCGAATCCAAGAGTCATTTGCATAACTAGGAGTTCCTTTAACGAAGAAAATCGTGAACTTAGATACCATTTTTAGTTTATTAAGCCTGTCATTCCATTGGCTTTCTGTCCAAGTTGTGCCGAAACGATGGATGATAGGAACTGACTGAGCAGGGCATGCAGTATCATTTGACGTTGTTGATATGTTTGGTGTAATAACTGGTGGTGAGATAGAGTGAGATGTGCTCTGAGTAGATTCAATGATTTCAGCGAGAATGGATGTATCGTTGATGTAGTTAGGCTCATTTGGTTTGAAATACGATGGTAATTCATCGATTTTGCAGTAAGTGATTTTAATTTCCTCAATAACATCTTTAAAAGAGGTACGCGTTTCAGTTAGCTGATTGCTGTTATCGGTAATCTTGGAAGCAAGGTCCTGAAGAATCGAGGAAAGTTGAGATGTTGCCGAAGACATTGAGGTTGAAGTGTCTTGTAGAAAGAGATCGAGGTCGGACCGAATGACTTGTATTTGCGTAGTGATATTATCGAGACTAAAGAAGCTAAGAACCGAGTCAACTGTAGATCGAATTTCACAGTTAATATTTTCAAACTGGCAATGCGTGTGTTTTAATGGAGGATTTGAAAGTTGCTGTTCGAAACGTGGATTTAATTGCTGCACAATAGCAGAGAGTTTCTTATCGATTGAAGATTTATTAGAAAGACAACGATTGCTTAGGGTCTTGATAGAACTGTTAAGAATTTCTATACTCTTAGAAAATTCGTCGAAATGCTCAAATTTTGATAGTACACTTTTGTGAAAACGATTATTGTCAGTTTAAATAGAATGTGTAGAATTGCTGAGGCATTAAACGGCTAGTAGAATATGAGAGAGGGAGATGTTCTTACATTCATCACAAAGATATACGAAGTAGTTCAAGTATTCTTTTATATACCCGCATGATATACATATTGGATGAAATGTTTTACCGCAGAGACCACGACACGGCACTAGTTCGGTATATTTATTATCGAGAACACAGTTCAGGGAATCACATGGGTTATTTTCCATTGTTAAAAACTTTAAAAGTTTATCTCGACTTTACTTTAACAACAAACAAGATTGGTATTTTTCACTCCCAGTGTACAATAGTGCGAAATGTTAGTTAAGACACGAACCAGGTCACAATTGTCGGTAATGATGTAAGGTAGAGTATATGTAAATAAATAGAAACACCCACAACGAAATTAATGGGGTAATACCAGAGTAGAACTGCTTGGCAGAACACCACTAAAAAATTACTCACCCAGAAGGCGAGATTTCAGTTGGGGCTCGGGAGGAGATGAGAGACCACGCTCGACGATCGCTGGGCGCTGCGCTGGTAGGTTGTGAATGCGACGAGTAAAGATGTAAGCACGGGTACAGGTCCGTATGATGATGAGGTTCGTCGGCCGATCCAAAGATTCTCCACCAGTTTCAGACAAGGTGCAACGCACGAGAGTAGACACCGAGAAAATAGGATTTTTTTTTTCTTAATTTTTCGTAGCATCAATTGTTTTGCTTCGTTAACGCAGAACATATACAAATAAAAAAATTGCACTCACCGGGGAAGACGAGGCAAAAAAATAAATGATTTGCAGTTTCAGTAAGAGGAAGAGAGACGAAGTGAGAGTTGGTGAATGGTTAAATTATAAGTAACACTCAAAGAAAACCACGGCAAATTGAAAAAAAATGTGATGATTCTTTTATTGTAGATTTGTTGAATAAAAACTAGATGAAAATCACTATAATTAATAAAAAAAAAAGAAGGAATCCTATTATTTTAGGATGTGGTAAAATTTAATAATTAAACAAAAAAGCTTTCTTATAAAATTCAATGAAATATCGCAGAGGCAAGAATTAAGCAGGCAGATAGAAAGAAACCAGGGCTGTCAGGGTGTCACAGTGTGTATCTGCGTATGGTAGTTTCTTTTTATTTTATTTTTTCAAATTTTACGTTACAGATGGCGCCCAACGTGGGGCTGTGTTTTAGTCTCTCGTTAGGTGGCTTGATGTATTGGTGAATTATTAATTTTACGTTACAGATGGCGCCCAACGTGGGTCTGTGTTTTTAGTCTCTCGTTAGGTGGTTTGATGTAACGGTATTTTTCAAATTTTACGTTACAGATGGCGCCCAACGTCGGGCTGTGTTTTTAGTCTCTCGTTAGGTGGTTTGATGTATCGGTATTTTTCAAATTTTACGTTACAGTAGTAAGATGTGGTTTAGGGAGAGGAATAAACCGAAGCACACACTGAATTTCAGGCGCACCAGTCGCAATTCAGACAGACAAAACGAACGATGAACTAGGATAACTACCGGAGTTGCTGAAGGAAAGGAAAACTTTGCCAACTTCACACACCTTAGCGCATTCACGCAGACATTTTTTTCAAGAAGCTTTTAAAAGTTTTTTTTTAATTTTCTAAATTTTTTTATATATATCTTTTCTTTGGAAAACTATTTTTTGTATATTTTTTTATCATTTTTTATTCAATTTTTCAATTCTTTTTTTATAATTTTTTTATCATTATTTTTTTTTTAATTTTTAACATTTGTTTTATATATCTTTTTATTGAATTTTATCAATTTTTTTTTAAATTCAGTTTTCGTTAAATTTTGTTTGTGTTTTGAACATTTATTTCAAAACGTTTATTTTTTTTAATTGTATTTTATTTCCTTTTTTTTTATTCTCCTTGCTATAGTGAGGTTTTTCTTTTAATTTCTTTAATCAATTTTAAAATTTCGTTAGTTTTGTTTAATTTTTTTTTCGAAAAAGAAATGGCAGAGGGTAGCAAAAATTCTGGTTCCATACCGAAATCTGCGAGCGTCTGCTCAACACAAAACGCGCAAATGAACGACATGGACAAGACTTACGAAGACATTACAAACATAATACGAAACATGAGCGTTACGAACAACACTTACCCCAACATACTGCAACAAACTTATACGGAAACTAACTCGACAAGGACGGAGTCATTTGATGACAACTTTTACAACCCACACTCTCAACAAGACATTAACAATACAACAAGACAAAACATTAAATCAAACACGACCCACGACAGGACTCAACATTTGAACGAAACACTACCTTCAAACCACAACCAAGAAAAAGTACAAATTTAACACAAGATGCTACGGCTGGTTCGTACCAACAAAACTTTAACAATACACTAAAACAAAACACTACATACAGACAAGACAATATGTACGAACCAACTTACAGACGAAATCCTGTACCCGACATAAACTACAACCCTACGACTAGACGGACTTTCCACTCAGAAATTGCTCAGCAGACTAAACCTTTGCCACATCCGTCGAATCAGTCCGCTTTTGTGAACATCAATCGTAGGGTTGATGTTCATAAATGGAGGATCAAATGCGATGGATCGTCGAAGGGTTTGTCGGTTGAGAGTTTCCTCTTTCGAGGGTTGCAACGTTAATTTTCGGGTGCAATATTAGCAGTTTGAGGGATTTAAGAGACGAATGTAAGAGGGCGGAAGAATATTTAGCTGGGAGAGATCTGAAAAACGCTTTGCTTACGAGGTAGATGTAGAAGATAGAAAAGGGATCTCTCAAAGAGCAAATACGAGACTTAGTGAGTTTGAAGATGAAGATTTAGGGATAGAGGCAATTCAACATAATAGACTAGAGAGAAGGACATATGACAAACGGTACAAGACTTACACTGACCACGAAAAGAGTACGGATCTTTCGGGGGAGACTCGGCAAGGTCCAGGTGTTTGCCCTTCAACGTTTCATACGTTGACATGTTTTTGTTGTGGACAGGGCAACATTTCCTTCCTTCTGTGTGCGGCCTGTCAGGAAAACTTGAAGGTCGGCAGTGCATCCGGGGGGGAACCGCCGGCAACGAAGTCTGTCCCGGAGGATCGGAGGTAAAACCAGGATCCGAACCTAAAAGAGTAAAAATTTTAGTAAGAAAGAAGAAGACTGATGTACCAAAGACTTACCAAGATCCTAGTCCAATAAAAAGTCTACATCAAAAAATGGTAGAATACGATGAAGCCCGTAGAAGGATTTTTGGTGAGGAAATTGCTTCGGTAAAAATAAAGAGTAGGAGTTATTTAAAAATATGTAGGCTTAGGGAAAAATTTGCAATATTTAGACGAAGAAAAAATCAGACTGAATCTTCAATTCTGAGGATTTCGGATGACAATAGGCCATACGTTAAAGTCCAATTGGGGGGTATAGAATTTTTAGGTTTATTAGATAGTGGAGCGTCAGTTACATGTTTGGGGAATGGTACAATAGATTTTATCAATAGGAAAAATATTCAGCTTTCGAAAATGAACAACCAGATAAGAACTGCAGATGGAAATCATCAGAAGATAGAGGGTAGTTTTAGATCGATTGTCTCGTGGGGTGTCAAGTCCTATGAATAAGAGATTTTTGTTGTCCCTAGTCTTCAACAACCTCTATATCTGGGTGTAGATTTTTTGGAGTAAGTTTAAAATAGGTCCCAATATCATCAGCGAGATTGCCGTACCTCCGTCATCGAAGGAACAGCCTGGTTTTCGCGACCTTTCTCTAGCACAAGCACAACAGCTGGAGTGAATCAAGTTACTGTTTCCCTCCTTTGCTACACTTGGGCTGGGTAAGACAAGCCTAGAAGAGCACGTAATTGAAGTGGATGATGAACAAATTCCCATTAAACAAAGGCACTACCCAGTTTCGCCAGTCGTGCAGAAGCTCTTGTACGAAGAACTTGACAGAATGTTGGCACTGGTTGTAATAGAGGAGAGTAACAGTGCTTGGAGTTCTCCAGTAGTTTTAGTGAGAAAAGGTGGCAAAAGCAGACTGTGTCTAGATTCACGGAAGGTTAATGCTAGGACGAAGAAGTTTGCTTATCCTCTTCCTCATATTGAGGGGATAATAAGCCGACTTCAGGATTTTAAATTTATCTCCAGTATCGACTTGAAGGATGCGTTTTGGCAGATCCCTCTGGAGGAGAAATCAAGAGAGAAGACGGCTTTTACAGTCCCTGGTCGACCGTTATATCAATTCACGGCTATGCCGTTTGGGTTATGTAACGCTGCCCAGAGAATGTCTTAGCTTATGGACAAAGTCATTCCTGGTCGTCTTCGGCAGAATGTCTTTGTCTATCTCGATGACCTTTTGATTTGTTCTCCAGACTTTCAAACGCTTATTCAAGTACTGGAGGAAGTAGCCGTATGCTTGCGTCAAGCTGGCTTGCCGATAAACGTCGAAAAAAGTCAATTTTGTTTCAAATAAATCAAGTATATAGATTACAGACAGACTTTTGAAATGACTGACGAAGCACTGACTGCATTTCAACTACTCAAAAAGAGTTTAGTTACAGCTCCCATACTGACAAATCCAGACTTTTCTAAACATTTCTATATACAATGTGACGCTTCAACTCCAGGTGTAGGGAGTGTGATCTTTCAGATGGACGAAGAGAAAAATGAACGACCCATAGCATTCATGTCTCAGAAGCTGAATTCCGCTCAGCGGAATTACACAGTGACTGAACTTGAATGCTATGCAGCCGTTTTAGGTCTTATGTGGGGGGCCTACCCTTTACTATCATTACCGATCACGCAAGTTTAAAGTGGCTTATGACGCAAAAAGACCTTGGAGGACGTTTAGCCCGTTGGATTTTTAAGCTTCAAGGTTTTGACTTCGTGATCGAGCATAGAAAGGGTGTCCAAAATGTAGTCCCTGATACTCTCTCAAGAATACATACGGAAGAAATCACGACCGAAGATTTAACACCAGAAGTTGACCTTAGCTCACCATATTTCTTTTCTGAGGAATATGTTGAGCTAAAGAAAATAATTGAACGCGACCAAGATAGACTTCCTGATATTTGCATATCAGACGGATTTGTTTACAGACGAACAGACATACGAACGGGCGACGCAATACAAGACGACCGAGCATGGAAGCTGTGGGTTCCTAAAGAGTTGTGTGAAGGGCTGTTGATAGCAGCACACGATTAACCTGCGTCGGGACATGGTGGTATATCGAAAACCCTGTCAAAATTACGGCAAAAATATTTTTGGCCGGGGATGGCCACCGATATTTAGAAGTGGGTGACACATGCAAAAGTAGTAAGTCTGTCAACATAACGACTCGGCCGCCGATGGGACAACAGACAATTACTGAACGACCATTCCAACGCCTATACATTGATTTCCTTGGACCCTATCCAAGAACTAGAAACGGAAACACCCACATTTTTATAGTGTTAGATCATTTCTCCAAATATGTATTTTTAAAAGCAATAAGTAAGGCAACATCGTCTGAGTTAGTAAAATTTATAGAAGAGAATGTGTCTCATGTGTTTGGTGTGCGGGAATTTGTTCACTCTGATAACGGAAAACAATTCGTTTCAGCGAATGCTTCAGGGAGGGTTAATAAGTCAGTGCTATCCAAATTTCGATCCTAGTGATCAAAAGCACTGGGATCAACATGTAAGCAACGTTGCATTTTCATTGCGAAGTGTTGTGCACGATGCTATAACTGTTGAGCCTTATTATGCAGCATTTGGATCCCACATTATTCGACATGTGAAAGCTTATGAGTTGCTGCGAAAGCTAGAACTTATGAAAGAGTCCAAAGTCGAAATTCTCACCAAATAAAATCGACTTGAACTCATACGTGCGAAGATTTTTAATAATCTAAAACTTGCACACGAAAAAAGTAAAAAGGTGTATAACACCAGAAGAAGGGATGTGCAATATAAAACTGGACAGGTAATTTTCCGCAGAAACTTTAAACAAAGTAGCAAAGCGGAAAACTATAACGCAAAACTAGGGAATAAGTTCCTAAAATCAATCATTTCGAAACCGGTTGGAAATTCCCTCTACGTGGTAGGTTACTTTACTGGCTGCGCACAATGGTGTAGCAGTAGCAGTAGCACGCAGCAATGTCAAAGTAAATGCCAAAAAAAGTAGCTCACAAAGCAGCATACACGAATACAATGTGTAGCACTGAACTCAAACAAAAATCATGTCTGCCATTTTGGTTTGTTGTTGTTTTGCAGCGCAGCAGGTCGTGAAGTTCGAGTCGAGTCGACTTGTACTTCAGCGACTCTCTCTGCTGCATCTGCTACTTCACATTGTAGCCGTGCAATACGATTTACATACATTTAACTTTGACATTGCTGCGTGCTACTGCTACTGCTACACCATTGTGCGCAGCCAGTAAATGGTGAAAAGGTAGAAACCTTTCACGCAAAATACCTACATGTTTAATGTTTGTGTTGAAGTGTGACGCACTCAGATGATGTTGCTTTCGACAAACTGTGATATAAGGTTAGTGTATTATATGTTAGTATAGTTAGTGTATATTAAGTATTATTTGAAGTCACAGTTTGTTTAGTTGTTTAATATCTTTAGTTAAAGCATAGTGTATATATATTTATTTATATTAATCTGTGATATTTTTGATGAGTCAAAAGTACCTGATTTAGTTTAAGTATAGTTTGATTATTTATCTTCTCTTGTCTGTGTTATTTATCTTTAGTTTTAGAATAGATTAATTATTTACTTATTATTTATAAGCATAGCATATTTATTTATTTATCTTATTATTATCTGTGATAATTTTATCTTTAGTTTAAGTATTGTTTATCTATTTACATTTAATTATCTGTGATATTTTTATCCTTAGTTTAAGTATATAGGCTATTTATTTATATATCTTAATCTGTGATAATTTTGATGAGTCAAAAGTACCTGATCTAATTCAAGTATAGTTATTTATTAACTATTTTTTCTGTGCTATCTGTTTAACAGAACCAATTTCTGTTCAGTCAGTTTATACAACTTTTTTATTTTGTAGGCATACCTGATTTAAGTCACTGTACTTACACTTTTAAAATTATTTGCATTCCACGGGTATTTAAATTAAATTGGAAATATCTACCTGTTCATTTTGGGGTATTAGTCTACAATCAACTATAGATAATGTCCCAATTAGAAACTAAAAATAGTGCCCGACAAAAAAAAAAAACATGAGACTGTCTCAGGTAGTGGGCTCGGCCACACGATACCGAGATCAGAAAAAAAAATGGAAAAAAAATAAAATTACAGTAGACCAAACTTGCAGGACCTTTTTCTTACGTTTTAAGTGACCTCGCGACCACTCAGCCACTTTAACCGAGCCTGTTACGGCGCCTGCAAGCTAGTTCTTACCTGGAGTGGCATCGGACGCTACCTCATCCTTCAACATAATGCATTCTTGCATTCCGGTAGAGAGCTCATGGCCCTCAAGACCCATTATGTGTCCTGTCCCATGTCAAATCTGAAAAGAAAAGGAGAATTAAAGTTAATAATGTTTTTTTTTGAAATATAAACTTGAGAAGGGTTTGGTAGGCTGAAGCGTTGCTCTTCAAATGTCCATGTGCCCTTGCAAATGAAATTTTGAGAAGCAAAATGCTTCTTCACGAAAAAATTATTTCCAGATGTCATTTATCAAATGATGAACAGCTGGGAATATGGTTTTGGCCATTTTAATTGAATTTATTTAGATATATTTAGTTAATACTTACCAGGATAATCCACCACAAACAATTTGCCAACTTTGTTTTGTTTTCATTTGACAGTTCAATTGCAAATTTGCAATTTTATTTTATGTCACGTAGCCGGCCTGTTTATACGCATGCTTAAATCGTTTTATCTAGTTTTGTCTCTTTCGTTCAAAACAAGATTTAAGACATGCGCAAACAATTTTCGCTCAGTTTTTTTCATGAATGAAATGAACGCATACAGTGAACATTTCATTCATGATTAAAACTGAACTGTTATGTTACGTCGATACGTTGTGTTTACGATATGCTTGTAGAGGTGGGTATTTATGTTAGTGTTTTCTTTTGTTATTTGTATTAATATTATATCAAGTATAATAGCAAAGCAAGAATAAATGATTTAGGATAAGGATAGGTATATAATAATGATGTGTGGGTGTTTCAATTAATGATAAGGATGGAAGATTTTATGTTTATAAGAAAAAGAAAATTTGGTTGTCCCACTCAGATTTAGAGGTAACTATGTTCTATGATTTTGTGAAGACTAGGTTTGAAGGAGATTTGATGTTCATTTGTTTGGTATGAGATTTGAGGACAAAAGTACTAACCGCCATTATAAAAAAAAATATTCAAAGTGAAATTTAAAAGTTTTCTTTTGTGAAAGTTTTGCTTTGGTTGAAACAGCCTCAAAAACATAGTTTTTTTGTGTGATTAACTATTATTATCCTAGAGAAAAAAAAGGTACAAAGTTTGATCAACTAATAAGTTAAAAAAAAATTATAGATTTTGTTTTTGCTTATATAGGAGGAAAATTGTTCTTCAAGGAAGATCCTTAAATAATAAAAAAGAGGCAATATTTGAGCAGAGGTATGTTTTAAAGTAAACTTCAGAAAAAAAAAAAAAAATCTAATAAGGATTTTAACACTAGGTTAAGGCGTCGTATTTTGTTTGGGAGGCTGAAAAAACCATCAAGGCGGGCCTGAGCCTCTGCCATTTTTTTTATTCTTTTAAGAAAGAAAAAAGAAAGTCATCTGCAACCCAGTAAGGATAAGTTGACTTAAATTTATTCATTTTGAATAAAGGAAAAGCTATTTCGAGCACAAATTTCAAGATTCTCCATAGATATTGTTCGTATACCCACGGTATATAAACATATATGAACAGGGATCTTAAGGAAGCTTGTGCGAATCAAGAGGGTGCTTCGCTGGACTATAGAAATAAAGAAAAGTGAAATAAGAAAGAAAGAAAGTGCTAGTTGAAAAAAGTAAGAATAGTAAAAATTAAAAAAAAAGAACTAAAAGAAAAAAACTTTAATTTAATTTTTTTTTGTGTTGTACAATTCAGTTTTTACCTCGTTTTTTTTTTTAACATTAGATTTTTCCTGAAATTTTTTTTATTGTGTGTGATAAACGGGTGAAGTTTTTTGTTGGTTGATCAAAATAATTTCTTAATTGATTGATTTAAAAACATCAAGAACATTAGAAGCAAATAACATTCACTTGTTCAACGAAGTACTGCCGACAGGACTACGGGGGACCAGCTGAAAAAAAAACTGAAAGTGAATTTAATAACATATTTTTTCCTAAAACAAAAGGGTATTTTATAAATTATTTTGGTCACTTTTCCCAAACATCACATATTTCTTTTTATTTTTGGATTTAAGTTAAAATTTGTCTTTTTTTTTTTTGGTAAAGACAAGAACGAGTGAGAAAACTCAATTTTAATGTTTTGGAATAATAAATTTGTACCATGAAATTTGAAATGATTGTTATGTGGTGCTAATTCCTTTACAGCTAAGGGGGTGTGGAGGCGGACAAAGCCGTCCTGATGCAGTTTCCGGTAGCATAACATGACCAACTGACTTTACGCTACGGACGGTATGCGACTGGTTGGTCATCTTAGGGGTTATTTCCGAGCATCGGCCATGGAAATAACGTTCAGGAAGTATCTTTCAGATACTTGGGTGGGTTGGCCAGGCCTTCGTCAATACCATCTGGCGAGCGCTTGGAATTCAGTAGTACGGTATCTCAGGGAAAAAGAAAAGTATAGTGCTTTAGTTTTAGGGTTTAGATTAAGGTAGTTTTAAGAGATTATATAAGTTCGAATTCGTACCAACGAATTTGACTTTGGTGGAGGTGGTTTTATTTCATTTTTATTATTATTTTCGGTGATGGGATTTCATTTTATTATGATTTTTGGTAATGGGAAATTTCATTTTTTTTATTATTTTCGAATTTTAGGTAGGTTAAGTTAGGTTAGTTTATTTTCAAAAGCACTATACTTACGTGTTCCTTCAGGTAGCGTCAAAGTCCTTCGATTTTTGGTAACTTTTCATTCCTTTGAACGTAGCTTCATTCCTTTCCAAACTCCTATTCCTTTCCTGTAACTTTCTTCTTTTTCTGGCACGATAATTTTGATTGTCGAGCAGGAGGGATAAGTGCATAGCCGTGCAACGACGAGCGTGCCGCCGCCCTTTTACTTTCCCAAAGTAAGTCCCCCGTGGAACCCTGACTCGAAACACTTGCACTTTTGTGATTACATTTGTTTTGAATTTTTGTAAAAGAACGAGATGAACAGATAATACAAAAATTATAAACATATATCTGTGTATTATCTGTTCATCTCGTTCTTTCTAAAAAGTCAAAATAAATGTAATCACAAAAGTGCAAGTCATGTAAATATATTTAGTCAAAAATAAAAAAATTGCTGAGGATGGCATTAAAATGCCGAAATGCATACAAATTAAAGTAATGTCTTTTAATTTATAAGATTAAATACACTACAAATTGGTGAAGTCATTAAGGCGTTATCTTTGTGTAAACTCTAATCACTGTACCAACTAAAAAACTTTTTTCATGTCTCTCTATTCCTTCTAACTAGTGCCGTGCAAAAGACCTAAGGTCTTACAGACATGAAGTCAAAATTATTATTAAAAAAAAAAATCTGCACGCAAGGGGCCTCATTTCAGCATTGCCGCCCGGGCCTCCAACAAGCTTAGTCCGCCACTGGTTCAGAGTGTGTTCAGAGTGCATTCTACGAGCTCCAAATAAATAGATGGGGCAGACTGACCTAAAGCCAAACAAAAATATAAACGTCATAAGTGATACGCTTTGAAACCAACCAATACCAGTTGAATCCATATTTTATCGGCGCGGCGGCTGGAAGTTAAAACAAATATAATGGCCGCCGAATTGATTTAAAGTGTAAAAAAAATGGCATAAGAAAAGAAAAGGAAATTAATGGGATATTAAATTCATTTCATTAATAGTTCAGAGCGCTCTGAACACAATTGGTTCAGAGGAAGTTCAGAGTGAGCTAGATAAACTCGAACTTTGTTCAGAGCTCTTTTATGAACGAAAACAGAAAAACGCCTAAAGTTCTTGAAAGTGCATTCTCAAAAAGAAAATGTGGAAAATGTTTTCGAGAAGTTTTTTTTTTTCTAAAAAAATCAAAACTGTTCGAGAAATCAGATGGCTTACTTCATTTTTTCCCCAAAAAAAACGTTTTGACTAGCATTTTTTAAGTGATTAATAAAATACTTCGACTTTATATTTTTGACGGACATATACAGTCAAAATTCCTTATAGCGAACGTTCAAGGGAACAAGAAATAGGAAAATTATAAAATTCATTATGAAGAAATGTGAAATGTGTTTTGAAACCTCGTGTTCCTTTTTATTTTCAAAGAAAATTGGTATCTTTTGTTAAGAAATTCAATTTTTGATTGCGCATTTAAAATTTTGTTTCTTATTTTATTATAAAAATCTTCCAATTTAGAAAATAAAAATTTGCATCATCTTTAGTTTTATCACTTGTTTTAAAAATTCTTATATGCAGTTCTCTTATCACTATAGTATGGCTTTTTCGTCTCGTCTGAAGTAAACTCTTTATACCCTATTCCATAGAATGGGTGGGTATATTGTATTTGGTGTGGAGTTTGTAATATAGGGAAATAATACCGTTAGGTATAGAAAAGTATATATATTCTGACTCAGAATCAAAAGCCTAGTCGATTTAGCCATGTCCTACCGTCCGTCCGTCCGTTCGTCCGTCCGTATGTATACTCTCTAGAGGTCGCAATTTTTGAGCTAGAAAACTGAAATTTGGTATATATTATCCTTGGTTCAAGAGTAAGGCTATGTTTTTGAACCGGTAAAATCCGCCCACAAACACGCCCACAATCGCCATTTTTGTTGAACAACCTCAATTTGGTAAAATTAAATTAGGTTTTTTGTACAGTTACGATAAAAGCATAACGCTAAAATTTTGCACGCGCAAGCTTCAGGTAAACCTTTCGCCCAGTTTTCATACAAAACCATCAATACTGTTTTTGTAAATAACCAATTGTTATATTAATGCGAAATACATTAATTTTTGTGGATATTACTTGCACATATACATCTTGTGTATGAAATCAAAAAATTTGATTTTGGGCATGGCTGACGCCCACTTTGCATACAAAACCATCAATATTGTTTTTATAAATTAACAATTGTTATATTAATGCGAAAGACATTAAATTTTGTGGATATTACTTGCACATAAACATCTTGTGTATGAAATTAAAAATTTTTATTTTGGGCGTGGCTGACGCCCACTTTTTACTAAAAACAAAAAAAAAATTGTTTTTGCAAATAAACGGTAATTATAATGAATCCGCAAGTATCTTGCGTCTCTTAGTAGAAACTAAAAACTTTGTGTATGAAAAGAAATTTTTGAATTTCAGGCGTGGCTTACGCCTACTTTTCATGAAAGAACGAAAAATTTTGTTTTAAAAATTTAAGGTACTGCCAATATTCAATTAAAACCTTTTTCCCTCCGTTCGTTATATGAACAATTTTTCTACATTTTCTTTTGTAATTTTTTTCAATACGCTCACTTTTAAAGGCGTGATTTTGATAAAATACCTTTGTTCAGGTAATATCGTTTAAAAACTACTCGATTCAGCTGTAGTCTTACACATATGCCTAAATACTGACGAATGATCAAAGCTTAGTTGTGCTTTAAATTTTTCTTACAAATTTTAAGGGCACGCCCACTTTTAAGGGGTGCTTCCGTCAAAAGTCGTTATATGCGTTAATTTTTTAATGTTTTTTAACTATCAGTCGCAGTTTTGAAGTAATAAGATGAACACTTTGGCTTGTATACCTTGTTTACGTAGCAGAGTGTAGTTCGAAAATTGTTAAAAACAAACACAGTCACTTTTTCCTATCAAAATCTAATTTCTAAAAATTTTAGATTTTGTCTTGTTTTGTTCAAATCGATCTGCAAGCTTATAATTGAATGATGAGCTCATATAGTGATTACCCTGGCAATAAAATGTCTCAGCTGTAGGCTTGGCACACGCCTTATTTATTTATTTTATTGAATTTTTTTCCTGCCTGCTAAAGAAGAATTTTGTTTCCGATACTGGAACAGCGGTTGGCTGCAAAGGAAGCGAACGCATATGCATATACATATACAAAAATGTGGGGAATAGGGTATCCAACAGTTCGTTGCAAACGTACTGTAGCTCTCGCTTATGTTTTTAAATTGCTATTGTTCTCGATTATTATTGGTCATATCACTGACAATAGACCTTAGTCTTCATCGGACCAATTGTCAAAAGTATCAATGACAGCTTTGTTAAAACAACTGAGGATTGAACTTGTTTTACCTTCGAAACGCGAATATGCAAACTTAAACTAGATAACTGTACATTTTTTAATACATCTATACATTCGATGGAACCCAACTAATATGGGATATTTTTCTAAGAACAAAGGGAACAAAATGAAATTTGCTATAGAAAAGAAAGTTCGTTATAAAATAGTTTTACTTTACGTACATATTTATGTATGAGGGGACTGAGATAGTAGGGAAAGATGAATATATTTCTGATGACGGATAAAATGTTTTGTGTGTTTCTTAGGTTACTTGAGAGTTGAGAGACTACATTTACTTCAGCTCCCCAACCACATCATACTTGTGTGAGAAAAATTAAAATTCTTTCTGATTTTATATTTTCTCCCATGATGATCTTAATTAGAAGGAAGCAAGTAAACATTTTCTGGAAAGACATAGCTTTAATAATATTCAATTTTCAAATTTTGCCGCCCTTGAAATGTGCCGCCCTGGGCAAATGCGCCCCCCCCCCTCCCTTGATCGGGCACTGACCCTAAGACGACTGTCTCACATTAAATCAAGTTTGTCCGACCCAGTCGTGCACTTTATTTTTATGCAGAATCGATTGGTGCTACGTGCAATCCGATACATTTACCTATAGCCTATACTTACCAAATATTATAAAGTTAATGGTTCTTAGTTTGCACATCTCAAGCCATCTTGTTAATGGTTTGGATGTTGAGAGGAAGAGATGGGCATAAAGAATAAAAGCTATCAAGAATCTTTCATGGGCGCTTACCCCTCTCCCCCCGTACTAATGTGAAGCTGAATTGTTTTTTTCGTTTAACTTATTATTTAAGCTACAAGTGTACCAAATTTCAGCCGTTGCGGTATTAGCTTGGAGGAATTTACACTTAAGAGAAGATAAGTTATACTTACGTATCTATATCATAAAAAGCGCATATATGGCGCCCTATGTTTAATGAAATAAAGCGCACGACTAGGTCGGACGAACTTGCTCTAATATGTGACAGTGGTTTTGGGGTTTCAGATTTTGGGAAAAAACATTGAAAAAATCATATGAAATCTTATTAATTTGGGAATAAAAAATCAATACTTAAAATGTTTTTTGAAGAAAATGAAGTAAGCCATCAGATTTCTTTTATTTTTGAATTTTAATGAAATTTTTTTTTTAAATCGTTCGACCAGTTTTTTCAAAAACTGTTTTACAGACAGACGGACAGACAGAATTGCCGGACCCACTTTTTTAGGCTTCTCTAACGTCATTATGTTATGTTTGATTGTCCAAAAAAAATTTTTTTACGAATGCATAACTTGCCTTATAGTAGGTACCCTTAATCGGAAGTAAAAAGCGTTTATTACCTATATTCAGTGAAAATAGATCCTCCTTTTGTTGTAAAGAAATGATTATTTTTCATTAGATTTCGTTACTATATACATAGGTACATACTTGTCATTTGGTAGGTAGGGTTCTCCTTTATAATGTAATGAGTATACTTTTAATTTTATTTGAAATGCTCTCTGAAGAAATAGAAATCCAAAACGTTAACATATCAGTTATATTTAAAGATTGTGCAGAAAATTTATCAAAACCAAAAATATCGATTAAAATGAATGTCAACGCAATTGTACTTTCATCAAGAAGACATTAAATGATCCCTCAATAGAAGAAGTGAATGATTGGCTGTTAAAGTAGCTTCAGTCGCGTAAGATGGACCGCCCTTTGATTTCGACTCCGCAAATAAAAACACTCAAAAAGATAACCTGCCTTCCATTCTTCTGAAAATAATAGTAAAACACTCCCCTCTTCTTGGATTCGCTTATTACCTTACCTGAATGGGCTGTTCAAATTCTATTGCCTGGCGCGCATGGAAACTTATTCCATTCCCGCATTTGAAAATATGCTTCATTTATTATGCGGATACGAATGAATATTTGATTTAATTTGTAGTCAGTAGCTATTAGGTTCTTTTATTTTGTCTCAACGGTTAGACTGAAAATACTTAAAAATAAAAATCCTTATAGGTATTTTAGAATCGTGCCTCATGTATTTTTAGAAATTTTGGAAACAATACTAAAAATAGTTAAGAAGGTACAAACCTAGGCAGGTATAAAGAGGTGATGTGTATTCATATTCTTATATCTATCATATAATTAGACACTACTGTTATTTCGCTCGATTGTTAGATACCGTTCGACATTTACATATTTTTATTTATTGCTCATAAGTCTAGGGAAGAAGTGGACATTTTGGGCTGAACCCATTCTTGGCATATATACAAAAGGTTATGATGGATTATGTACGGACAAAATATGCCGAATCCGAGAATCGAGGATATACTTTTGGAAACCTTGAGCGCATAAATTAAAAACTCCAATCTTTTAAACTAGGTCGCGTGTAATATCTTTTCCATGTATTTTTACTTGCGATTAAAGGTACTATAAACATAAAAGTACGTTGATAGAGAAGCCTAAAAAAGTGTGTCCGACAAAAATTCTGTCTGTCCGTCTGTCTGTATTGACACCTACAGCCTAAACGGCTGGACTGATTTGCTTCAAACTTGGTACACATGTATATAGTATTATTATGACGGCCTACAGAGGGTTTTTTCTAAGTAGCTTTCTAGTTTTAAAACTAACGGTACCTACCTGCCATACGATTTTTAGTGAAAAAATTAATTTTTCTCAAAAGCGGCTCCTACGATTTATATAAAATTTTCTGAATTGTGTTTTCTGTGTTAAATGTATGTTTTCATTGGAATACATTTTTGAGGAAAAGTCTTATAACGGTAGTTCCCATATAACCGGTTTTTGAAATATGATTTTCATGTAAGCCACTTGACGAATTTCGGTGACATTTTTAATAAAGAAGCCCTTTTATAAACAAAATAATATAAATTATTAAAGGAGATGACCCATTTTTGTATGGAGCCTGGGCCCAGGGCGTACACCTATGAGACTAGTACCAAATGAAAGCTTGTATTCAGCTCTATCTATCTGCAAAATATTTTTGAATTTGGCCTTGGGGATTTCGAGATATTTGAGCTTGAAGTTGAACATAGGAAATGGGAAAAATCGGACTTTTTTGCAAATAATTACGTATTTTTCCGAAAATATCGCGCATAGGATAATGATTCGGGTATCAAATGAAAGATAGTTAGAATATCTTTAATCCTATGTAAGAAATTTTTTTCAAAATATCTTATATTTCGAAAAAATCAACCATAAACTTAAAAAAAAAAACATTTTTGAATGACATTCGGCAGCCAATATCTCGAAAAAACCAGTGATGACCTATACTTTTTTTCAAACCACTGTAACTGTCAGTTAATAACCTTTAGTTTGATGTAGTTATAATATAGTAACAAAGCATCATAAAAAGCTTGATTTTAACCACAAAAACACAAAAAACATGGTAAAACTTGGTTCTTCGCAGACATGGGGTGTGCTCATATTCGTAATGGAGTGTACACATACAAATGTGGTATAAAGTGAAAGGTATTTTAATGATGGTTATGTGTGCAAAATATTGTATCGATATTTTAAGGTTAATCCGAGATTTTTGGATTTGAGGTTGATCTCCAAAAGCAAATACGAAAAATCTGACTTTTTTGCAAATAAATACGTTTATTTCGAAAAGTATAGCACGTAAAATGATGATTGAGCTATCATATGAAAGATCTTGAAAATATCTTTCATTTCATGTGAAAATCTTTTTTTTCAAAATACCTTGTATTAAGAATAGAACAAACTAGAACTTGTTTGAAAAACAACATTTTCGATTGACTTTGACAGCCAATATCTTAAAGAAACCAGTGATAACCTATACTTTTTTTTGCACGAAATCCCAAAATCTCAAGCACCCAAGACCATTTTAACACATTAGAGCAATTTCGTACGACCCAGTCGTGCACTTTATTTTTGATTATTTAAAAAAACAATTTAACAATTTTTTTAATTTTGTCTTCCTGATAAAAAGAATAAAAGGCGTTTTCTTTTTTAGTTCACAGCAAAGCCTGAGTTGTCAAACAAAAATAAGTTTTTCTTTTTTGCTTCAGAGACTTCAGAGCATATAATTTGTATTTCTTTTCTCCGTCACAGTGTGTTCAGAGTGCGTTCTACGAGCTCCAAATAAATAGATGGTTCAGACTGACCTAAAAGCCAAACAAAAATATAAACGTTATAAGTGATACGCCTCGAAACCAACCAATACCAGTTCAATTGATATTTTAGCGGTGCGGCGGCTGGAAATTAAAACAAATAAAATGGCCGCCGAATTGATTTTAAGTGTTTAAAAAATGGCATAAGAAAAGGAAATCAATGGGATATTAAATTTGTTTCATTATAATAGTTCAGAGCGCCCTGAACACAGTTGCTTCAGAGGAAGTTCAGAGCGAGCTCGATAAACTCGAACTTTGTTCAGAGCTCTTTTCTGAATGAAAACAGAAAAACGCCTAAAGTGCTGGAAAGTTTATTTTCAAAAAAAAAAAAAAAAAAAAAAAAAAACTGTGGAAAATGTTTTCGAGAAGTTTTTTTTTTCTAAAAAAATCAAAACTGTTCAAGAAATCAGATGGCTTACTTCTTCTCTTAATGCAACGTGGAGGTCGATTATGCATAATAAGGACGTCAATTTTAACTCCAAATTTCGAGTTTTTGAAACAACAGCAAAGGCAGTTATGTGCTACGCGGTGGATTACATATTGAAAACATTAAATATGGAAGAGAACAGGCTGCCCAGAAAATTAACTATGGTTATTTTTAGAAAGAAATTATCTTGGTTCGAGACTTGGAGCAACTTAGCTTCGCATTGCGGCCATCAACTTACTCTCACTGTAAATAGACCAGACCAATGGAAACCTCAACTTTATGGCCTTGTCAGCGCTGTAGATGTAAAAAAAAAGAGAGGAGTTCGTAACAAGAGCGAGACAGTCAACAAATAGACGTGTTTATGCAATGCTCGACTACAAACTTTCATTCAAAAGCTATTTCAAGGAAGAGTATACTCGACCGCCCTCATGTCACTCGTTTTAAAAATAAGAGGAGAGTTGCTGCCACTCAACTTTATACCACACAGAGATGAACGCCCAGAAATCTGCAGTCTGTGTAATCAAGGAGAAAGAGAAAACATTTACCACTTCCTTTGTAGATGCCCTATGGAAACCCGAAGGAGCGTTTTCGGGATGAGCTTACTCGGTGAAGACGAGATTTTCAGTATTCTCAACGGAGCTGATTGCAAAATTTTATTTCAGTTTGTCAAGCTTGCACTTTCCTACAGAAAACAAATCATTGAAGAACTTTTTTAAAAATAAATTTCATACATTAACTCTTCAAAGTTTACAATATTGTCAACTGGCAGACGGCTTAGACCATGCTCGATAATGTTAGTATATTACTATGAACTCTGTTAAACTTAAAAATAAAACATTTATTAATCTAATCTAATCTACTTCTTTTCTTTTTTTCCCAAAAAAACGTTTTAACTAGCGTTTTTTAAGTGATTAATAAAATACTTCGACTTTATATTTTTGACGGACATATAGGTACAGTCAAAATTCTTTATAGCACCCCTTCAAGGGAACAAAAAATAGAAAAATTATAAAATTCGTTATAAAGAAATTTGAAATGTGTTTTAAAACCTTGGTATGGGGTCACATCGAATTCGAGAAATTTTCTGAAAAGAACGTTGTAGTACTGCAAATCACATTCTCATGCTCGAGACGGGTTTGCCTCCGGTATTTATTTCAACACTGAAAATGCAGGTGGATTACATATTGAAAACATTAAATATGGAAGAGAACAGGCTGCCCAGAAAATAAACTATGGTTATTCTTAGAAAGAACATAAAACAAAGTATATGCTGTCTTCGGGTGAAGTAGATCATCACCATAGGCTCGGACAAAACGTCACAATGGACAGATATAACTTTGAGGTTGTCAAGGACTTTGTCTATTTGGGTTCCACTATAACCTCTCAGAACAACATCAGTGAAGAGATCAGTCGAAGAATCACTCTTGCCAATCGCTGTTTCTTCGGGCTAAGAAGGCATCTTAGTAGTAAAGCCCTCTCTCAAAGGACCAAGGAGACACTATACAAGACCCTTATCATCCCAGTCCTGCTGTATGGGGCAGAAGCGTGGACACTGACACAATCGGATGAATACAGGCTGGGGTGCTTTGAGAGAAAGATTCTTCGGGTGATATTCGGGCCTGTATGTATCAATGGAGTATGGAGGAGAAGATTCAATGGCGAACTGTATGGGCTATACAGCGACATTGACTTGGTTAAGAAGCTGAAAATTCAGCGGCTTAGATGGCTGGGCCATGTGGAGCGTATGGAAGAAAACGCTCCTGCCCGACGAGTCTTCAATTCCAACCCGGAGGGCCGACGCAGTTCTGGAAGACCCCATCTAAGGTGGCGCGATCAAGTGGTAAACGACCTCAATCAACTTGGTGTGCGCAACTGGAGGCCACTGGCTAGGGACCGGCCTAGCTGGCGAGGATTGTTGGTTGAGGCCGTGGTCCACAATGGACTGTCTGCGCCACCTTAAGTAAGTAAGTAAGTATTTTTAGAAAGAAATTATCTTGGTTCGAGACTTGGAGCAACTTAGCTTCGCATTGCGGCCATCAACTTAATCTCACTGTAAATAGACCAGACCAATGGAAACCTCAACTTTATGGCCTTGTCAGCGCTGTAGATGTAAAAAAAAGAGAGGAGTTCGTGACAAGAGCGAGACAGTCAACAAATAGACGTATTTATGCAATGCTCGACTACAAACTTTCATTCAAAAGCTATTTCAAGGAAGAGTATACTCGACCGCCCTCATGTCACTCGTTTTAAAAATAAGAGAGTTGCTGCCACTCAACTTTATACCACACAGAGATGAACGCCCAGAAATCTACAGTCTGTGTAATCAAGGAGAAAGAGAAAACATTTACCACTTCCTTTGTAGATGCCCTATCTTAATGGAAACCCGAAGGAGCGTTTTCGGGATGAGCTTACTCGGTGAAGACGAGATTTTCAGTATTCTCAACGGAGCTGATTGCAAAATTTTATTTCAGTTTGTCAAGCTTGCACTTTCCTACAGAAAACAAATCATTGAAGAACTTTTTTAAAAATAAATTTCATACATTAACTCTTCAAAGTTTACAATATTGTCAACTGGCAGACGGCTTAGACCATGCTCGATAATGTTAGTATATTACTATGAACTCTGTTAAACTTAAAAATAAAACATTTATTAATCTAATCTAATCTACTTCTTTTCTTTTTTTCCCAAAAAAACGTTTTAACTAGCGTTTTTTTAAGTGATTAATAAAATACTTCGACTTTATATTTTTGACGGACATATAGGTACAGTCAAAATTTTTTATAGCACCCCTTCAAGGGAACAAAAAATAGAAAAATTATAAAATTCGTTATAAAGAAATTTGAAATGTGTTTTAAAACCTTGTGTTCCTTTTTATTTTCGAAGAAAACTGGTATAAAAAGAAATTAATGAAAGAAATACATAATCTTTTGTTAAGAAATTCAATTTTTGATTGCGCATTTAAAATTTTGTTTCTTATTTTACTATACAAATCTTCCAATTTGGAAAAAAATTTGCATCATCTTTAGTTTTATCACTTGTTTCAATAAAACTTCAAAAATTCTTAAATGCAGTTCTCTTATCACTATACCTAGAAGGGCTTTTTCGTCTCGTCTGAAGTAAACTCCTTCAAATTGCTATTGTTCTCGATTATTATTGGTCATATCGCTGACAATAGACCTTAGTCTTCATCGGACCAATTGTCAAAAGTAAACATTTTTTGGAAAGACATAGCTTTAATAATCCTCAAATTTCGAATTTTGCCACCCTTGAAATGTGCCGCCCCGGGAAAATGCCCAGCGCCCCCCCCCCCCCCTTGATCGGGGGTTCCTGACCCCAAGACCACTGTCTCACATTAGAGCAAGTTTGTCCAACCCAGTCGTGCACTATTTTATTTAAAAAGAATGTGCTTTTGGCAACCCTCTCAGCTCTCATATTTTCATATGACATTTAGATATTTCTTGTTCCGTTGATTGTGGTCACATTCGGTGAAATTTCAATTTTTGCATTTTACCTAATCGACTATATTTTGCTGATTTAACAATATTAAATAAAATAAACGAAATAAAAATGAATATCCTCCATTTACCAAATGTTGTATTGATTCAAATCTTCGAGTTCTTGCCCTACGAAGAAACGGCCAAGAAACGCCTGGTAGGAAACGTTATTTTTTTTTAATTTCTTATTTATTCTTTGTTTTTCTGTTTAAGTTATTCCCCTGTTCCTATGATCGCAAGTAAAAAGTTTAAATATCTGCTACCACAAGAGCTGAAATCTTGTAATACAGAAGTTAATTAAGTAAGTTAAAAGGAAAAAGTATCCAGTTTCATATTTAGTGAGGGTAAAGTATCCAGCTGATGAAGTCAAAAGTACGCCCTTTTCGATTGCATACCCCTGCGCAGCGTCCTTCACTGCGGCAGCTGGGCACTTTTCCCCCACTTAATGTAAAGCTATATGTTTTTGTTTTAGTTATTATTTTAACTAAAAGTCTACCAAATTTCAGCTTCTCTGGTATCAGTTCACTAAGAGCATATTTTTCAATCCTTACGTGAAAAGCAAGAGCATAATCCCCCACTCGAAAATCAGCTGGATACGTTTTTATGTTTTAGTATATACCATAATTAACATCGTTACTAAGTTTGATCTTTTGTTAAGCTTAAGCTTTGGAAAACATTTTCGGCTTTAGTGGAATGGAAAATTAAAGGTTGCTAATGAAATAAAGTGCACGACTGGCGAACGAACTTGCTCTAATGTGTGCCAGTGACCTTGGGGTTTGAGATTTTGGGAAAAAAAAACATTGAAAACAACATATGAAATTTTATTAATTTGTTAATTAAAAATCAATATTTAAAACGTTTTTTTGAGAAAATGAAATAAGCCATCAGATTTCTTTTACTTTTTGAATTTCAATGAATTTTTTACTTGCTCTATAGGGCAAGTATTGGTTTCGTGCAGAAAAAAAATCGAGGTTTTAATCAAACATGACATTATGATGATAGAGAAGCCCAAAAAAGTGGTTTTCGACATACCGTCCGTCGGTCTGTCTGTGCGTCTGTGCGGATGTACGGATGTGCGCTTTTTCACGTCATTCTACAGCCTATACGGCTTGACGGATTTTCTTCAAACTTCATATATAGCAGTTTGAAGAAAAACGGTTGTCGAGGTTTTTTACTTGCGATTATAGGTACTATAAGGCAAGTTATGCATTCGTCGAAAAAAAAAGTTTTGAGATAACAATCAAACATGACATTACGATGATAGCGAAGACGAAAAAAGATGATCTAAAAATTCTGTCCCTCTGTATGTCTGTCTGTCTGTCTGTCTGTCTGTATGTATATAGACACCTACAGCCCAAACGGGTGGGCCGAATTGCTTCAAACTTGGTATATAGACTTTTTTAGGTATTGTACAGAGGGGAAATTGAAATTTTTTTTTTAGCTCAAAAAATAACGGTACCTGCCATACAACCGTTACGTTAAAGCTTATTTTTCTCAAAAACGGCTCTAACGATTTCGATTTAAATAAAATGCACGACTGGGTCGCACGTACTTGCTCGAATGTGTTACAGTGGTTTAGGGGCTTGAGGTTTTGATAAAAATAAAATTTTCAAAATTCTTTAATAAATACTTTAACTAATTTGAGGAGAAAAAAAAGTACGCCATTTTTTTCTTGGATAAATTTAGATTTATGAGAAAAAATTTATAAAAATCTGTGGAGCGGTTTTTGAGAAAAAAAAGTTTTTTTTGAAAAACTTTATGAAAATTTTTTTTAAGAAAAATTCAAAAATGCCAGTTTATAGGTACTAAGCAAATATTCTTATTTAAAGTTTTTAGAAAAAAATTTAATAAGCAGTTTTCAAAATATTAATTTTTTAATTTTTTTTTTAAATGCTTTTAAAAATACAAAAAAATATTTTAAAAAAATATTGGTATGCAATACAAATTGAGCTACCTACAGCTATATGTGTGTGAAATTTCGAAAGAATCGGTTGAGTCGTTTTCGAGGTAGTCGAAAGCAAAAAAAACGGTCCTATGGAAAGTACCGTTCTTAGCCATTTTTTAAAACTTTTTTTTCAGCCATATGATTGGTCGTACCTAAAAAGCAACACTGATTTTTTTAAATAGAAATCGTAACGGTTGTATGGCAGGTACCGTTATTTTTTTAGCTAAAAAAAAAAAATTTCAATTTCCCCTCTGTACAATACCAAAAAAAGTCTATATACCAAGTTTGAAGCAATTCGGCCCACCCGTTTGGGCTGTAGGTAGGGTGTCCATCATATCTCTTTAAAAGAGAACATATGTTCTCTTTTTTTGTTCAGATCTTTTTTACACTTTCTTTTTCGTTAAGGATCTATTTTTGTCCTCTTTTTTCGTGAATGTCTCTTTTTTTGTTCCGATAATTTTTGAATTGATTTTGTTCAATAATACAAATAATCTTTATTATTATAACCCATATAACCACTGTGTTATGATTTTATCTTCGATTTACTACAAAATTTAAAAGACTACTACTTTTTACTTGTCAGCTGGGGTGGCTGTCAAATGTCAGATTCAATTTAAATGTTTTGAATATTTTTTCGTTGCGCCATCGAATAAGGGAGATTTAAGCAAAAATCATTACTGTTTTTGAAAAAATGTGAGTTAAATGAATTCAATTCAAATTAAGGTATTTATAAGTATGAAATTTTAAACTTTTCTTTTCGCGGACATTAATCATTGTAATATTATAAGATTTTCGGAAGCTTACCGCGTAATTATTAGAAATATTTATTTATTTCTTCTTCCCGACGTTTCGAAGAAATTTCACTCTTCGTATCTTGTAAAACGCTGAAATTTTTTACTTAAAAGATTTAATTTTATTTATGTAAAAATAATCTGTTATTGTTTATTTTGTATGTGATTTAAATATATATATTTAAATGGACTAAAACAGGCTGAATAGAGCTTTTATTTTTTTGTGAACTATTATTTTTGTTATGTTTTGTTAATTTTTGTATGTATTTAGGTATTTAATAAAAAATGTTATGTAAAATTGTTCCTAAAACATATATTTTTATATTCAATAAAAACAAAAAAAAATCAACATTGCTTTTCTTTTTGTATTGTCTCTTTTTTGTCTCTATTTTTTTTGTGATGTTCTCTTTTTTAAAAGCTTTTGGAGGAAAATGTTCTCTTTTTAAAAAATCCCATATGGACACCCTAGCTGTAGGTCTCTATACAGACAGACAAACAGACAGACAGACAGACAGACATACAGACGGACAGAATTTTAAGACCATCTTTTTTCGTCTTCGCTATCATCGTAATGTCATGTTTGCTTGTTATCTCATTTTTTTTTTCGACGAATGCATAACTTGCCTTATAGTACATAGCTATAATCGCAAGTAAAAATCGAAGTTTTAATCAAACATAACATTACGATGATAGAGAAGCCCAAAAAAGTGGTTTTCGCCATACCGTCCGTCCGTCGGTCTGTCTGTGCGGATGTGTGTTTTTCCACGTTATGCTACAGCCTTAACGGCTTGACGGATTTTCTTCAAACTTGGTATATAGCAGTTTGAAGAAAAACGGTTGTCGAGGTTTTTTTTCGTTTCGTTTTAGTACGGCTCAAACTGGTACCTTTCATGTAACGGTTTTTTCATTTTGGATTTGCTCGAAAACGGCTCCAACGATATTGATTAAACTCAGAGTTTAACTTACTTAAGTTATTTCTAACAAAATAGCGTTTTTTGTTTTTGGCTTAAATGGTCGTAACAAAAATCAGGTTTAAATAGCTTTTTTCAAATGGCCATAAGTTCGCATTGGCTTGATTGAAATGACCCAAACTTCGTTCGGCATCGTTCTTTATAGTGTTCTATAATATGGTTTTATAAATTTTTCAGCGAACTAGTTTCAGTCAACATTTTTTAGGTTTTACCAAATCTTTCAAAAACAGTTGTTCTTATTGATCGAAAAGTTTGTTTTCATCGTACTATTGCACCCACAGAGCAAGTACGCGATTAAAGTTCGTATGAAAGGATTTTTGTTAAAAAAAAACTTTATTTAAAATTTCACAACTTAAATTAATTTACAATATATTTTATGGATGAACTTAGCTCGCGATCTCAGACTTTTAGACTGACTTTTCATTTGTATCTATTCTATGTTGAAGCATTATGCCTATGCATAATAATGCTGGGTCATCAAGTTAACGTTTTCTTGGAACCCTTAACGAGTCCAATCGATTGGCAATCCAATGTGAGTGTTGTATTTCGTCATGTTCGTAGACGCTGACGTGCCATTATTGTTGGTTGCAACGGTGGGAACATCCGTTGTGGTTTGGTTCCCTGACCTTGATATAACCTCTCCCTCCTTAGGATGAAAACTCTCCTGAGTTATATAGAATGTACGTCTGAGCTTTTTTGATTTTATATAAACGTAAATTATTAAATTAATAATTAACAGTAGAATTATAATTCCAATACATATATTAAACATTACATGATTTTTATGATTAAACTTTAATTCGTTAATATTTTCAATATTTTCTATTTGTTTTATTACAATATCATTGAAGCTGAGTTGTTCTTGAGTTGTATTTAAATTTATTTCGTAAGGTATAATAAATCTTTCTTCAAATATATTTTTTCTGTTCAGAAAGGTTTCATTTTGGATTTTTAACTCACAGCTATTAAAATTTAATAAAAAGTTTCCATTTAAATGTGTGGTTCTTTCATCACAAGTACTTGATAAATTTATATTCTTAACATTCTTTAACAATAACAAACCATTTTCAATTTCATGAATTTTCATTTGGGAATTCTTTGTTTTCATACAAACGCTATTATATAAACATAAATTGGATTTCCTTAAATTTTTGAAGTCTATATTTAATTCATATTTATATACAGTTTCATTTATTTTTACAATTTCTTCATCATCTATTATTAATTCTTCAGAATTCATATTTGTTAAAGAGGTAACTAAATATTTTCTTGTCTCTATAAGTTCACTCGGTATTTTAATTACAAAAACAATTTTTTCATTTTCATATAGGGCTGTTCCAATTTTTATATTTTTTAATTTTTCAAAACTTACGTCATATTTTATTATTTCTTCTTTACTTAAAATATTGTTTCCCATTATTCCTGTTCTACTTGAAGCAATGTTATTTTGAATGTGTTCGACATTGTCTTTTATAATTCCGATTTTTAACAATGATTCTAGGTACAAAAATTTATTATTTATTCTAACAATATCTTTTTTACTATTAACGAGTTGATAGGATATTTTAGTTCTATCTTTTTCAATTGTTTCTTTTAAAGTCAAAAAGGTTTGATTAAAGCTATTATTAATAAATACTTGTTTATTATTTTGAGTTATTATATTATGGTTATTTTCGTCGATGATTTTCAAGTGTTCTTCAATGTTTTGTCTATCATCCTCATCCATTGTTCCATATAACCATTTCATACCTGTACCTACTATGTTAATAAGCCCTCTTTTTTGCCTGTGTGGAATAATAGTATGTATTTTATATTTAAGTGAATCTAACTCATGAAATAAAATGTCTCTTCCTTCTTTTTCGATTTGTAATTTTGAAATATTTTCTTCTAAAACTATTTTATTAGGTTTGCCTTTAATGGAAAAGTATAGTCGTAATTTCTCTTTAATCGTGATACTGTTTCTATCTTCTAAATCGAATATTATGCCATGCTTAGAGAACTTGTCTATAAAGGTTAAGAAGTTATTTTTGGTGTTAATGTAAATATCTGCATGTACTATCTGATTGTTATCTGTTGGAGTTTCTGTGTAGTGAAGCTTCGGTTTTATTGGTTTTCTATCATACTTAGCCTGATTACATGTATCGCAGTTATTTATGTATTTTTGAATCAACTCTTTTAAATTTTTGAAGTATATGAGTTTTCTTAGACCTGCATAATTTTCGTTTATGCCAGCATGACCTGTTTCATTTTTATGATATTTCGCTATCTGTTTATAGGTATCATCTTCATTTTTCATATTTTGTGCGTGATACATACATTTATAAAACTTTATTTGTTTTGTGGGGTCAAATAATTCAATGAGCTTTAATTGTACTAAGTTGTACTCGTGTTCTGTTAAATCTGAGAAGATGCCTATTCTACCTTTTCTTTTTATAAACCTTCTAAATATATCTATAAGTCTTTCTTCTTGAATATCTTCGGAGTTAATATATATAATTCTTTTATTATTAACTATTTCAATTTCTTTGCTTTTATTGTTTGTAAGCATAATTTGTGTATAGAATCTGTTAACTACTGTATCTAATATGGGGAAATGATCATTTTGATCCTCTTGTTGTGAATGGATCGTATTTTCTACACTCATATTATCAATTTCAAAATTTAAATGGGGTGCTTTCTCTCCCTCCTCAGTTGTGAACGTCTCGATCACATTTATTTCGCCAGTTTCGCAATTAATTCTACTCAAAAAATCTGCAGCTTTGTTTTCTTTTCCTTTTATGTAATCAATATTAATATTATATTCTCCTAGCTGTAACAACCATCTCTGAAGTCGTTGATTTATATCTTTACCCTTATGTTTTGTTTGCAACCATTTAAGTGGTTGGTGGTCTGTTAGCAGATCAAAGGGTCTACCATAAATATATGGCCTAAAATAGTTTACAGACCAAACTATTGCAAGAAGTTCTTTTTCAGTCACGGAATAATTCCGTTCATGATCGTTTAAAGTGCGGCTTGCATAACAAACTGGGTGACCGTCCTGTGTAAGTACGGACCCAATAGCGAAATCACTCGCATCGGTCGTAAGTTGGAATTTTTTGTTGAAGTCTGGATACTTCAAAACCGGTGAATCTGTGAGGATAATTTTGAGTTTTTCAAAAGCACTTATATAGTTTGGATCATTTAAGTTGATCTTTGAATTTTTCCTTAAATATCTGGTCATTGGTTGCGCAATTTTTGCGTAATTTTTAATAAATTTTCTAAAATAACCAGTTATGCCTAAAAACGATTTTATTTGTTTCGTACTTTCTGGTAACAGAAGTTTTTGTATACTTTCTATTTTGTTTTGATTTGGTTTAACTCCTTCCGTCGTTAAGACGTGTCCCAGATATTCTGTTTCTTTCGCAAAGAATTTGCACTTGTCTATTTGAATTTTAAGGTTGTGCTGCCTTAATTTATCTAGAACTTTTTGAACACTTATAATGTGTGCTTTCAGAGATGAACTAAATATGAGAATATCGTCAAGGTAGACGACGCATATTTGATTTATGCATTCTCTTAGAACTGAGTTTATCAATCTCTGAAAAGTCGCAGGGGCATTTTTAAGTCCAAAAGGCATTCTTGTGAACTCATAGTGCCCAAGAGGAGTCGAAAAGGCTGTTTTCTTTCTATCCTCTTCCCTAACTAGTACTTGGTGAAAGCCTTTAGCTAGGTCTAAAGTTGTAAAGTATTGGGATCTTCCTAGCTTATCTAATATAGTTTCTATATTAGGAATAGGAAATTTATCGTCAATAGTGGCCTCGTTCAACTTTCTATAGTCGACCACTATTCTCCATTTCTTTTGCCCGGAATTGTCTAGTTTTTTGGGCACAACCCACAAAGGACTATTGTAAGGAGAATTGCTCTCTTGTATTATACCTTGCATGAGCATCTCTTTAATTTGTTTATTGATCTCCTGTTCGTGGATTTGGGGATATCTGTAAATTTTCGCATAAATAGGCCTATCTGTTGTAGTAACAATTTCATGTTGGATATCATGGGTACTGCTTAAATGCTGTCCTTCATGAAAGAATAAATCCCTATTTTTTTTGAGAAGAGTCTTTAAAGTTTCTTTTTCCTCATTATTAAGATGGTTACCAAGGAGACAATTCGGAACGTCTTGGTCTTCTTTGATTCCCTCTAAAACATATATTTCGTCATAATTATGTGGGCATGAATTTATGAATTTAATTTTATTCCCGTTTATTTCAATGAACTCTTTTTCTAAATTAATTTTTGCTTGTAACGGTTTAAGTAAATTTTGACCAATTAAACCGTCGAAATGTTTATCTTTAAAGGATGTAAGCTTCCAACACATGTGAGCTTTTTCGCTAAATTCTTTTGGAAGCTCTGTAATTATTTCAGAATCTATTTTTGTGTTCCCGTTCAGGGTGTTAAACGTAATTTTTTCTTTTAAAGGAATTCGTTTATAATTTTGTAATTTTGACTTATCAAGCAATGTAGTCGTAGAACCTGTATCTATCAAGCATTTAATTTTTGTATCTCCTATGGTCAACTCTATTATCGGTAAATCCGATTTGGAGGCTGTGATTGAAAATTTACTTCCTCTACTTTTTGTTGCAGATGTTCACATTCCATTGGCGTATGATTATTATGCCCTAAAGTCCTTTGATTTAAATTATTATTATTTCTAAACTGCCCTGAATAATAATTGTTTCTGTTCTGTCTATATTGACCTGAATTGTTATAATATCTTTGCTGTCCTAAATTGTTATTCTTGAATTGGCCTGAATTATTTTTATATTGACCTGAAAAATTATTTCTATATCTAACTTGATCGTTTCTTGTATTGTATTGTGGACGATTAAAATTATTATTGGTGGCAATGTTTTTGTGAGTTGGGATCTGTTTACTAGCTTTCTGCCTATTAATTTGGATCATCCCTGTTTCCTCAAGGGTGTAGTAGGCATCTCTTAAATTATCTACCTGCCTACTTATTACTATACTAGCAAGATTTACGTCAAGGCCATTAATGAAAGTTTTTAGAATCATTGTTTCATTCGCTGAAGGCGAAAACTCGAAAGGTTTTTCAACATCGAACTCATATTTTGTGTTAAGTTTATCTAATATTTCTTTTAATTTGTTAAAATACTCACTAACATCATTATTATTTCTGGTGCTGATGGCCTGGTGGTGCAAGTTATAGTATGTTTCTCGGACTCCGAAATTCCTGATGAGTTCAGCTTTAATTGTATCCCACGTTGTGTAATTTCCCAATGTCCTGATCGCCTGAAGTGCTGGTCCTTGTATTTTATTGATTATGTTTCGTTGTAAAACGTATTGTTCCAACGGTGTTCCATTGAAAAAAGGTAGAAAGATCTCTACTTCTCTTATGAAGGATGTCAGCGCATATTCTGATGTACCCCAATATTCTCGTATTTTAGAGGACTCTTTCATTAACTCAGTCAGAGTAATTGTTATAGGAACCTGAGGAGGAGCTTGTTGTTGTTGCTGTTGTTGTTGTTGTTGTTGTTGTTGTTGTTGCTGCTGTTGTTGTTGCTGCTGCTGTTGAGCTAGAGCCTGAGCTTGAGCTAGCGCTTGTTCTACTGCGTCCATTTTTTTTATATATTTTTTTTTTTTTTTTTGTGGTGAATTTAAAACGGATAAACAATTTTAATTTTATTCCGCAGACTTGAGTCTTTTTATTTTCACTTTTCACTAATAATGTTCTTTTCCTTTCTTTTATGATACTATATTCAAGTGATTACGGATTTCACAATTTGATTCCGGCGACACAAAATTAATTTAAGTTTAGTTTTGTATGTCACTATGCACTTTTTAATATTTATGTATCTATGTGTATTGCAATTCTAATCTTCGGATTAAAATCCTACCGACTGCGCCATTAAAGTTCGTATGAAAGGATTTTTGTTAAAAAAAAACTTTATTTAAAATTTCACAACTTAAATTAATTTACAATATATTTTATGGATGAACTTAGCTCGCGATCTCAGACTTTTAGACTGACTTTTCATTTGTATCTATTCTATGTTGAAGCATTATGCCTATGCATAATAATGCTGGGTCATCAAGTTAACGTTTTCTTGGAACCCTTAACGAGTCCAATCGATTGGCAATCCAATGTGAGTGTTGTATTTCGTCATGTTCGTAGACGCTGACGTGCCATTATTGTTGGTTGCAACGGTGGGAACATCCGTTGTGGTTTGGTTCCCTGACCTTGATATAACCCGCGCGACCCAGTCGTGCATTTTATTTTATTAAGATTTTACGTTTCCATTCCCTTACTATTGATACGAAACTAAGCTTTGGAAAACATTTTCAGCTTTAGTGGAATGGCTACCCTATAAAGGTCGCTGGCTCCCGGACTATAACATCAAAATCTTACTGTTCAAGTTCAATAAATTGTGAAATACGGACAGACATGACGTTCGTTGTTCGCAACTAAAAAAAGAAATTTCATGTGAATGAAACGTTTAAAAAGGCGAATAATTTATTGTTCATCGGTTGGTCGCTATCATGTGAATAGTTCTTAAGTAGGTATAGAAAATGAAAGACATTGGTACTTTGGTCAAAATTTTGTCTGTTAAAGCCGCATTGGCATTACCGATTGTGAACGTTGATTTTCCAGTTCAATTAGGCATACAGTCAACGAAGGTGTATTGTGTATCAAGGTGGTTCGGCGTCTAGTTTTGCAATTAGAATAACCAAGAACGGTGTACAACAGTTGTACCTATGATTCAATGCAACGAGAAAATCAATTTTGGTGAAACAAAAGTTATTGACACTGAGCTAATTTACTCACGTGTTATGATTTTGAGAACGTCAAGCTGGACCGTGGCCAGGATTTTGTTGCGGGAGGGGCTTGTCCAATTTCGAAAAAGTAATTCTGTATATTTACGAATATTTTAAAAATCTATATTGAATGTTTAATTTTTGGTTGTATTTTTTTTTGTAAGTGAAATTTTTATCCATCACCCCAAATTTTTTCATTCATCTCGCATGTCGCGAAATGGCGGCGCAGATGGCTCACATCAGCTGACCGTGTAGCATGTATTCTCACTCGTTCGTTCACGTGCTCTGTGGTATGTGTGTGTTTTGATCATTGTATTGATGTAACAATATGCACTTGATCGTTGATCATGATGGACAACTTTACAGCTAGTGAGTCAAATAAACTGGTAAGCAAGGGAAAACCCAAGAATAGTGCGAAATGCCAATGATCCGAAAAAAAGTTTCACTTGCATCGTTGTTTCATAAAACCACACAATTTTTTTTTAAGGAATACGTTTATTAAGAATACGTGCATCTATCAAAATCAAGACATCACACAATGTTTTTTACGATTTTATATAAACTAAATAGCTTAATATCAACAGAAAATATTCTGATATTCTGCAGGACTGGAAGGGAACTACAATTTACCACCGAATCCGAACGGCTACACTTTCCATGACGTTAATTACCTACACTTGGAAGATTTGTCACTTCCTCGCAAGAGGCAGTACCCCGAAAAAGAACTTAGGTGGAGTCAGGGATCGAACCCAGAACCTTTGGTGCGACAGTTCGACACACTAACCAATACTCGACGGGGTTCTTCTTTATGTTGAAAAGAAAAGTTAAATAAAAACTTTTCTTTGAGACACCTTGTATAAACATAAAAAGTTACTAGCTTACATTGGTCACTTTTTACTTGCTCTATAGGGCAAGTATTGGTTTCGTGCAGAAAAAAAAATCGAGGTTTTAATCAAACATGACATTACGATGATAGAGAAGCCCAAAAAAGTGGTTTTCGCCATACCGTCCGTCGGTCTGTCTGTGCGTCTATGCGTCTGTGCGGATGTGCGGATGTGCGGATGTGCGGATGTGCGGATGTGCGCTTTTTCACGTCATGCTACAGCCTAAACCACTTGACGGATTTTCTTCAAACTTGATATATAGTAGTTTGAAGAAAAACGGTTGTCGAGGATTTTTTTATTTCGTTTTAGCCCGGCTCAAACTGGTACCTTTCAAGTAACGGTTTTTTTTAATTTGAATTTTCTCGAAAACGGCTCTAACGATTTTGATTAAACTCAAAATTTAGCTTACTTTAAGCATTTCTAACAAAACTGCGTTTTTTGTTTTTGCCTCAAATGGTCGTAACGAAAATCAGGTTTTGACGGCTTTTTTTCAAATAGCCATAAGTTCACAACGGCTTGATTGAATCAACTAAAACTTTGTTTGACACAGTTTTTAATAGTGTTCTATAGGATGGTTTAGTAAATTTTTCACTGAAGCCTTTCTAAATGGTGGCTTCCATACAACGAGCCGTTGAGTTTTAGCCAACTTTTTTTGGTTTTTTCTAATTTTCTCGAAAATGGCTCTAACGATTTTGATTAAACTTTGTGTGTTATATTCTTTTAGTGTTTTTAAGAGAACTGCGTTTTTAGTTTTTGGCTAAAAATGCAAATAACGGAGATCTGCTCTTAACGGCTTTTTTTCAAATGGCCATAAGTTGTCAACGGTTGCATCGAATTCACTCAAACTTTGTTTAGTATAGTTCCTTACAGCCTCCTATCAGATGGCATTGATTTTTTTTTAGTTTCTCTTTTTTAAATGGTGGCCCTATACAAAGAGCCACTAGATTTTGGCCAATTTTTTAATTTTTTCTAATTTACTCAAAAAAGGCTCCCCCGATTTTTATGAAACTTTGTATGTAACATACATAGAATACTTCAAACGAAACTGCATTTTTAGTTTTTGGCTATACATGATAATAGTGGAAATTGCTTTTAACAGTGTTATTAACTTGGCCATAAGTGGACATTTGTATCATTTATATCACCCAAAAGATAACGTCTTAATTTTAAATATTAAAGGTTTCTTAACGTTAGCTCCTGTATATCGGTTTTTCTAGTTTCAGTCAAATTTTTTTAGGTTTTACCAAATTTTTCAAAAATGAGTTGTTCTCATTGATCGAAAAGTTTGTTTTCATCCTACTATTGCACCCACAGAGCAAGTACGTGCGACCCAGTCGTGCATTTTATTTTTTTAGTAGCAATCGAGCTTTGCCGTTTCATAGTTTTTGATTTTTTTTAAATCAAAAAACGCAACTTTGAGTCTAATATGATAGCCCAGTCAAATTAGGAATGAGAGATAATAAGCTTAAAATTGGTACACACCATCATTTTGGTGTTCAAAAATTGTCTCAAAAGTCACATAAAATCTCACGGCTGTGCCGAAGGTTATTCAAGGTCAAAGGTCACGAAAATGAGTTTTTTTTAATTCACTCAAAAACGGTTAATTTCATTAAAATGTTTGGGGTCAAAGTAGTTCATAAAATTAGTTCGATTAGTACTATTCTTTGAATTGCTTTGACTTTTTAACTGTAAATCTTACGGTCAAAACTCGCACAACCTTTTGTGTTGGGAATTCACTAAGAATACGATTTATAACTTTAAATTTATGCTATTGCATTGACTTCATAAAACAATTTTCATCTTTATAAAGTATCAAATAGATGAAAAAACATTAGTAAGACAACCTAAACAAAAATGACCAGTTTGAAAAAAGACATTTATATTATGTAAAAGCAGATTAAATAAGAGTCTTATTATCCTTTGGAAAAATAAAAAACATTTTGAAAATTTATGAGGTCGCTGAGATATATTAAGATTGAGTTAAGGCCAATTATAATTATAATAAGTTGAAGATTGGTTGATAGCAGAAAAAGCACGTCCGAACAGTCCTATGGTTGTGAAAGAAAGGACGGATCGAAAAACAAGCGAAGTCAGCTTCGTTTCCTCTTTGATGAAATTTGTTCGAAGCGAAGTTAGCTTCATTTTCTTTAACGATAAAGGTCTGAGCGATTATCGTTTGAACGTGAAGCTACGCTTACACTTAACACTCCCACTAGAGTTGATCCACGTCCATCGATGATAGTCCCACCATAGACCTTAGCCGTTGAAAACTTCCTCTTGGTAATCCTTTTGTTAGAATGTCTGCTAATTGGTTTTCACTACGAATGTATTCTACTTTGAATACGCCTTCCTGGTACTGCACACCAGGGCTGGCCCTTGGCGCCCTCAATTGCGGTGATTTTTGGAAGAACTCATTTCCTCATTACCCAAGGGGTAGACTTTGCAATTCGTTTTTTTTTTTTAACGAGGTATCCCCAACAGGCCTATTCGATATATCAAAAAAATAATAGTAACTGAAGAATACAAAAATAATTGTAAATTTAAGTCAAATAAAATGCACGACTGGGTCGCACGTACTTGCTCTGTGGGTGCAAAAGTACGACGAAAACAAACTTTTCGATCAATAAGAACAACTCATTTTTGAAAAATTTGGTAAAAACTAAAAAAAAATTGGCTAAAACTGGAAAACTCCATATACGGGAGCTAACGCGTTAAGTAACCTATAGTATATCAAATTTAGATGTCGTCTTTTGGGTGATATAAATGATATAAATTTCCGCTTATGGCCAAATTAATAAAACTGATATTACCAATTTCCGCTATTATCATGTGTAGCCAAAAACTAAAAATGCAGTTTATTTTGAAGTATTCTATATTATGTTATATAAAATGTTTCATAAAAATGGGGGGTGCTTTTTTTGAGTAAATTAGAAAAAACGAAAAAATTGGCCAAAATCTAATGGCTCTTTGTAGAGCCACAATTTAAAACAAAGAAAATGAAAAAAATCAATGCCATCTGATAGGAAGCTGAAAGAAACTATACCAAACAAAGTTTAAGTGAATTCGATGCAACCATTGACAACTTATGGCCATTTGAAAAAAAGCCGTTAAGAGCAGATCTCCGTTCTTTGCATTTTTAGCCAAAAACTGAAAACGCAGTTCTCTTAAAAACACTAAAAGAATATAACACACAAAGTTTAATCAAAATCGTTAGAGCCATTTTCGAGCAAATTAGAAAAAACCAAAAAAAGTTGGCTAAAACTCAACGGCTCGTTGTATGGAAGCCACCGTTTAGAAGGGCTTCAGGGAAAAATTTATTAAACCATCCTCTAGAAAACGATGAAAAACTATGCCAAACGAAATTTGAGTCGATTCAATCAAGCCGTTGTGAACTTATGGCTATTTGAAAAAAAGCCGTTAAAACCTGATTTTCGTTAGGACTATTTGAGCCAAAAACGAAAAACGCAGTTTTGTTAGAAATGCTTAAAGTAAGTTAAATTTTGAGTTTAATCAAAATCGTTAGAGCCGTTTTCGAGAAAATTCAAATTGAAAAAAACAGTTACTTGAAAGGTACCAGTTTGAGCCGGGCTAAAACGAAATAAAAAAAACCTCGACAACCGTTTTTCTTCAAACTACTATATATCAAGTTTGAAGAAAATCCGTCAAGCGGTTTAGGCTGTAGCATGACGTGAAAAAGCGCACATCCGCACATCCGCACATCCGCACAGACGCACAGACAGACCGACGGACGGTATGGCGAAAACCACTTTTTTGGGCTTCTCTATCATCGTAATGTCATGTTTGATTAAAACCTCGATTTTTTTTTTCTGCACGAAACCAATACTTGCCCTATAGAGCAAGTAAAAATATATCACAAAATTATAGGAGATATACAAGATATATTTGAGGTAGGTTGTGTAACGTAGGTACAGTTTGTGAATTTTCATATATTATGAAGGGTGATTCACTTAAGGTGTGCCAAACAGCTAGAGCGAGTAGGTTGAGTTGGAACAAGAAAAACTCATGTGGGAGGGGGTTCTATTATCTTCCATTTAGCTGATAGAGGCAATTTTCTTAAAACATGACTTAAATTGGAAACAAAAATTATTAAAAAATAACAAAATAACTTCTACAACGCCATGCTATGCCATTTTTTAAGGCCAAAAACCTCTTCTTTTACCTATTTGGTTTTGAAAAATATTTATTTTAGTGAAATTTTTTCAAAATATTAATTTTCAAACTCAAAATTTAAAAAAAAGTTAAAATAAAATTGTCAAACTAATTTTATTTCAAAATTTTACCTTATTTAGTACTTTTTTGCCAAAATTCAATGCTCTTATTTGATTCAAGTCCAACATTAAAAACCGTATGTCTCTAGGATTTCTTGTTGCCAAGCTATTTAAAAATAAAAGAACCTTTTTCTACATAAAAACACGAAAATCTAGCCTTACGAGATGGCACAAGTAATGCAAATTTTTGTGTTTTTTATGAACAAAATGGTTGGGATATTTTTGAAAAGCTTGGCAACAGAAAGTCATAGAGCCATACGGTTTTCAGTGTCTGACCCAAAACTAATAAGAGCATTGAGTTTTGACAACAAAAATAATACTTGAATACATCAAATTTTGAAAAAAATTAGTTTGACATTTTTTTCTATTTTTTTGTTGCCATAATTTTGAGTTTGAAAGTTAATATTTTGAAAACTGCTCACTTAAATAGCTTTATTTAAAAACACTAAAAAGGAGGAGATTTCTGACTTTACAAAAAGATATGGCATGGCATTGTAGGAGTTACCGTTATTTTTAATTATTTTTGTTCCAATTTAAGTCATGTTTTTAGAAAATTGCCCCTCCTGGCTAAACGGCGATGAAGAGACCCCCCTTCCATACGATTTTTTTCTTGTCTCAACTCAACCTACTCGCTCTAGCTCTTTAAACAACCTCACACCAAAAATAATACAACAAGTATTTTGTGTCATATTTGCTAGCACCGATTACCCTGTATTAGTCAAAAAAAAATTTTTTTAATGGAAACAATGACTGGCAGGCAAGAAAAAAAAAAAAAGAGAAAAAGAAAATTGAACAAAAAAGATTCACTCAATAACGAAAAACTACATACCTCATCATCAGTCATCACTCATTATTTCCATTCCATATTTAAATTTCAACTCAACCCTTTGTCATCTCTCATCTCTCCAGATGAGTGATAAGATTCCACTCATAAAGAGAAGCCAATGACAAACTTAAACAAAGTACAAAAAACACTCAACGGAAAGAGTTTAATAGGTGCAATTTTTAATTTTGCACACTGTTGTGTACATGAGTATGAATTTTGTACCTCAGAATTTCTGTTGAGTAACATTGCTCACTTTGATTTCATATAGAAGTACTGACATCGTGCGCATGTTACCAACATGCACACTGTTAATTATCTGTATTTATGCTGTTGAAATTTTTTTTATGTTACACTGCATAGGGGTCCGTTATGAAAATAAAATAAAATTTCTCATACGTGGTGATGCCTTATAAAGAGAAAAATAGCATATAGCTAGGAAGGTAGGTATATCTATTGAAGCTAACTTGGTAGATAAAGTTTTTTCTTACTGTGGGACTGTGGGGTGGGTGTGAATAAGAAGGTAAACATGGATTAATTTTTGGAATAGTAGATGTGTATATAATTGTATATCTCTCATTAAATTCAAATTAGCTGTTAGTTATATAATGAATATCAATATTGGTGTGAGCTACAAAAATAAATGAGAATTAAGAAAGAAGGAAGTGGTTACGAGGTGACTATTTAAACGCTCGCCCAAGGCGGCCATTGGTTTCAGCACCCTGCGCATTTGCACGTATAGCTTGTCTGGCCCTGCTGCTCACGAACAAAATGAAAACGCACATCTATGTGCTTGGATCTTTTGTGAAATTCCGGGTTCTTGATGAGACGAATTGCGCTTTGATTGTCAATGTATAAACAGCTCAGATCTCCCACTGCAGGTGTTATCTCCTTTTAAAATAGATTCAACCAGATCAAATCCTTTGCTGCCTCACTAGCAGCAACAAATTCTGCCTCAGTTGTTGAAAGGGCCACACTCTTTTGCCTTTGTGACCTCCATGATACTGGTCCTGACCCGAGAAGGAACAATGATCCCGATGTTGAACGCCTTGTTTGTTCATCACCAGCATAATCTGCGCCGCTTTATCCTAAAATGATTAAAACAGATTTAGAATGGTAAGTTAAACCAAAATTTGATGTCCCTTTTAAGTACTTAAAAATCCTTTTAACTGTATTGACATGAACATTACCAGGATTTTCTAAATATCGGCTAACCAAACCTACCGCGACAGAAATGTCAGGTCGCGTTCCAATTGAAAAGTACATTAATGAACCTACCGCTTCTCGATATGGGAACTTTACCGAAATGTCATTTTTCCCATGTATATTAATATTTAGCGATACGTTTGTGTCAACCGGAGTAGAAACTGGATTGCTTTCGTTCATACCGAAACGTGATAAAATCTTTTTAATATAGGATTCTTGATGCACGAATATTGAACCTGTTAAATGTCTTTTAATTTGACGAGAAAAATGTCCACGTAACTTTCTTTTACTCTAAAATTGTCTCTTAAGTATTTTAATAAATTGTCAATATCATTTTTATGTTTGGCAGCAATGAGCCCGTCGTCGATATACAGGGTGATTGTGCCAAAAAGCTAGAGCGTGTAGGTTGGGTTGAGACAAAGAAAAAAATCGTCCGTTTAGACGGGAGGGGCAATTTTCTAAAAACATGACTTAAATTTGAAAAACATTGAATTCTGAGAACAAAAATAATACCTAATTACGTAAAATTTTGAAAAAAATTATTTTTTTTCCAAATTTTGAGTTTGAAAATTAATATTTTGAAAACGGTTCAATAGAATAACTTCATTTAAATTACAAAAAAATAGTAAGTTTTTGGCCTTACAAAAAGGTATACCATGGCATTGTAGGAGTAACAGTTATTTTTTAATAATTTTGTTTTCGAATTTAAGTCATGTTTCTTAGAAAATTGCCCCTCCCGGCTAAACGGAGGGGAATAGACCCCCACCTCCTATACGATTTTTTTTCTTGTCTCAACCCAACCTACACGCTCTAGCTTATTGGCACAACGCTCGTGAATCACCCTGTACCTATATAGCGATTATTATGTTCGATTTACCGATAAAAACACATGAGTCAGCCTTTGAAACTTTAAGATCGTATTTGATTAGAAAATCTGTAAATTTAGCATTCCAACAACGAGACGCTTGCTTAAGACCGTAAAGGCTTTTATTGAGCTTACAAACATGATTGAAGCCATTATCAAAACTGACAGGTTGCTTTATAAAAATTGTTTCTTTTAAATCACCGTACAAAAAGGCTGTTTTTATGTCGAACTGTCTGAGAATTAAACCGTCATGTGCCGCAAAAAAAAAATCATTCGGATCGAGTCAAATTTTACGACTGGGCTAAATGTCTCTTCATAGTCTATACCGTAAGCTTGAGTAAAACCGCGAGCAACTAATCGTGCTTTATACCGATTCACCAAACCATCCGCGTTTCTTTTTATTTTTTTCAATTATTTTGTGTCCTTTTGGTAATTCTACCAATATACAAAAACCTCCTTAAAATTGTAAAAATTAAATCTTGACCAGTGTCAACTCTTTCGCCTCATCTCCCTCCTCATACGAATCCAATCGAAATCGTTGGCTTATGAAAAAGAGAGGAGATAATAGAAAGAACCTGAATAAAACAACAACAATTACTTGTGTGTGCTTAGAAAAATGCTAATCGGTTCAGTATAGTTCGATAGAACGAAAAAAACCTGTAATTGGCTTACAACTTTCATGTGGGTGCGGTGGCGTAGTGCGTAGTGCACTAGCTCCTCACACGCTAGGTCGCTTGTTCAAGCCCAGCTCGGGCAAAAGTTCTTCAAAAATTAAATTCAACGTAAAGCGATTAAGCACCACTAAAGGAGTCTGATGATCGGGTTGGTCCCCGTGAAATAGCTATAACTCCAGCCTATGAACTTGGTGGTAGCACACACAAGTTGTTGTTGTTTCATTCTAAATTTTCAATTGTAAATTCGGCAAGCAGCTGCCTTAACTGCGAGTATAAAAATTTCATACAAAAACCTCCTTAAAATTGTAAAAATCCACTTACTGTCAATTATTTTGTGTCCTTTTGGTAATTCTACCAAATTCCAGGTGTTGTTGCTAAAATGTGAACCCATTTCATCTTCCATCGCAGCTTGCCATTTATCTGCATCCTGTGAATTGATCGCTTCTTTATAAGTCCTAGGTTCATCGTCTTCCAAAAAACCAGCATAGCATTCATATGAACTATATTTTTGTGGTGGATTTATTTCTCTCCTCAGGTTGTAGTGCTCATCAGGGATATCATCTGTGCATTCTTGGAAAATTTCTTCGATGTCTTCTTGTTACAAACTTTCATCTGGAATGCTAAGAGGATTATTATTTGGGAAAGAAATATTTTCAATAGGAACAGGGTTATTTTCATGTTCAACAATATCCTGATGTTCTTGATTTTTATTAGTATCTGAGTCTAGAAAATTAAAAATGACAGCTGATCCACTTCCAGAAATAGTTTCCGACAACTGTTTTTCTGTGGTTGCATTTTCTCCTAGTTCATTTTTAAAAATCACATCTCGTGCAATTTCGATCCGATTGTCACTCTGAAAATAAACTCTGTACCCTTTTATGTTTTCATCATATCCTACAAATAACCCCTTTCGACTCTTAGCATCCCATTTTCTACGATTCTCCTTGGGAATGTGCACAAAAACTTGAGTGCCGAAAACCCTAAGTTGTTTTATATCTGGTTTCCCTTTGAACCATAGTTCATAGGGAGACTTACCCTTTTCTGAACTTTGGCCTGTTCTACTCAGCACGTAAGCCGCTGCATTTACCGCTTCAGCCTAAAGAAACTTCTCCAAACCTGTTCCAAAAAGCATAGTCCTCGCAGCCTCCACCACCGTTCTATTTTCCCGTTCTGCACTGCCATTTTGTTGGGGAGTGTACGGTATTGTTCTTTCATGACGAGTTCCTCTTTTGCTTAAAACTTCTTCGACATCCTTGTTCACAAATTCTATTCCATTGTCTGTTCACAGACACTTAACAGCAACACCCATTGTTGTCTCTACCATTTTTAAAAAGTTTGCTAAAATGTCTTTAACCTCGCTTTTGTTTTTAAGAAAATAAACAAATTGAAAATGCGAATAATCATCTTTAAATAGAATAAAATATTTAGAGCCACCAAGCGAGTCTACCTGCATCGGCCCACACACATCCGCATGTATTAGTTCACCTGAATGAATCGCTTTGGTTTTACTTTGTGAAAATGGCAGCTTGTGTTGTTTTCCTAAACAACAAGCTTCACATGCAAAATTTTCAAAATTACCTTTCACAGGAATGTTCATGGTCTTAAGGGTCGAGGAGACTTGGCGAATGTTTTGGTGAGCAAGTCTCTTGTGCCATAGTTCCAAAGAGCATGCGGATGCTAAATAAGCATCATGTGAATCAGACACAACTGGTGCATTTACCTCCATTTCCATCTCATACAACTTTCCCTTCCGCACACCAACAGCAACAACAACATCGTTTCGCAAAAAAGAACAACTATCTTTGTCTGCTTTCATTTCTAGTCCTTTGTCTAAAGCTGCAGAGGAAGAAACCAAATTAACTTGAATGGACGGAACATACAACACTTTTGACAGATAACATTTATTTCTGACACCATTAACACATTTCACATTTCACATTTATGTTTCCCAAGCCGTATGCCTTTATTGTTGCCCCGTTCTCTACCCTTAACAGGCGAGGTACATCAAATTTTTCATATGTTGTGAACCAATCTTTATTTCCCGTCAAATGATCACTGGCGCCACTGTCAACATAAAATTGAACACTCTTCGTACTGAGATTTGATGTTGTCCCAATAAAGGCTTCCCTATCAACATTATTTTGAGTATTTTTTTGTTTATTTTTTATTTTTGTGACAGTCCCGTTTGAAGTGGCCTTTTTGCTTGCACAAAAAACATCTATTTTCAGTTCGCTCCTTTTTCTTCTACCTGATCGCCGTCGAAGTTAAAGCAGCAGAAGATGACGGCTCCACTACTGAGCTTGCAATCCTCATCTCTTCCATCATGAGGCGATTTGCGTAAATTTTTTATTTATTTATTTATTTATTTATCATCTATCGAGTACAAATCTCTCTTAGACTAAACCATATTTACAATTATGTCTATATAAATATTTAATTTACTTTACATTTTAAATGAATAATCACAGAAATAAAACTTACATAATACAAATATTCTATGACACTAAACTCAAAACAGTACCTAGTTTTAAAAACATCTCTGCTTTAAGACAAGTCAATATTTTGATAAATTGAGTTAAACTCAGAACTGGATCGTGAATTTGGATCGGATCTACCGTAGTTTGTAAAAGAACGGGGAACAAAAAAAGTGTCTGCCTCATCCTCAACTGCTTTGAGGGAGCATACAAAGAAAAAAGAGAAAGAAGTTTTGAATAATCAATACGATTACAGAAAGTATCTCTAGCAAGCACTATTAAATAATACCTTCTTCTAGCTTCAAGAGACCTTAAGTCAATTAACAAGCATCTATCACTATACCTAGGCAAGAAATTGTCAACCCAATTAAGTTTTCGCAACGCATACCTGGAGAATTTTTTCTGAACAGATTCAATACGATTTATACCCACCCTATACAATGGACACCATATACAACATGCATACTCTAGTACTGATCTTATAAGTGAAATGTACAAAGCTTTAATCGTGTACGAATCCGAAAACTGTTTCGAGCTACAAACTATGAATCCAAGTAATTTATTTGCTTTCGAAATTATGTAGTGCTATGCAAATTAAAGGATAATTTCGAATCGAAAATAACGCCTAAGTCTTTTTGACTGTGCAGTGTGCACTGACTCAAGCGGTATGTCAGAAATAACGTAGGAATGATTAATAACATTAGGTGACCTTGTAAATGTAATGCTTTTACATTTAGCTATATTCAAGAACAGACGATTCTCGCTACATCAAGCTGTGACTTCATCTAAATCATATTGAAGTCTATGACAATCCAGTTCACACTTAATATTTTTAAAAAGCTTAAGATCATCGGCAAAGAGCAAACATTCAGAATTCCGAATTCTAGGTGGTAGATCATTGATAAATAGTATGAATAGGAGAGGTCCTAAATGGCTGCCCTGAGGAACGCCTGAATGATTAAGAATCTCTTTTGATACCACTGTTCCAATTTTTCATTTTTTTACATTTTGCTTGCGATTAGTCAAGTAATTTTCAAACCACTTAAGAAGGCTAGAGTGGAAACCTAAGCATTTCAATTTCCTAAGCAGAATATCATGTTGAACTCTATCGAATGCTTTAGAGAAGTCTGTATAAATAGCATCAACTTGGTTTCCACGTTCAATACCTTTAATACATTTCTGTATTACAAACAAGGCTAGATTTGTTACGGTCGATCTACCACTAACGAAACCATGTTGATCTACGGATATACTCGAGCATAAATGCATTTTTTCACAATCGCTTCAAAAACTTTCGGTATTAATTTCAGTTTTGAAATGGGTCTGTAATTAATAAAATCTTGTTTTGAGCCTGATTTATGTATTGGACTTATCATCGACAGTTTCCATTCATCCAAAAAGTCACCGGTAGAAAGTGATAAGTTAAAAAGTTAAGCAAGTGGAACTGCAAGGCTATGAGAACATATTTTAAGCAAAACTGAACAAAATTTATCAGGGGTAAGCTTAAAATCAGATTTCAAGGAAGAAAGCTGAAGTAAAACCTGATCAACTGACAAACTTAAGCTTCCTAAATTATTGATAGTTTCACCACATTGAATTTCATGTGAATCAGTAAGGGAATCAAGAATAAAGTTAGATTGGAAATAAGACGCAAACATATCGCATACAACGTCCTCATCATTTGACGATTGATTAAGGTAATTCATACCAGCTGGAATACCATATGACTTCCGTTTAGAATTGACGAACTTCCAAAAGGCGCGAGAGTCATTTTTCATATTATTCTCAATAGAGCGCATATAGCTTTTGTAGACGGACTTTTTTACAGACTCATATTTATTCCTAAATCGTTTATAGCGAAGGCGTAAGCTAGGATCCTTTCTGTAATTTGTATGCACTTTGGAAAGTTTGTTTTTAAGATTACATAATCTATTATTAAACCAAACAGACTTATTTCTATGCTTTCTCTCCTTAAATGGAACAAACAGTTTATATGCTTCCTCAACCTTAGCAATAAGAGAATCGTAACACTCCTCTTAGTCATGAGAGCAAAGAACTTCGTCCCAATCTATCGCGTTAAAGAAATAGTTCATACCATTATAATTAGCTTTACTGAAATCGCGAACTGAATTCAACTCACGCTTATCAAAATTCAACTTATCAAAATTCAAGATTTTTAAATCAAATTGCAAAGCATAATGATGCATACAATTTTTAAAAATAGGAGCTTCTGACTTAACTAAATTGGCTTCTAGTTCAGTATTAATAAAGACTAAGTCTAGGATTCGATCTAATAAGTTTACAACATAATTAAGTTGGTTAAAATTAAAAGATATCATATTATCAATAAAACTCGACTCAAGTTCATTTGAGACATTAAAAGGAAGTAAACATTGATCTTTTTCAGAGTAAATCAGGCGTGGATTTAGGCCTAGGCCCGTGAGGCCCAGGCCCAGGGCGGCAAATTTTAGGGGGCGCCAACATTTTGAAGACAAATACAATTTAAAATCGAGTGGGTTTTCTGTGTATGGAAGTTATCGCAGTAAAATTATATTTTCTTTTATATTACTACCAAAACAAACAAAAAATAAATTTATAATATAAAACACAGTCCTTATTCCGTGCTTAATTTAGCATTTTTACTTTTTTAAGGCAAGATATGCATTGCATTTGTAAAAAACATAACATTGCGATGATAGAGAACTCGAAAAAAGTTGGTCCTACAATTCTGTCTGTCCGTCTGTCTCTATCGGACCTACAGCCTAAATGGCTGGATTGATTAGCTTCAGACTTGGTATATAGTTTTATTATGACGTCCTACAGGGGGCTTTTTTCTAGCTCTATAACTACCGATACCTGAAATATTATTTTTAATGAAAAACTAATTTTTCTCAAAAATGCCTCCTACAATTTTGATAAAACTTTCTGAATGGTGTTTTTTGTGTAAACTTTGTTTTGATTTTAGTAGATTTTTGTTGGAAAAGTCTTATAACAGAACCTCCTATGGGAGGTATCGATTTTTTCAAATCAGATTTTCTTGTAAACTATTTGGAGGATTTCGATGAAAAATTTAATGCAAAAGCGCTTAAATAATGTTGCTTCTTCATATTTTCAAAAAAAAAAAAAAAAAATTTGAGTTTAAAAAATAATGTTAAATTTTTTTTATTTTTTGATTATTTCAAAAACGGTCAGATCAATTTTTTTTTAATTTTATTTCACAGGTAAGAACTATAAATTCCTAGAAATTCAAATTTTTTTGAATGCTTCCGAAAAGTTTTTTAAAAAACCGTTTTTTTTTTAAACCTTTTTTTTTTAAACTGGTCGAAGGATTTAAAAAAATTACAAAATTCAAAGCATTAAAAGGAATCACTTCACTTTTCCCAAAAAACGTTTTAACTAGTAATTTTTAAGTGATTAATAAAATGTCATATGATTTTTCCCTGCTAGTTTTTTTTTCAAATTCTCAAGCCCCAAGATCACTGGCAATTTCGTACGACCAAGTCATGCGCTTTATTTTATTAACAAAACAAGATATAAGAATAAATTATATTAAATGAAGTCCACATTCTGTGGTTAGTTTTTAAATAATACGTATAAGGTTAAGGAACACAAGTAATTATCACATTAATATGAGCATTAACTCTAGGATGATAATGTTCACTTTAAAAAAAAATATAAAGAAATAAGAAAAGGAATAATAGAAATTTTTGCAGAGAAGTACAACTGAAAAAGTGAAAACTGCCAACATAATAAGTTGACAAGACTTGCATGAAAGGGACAAATCTTTTTTTTAATGTTTGACTTTTTGTTCTACATTAATTTCTATTACAAGTATTGTCTTTCAAACAAAATCAGCATAATCGCAGTAGAGTGTAGCATTGTAGGAAAAGCTCTGTGCACCACCAGTAGATTTGAAAACTTACTGCTTTCGCAGTAAAGTCCGAACAATGTATATGTAAATGCATGAAGCAGCAAACATGGCCTACTTTTATTGTTTTAAATATAGGTATTGCGTTGCGTATTTATCTAAGTATTCCTGCAACTAATTGTTCTGGAGAAAGATCATTTTCCACCCTGCAAAGAGTGAAAAGTTATTTGCGTGCAGCTATGAAGCAAGAGAGACTCAATGCACTTGCACTACAAACCATTGAAGCACAATTGGTTCAAGAAGTTAATTATGAAGAAATCATTGATATTTTCGCACGGACAAAAGCAAGAAAAAAATTCATAATATGATTTATTAGATACAAATAATTACAAGCAATTTATTATTAATTCTTAACTTAATTGTTATGTTAAAAAAATAAATATTTAATTGATTCCTGAAGTTCCTAGATTTATTATTGTTATTAATATTTCAGTATTTTACGAAAGAAAAAGGGCGCCATATCGTCTTGGGCCTAGGGCGCCGTCAAACCTAAATCCGCTACTGGAGTAAATCCATTTTATATGAGGGAGATTAAAATCCCCCAAAATAACAATATTAGAATCAGGCCTTAACGAACTAAAAACATTACGAATATTGTCAATATGCATCTGGTAAATACTTATATTCGAATTAGGCGGAATGTATGATATAATAAAATAAATACAATTTAAGCAGAATGGCAAAGTTACTTCAACACATAGTTGTTCTACAGCTTTGAATTCAAGAGGAACTTCTCTACATATTAAATAAGATCTTAAAGCTAATAATACACCACCACCTCTATGCAATCCAGTGTCTGCAAACGATCTGTCTCTTCTGAACACATTAAAATCTTCAGACCGACATAGTTCAGCAGAAAGTACATCATCAGACAACCATGTCTCAGTCAAAGCAATAACATGATTAGAGCAGCAGGATACAGCGGGATAAAAGTCAGTTGTCTTAGACCGCATGCCACCAACATTTTGGTAATATACAGACAGCATATCAGCCACAGTTTGCAGAGCAGGTAAACAATTTAAATTATCTATAAGTTCGCATTCCTCTCCGGTGAGACGCAGTTTTTTGGAAAGTACCGAAAATCACGAACAGCTCGAATCAAATGCAGCATCATAAAGCTCAGCAGGAACACCAATTTTAAAGTTAACATGTTCAATAAGACTTTTAGGTTAGTAGCGATTAAATTTATAATTGACTGGGCAGATGTCGACGGTTTGAACTAAGATAAATGCAACCGTTTTTTGTTCTGGATAACCTCAATTTCGTTCGTACCAATATAATATTGACATTACTTCCAATGACACTTTTATGTTTATGCTTTTAGTTTTGATCGTTAACTTCTTCCCAATTATCGTTGGTCTCTTCGCACGCAACAGCTGGATTAATAGGGGCAACAGCTATATCAGCACCAATTAGATTAGCGATCTCAGTTACTCCAGATGATCCCAGCATAGGCAGTTCCATTTCCTTTTCATCAGGGAGCGAAGAGGGAACTATGGAATTGTTCTCGTTCACCTCCACCATATTCTTGTCATGTTCACCTACACCAGCAGATGAAACAGACGGCAACGAGTCGAGTGCAGAATTTCGTTCAAGGGACTGAGGTTGAGGGGGAGTAGACGAATTCTGACTAACGTCAAGCAGAGTCGGAGGGGTGGAACACGAATTCTGATTTTCTTTAGGCAAAGAAACACTTTTACCTCTTCCACTTTTTTTGGTATATGGTTTCTTATTAGAACTTTTTGTAGGCTTAGCTAAAGGTGGATTTACGTTTTAAGTCCGATCATAAAATTAAAAAAAAACTTAATTGTTTTTTTTTTTATTATTTTTTTTTTCTCAATTTTTATTCATATTATTTTTTTTGTTTTACAATATTAGTTATTTTAACTTAATTAAATTTAACAAGAGCAGCCGCCGTCCTTAGCGTCGCTGCACTGCTCAGGTTAATTGTTGGTTTTGAACTGTCTTAAAATGTATTCTATAATTCTAATGAAACTTACGCTATCAACCTTTCCCACGATTTTCATAATTGTCACGCATTAAGTGCATGTTCAAAAGGAACGGGAATGTATCCGTTGAAGATCGTATATGCAACGTATGCACAAATAGTGTGAGAAACCGTTATGGGTTTCAGGTGGAGTTTTGGCGTAGCCAATCATTTTTGCAGTGTATGCAGAATAATGTGAGAAACTGTTATTGTAAAAATTATGTGCCGTTAGGCGAAAGAGGAGTGGTTGGGGTAGCGGGATATTGTACCGCTAGGCAAAGGGAAGTATAGGAGGGGTTAGGTGTAACGGTTTAGTTACAGTATCGGACGTAACTCCTCCCCCCTTAAGATTCTGCTCCGTAGAATCATTATTTTGTATTTTGACTTTATAATTTTTATTTCGTAAGATAAAAATGCAAAATATTAGAATTAAAAATATAACTATGATAAAGTTTGTTCCATAATTCATATATTCATTTGTAATTGTTCTTAATTTTATTTCTTCAATTAGATTTCTATTATTTATTTCTTTAGTATGTATTTCTGAGGTTGAAAAATTTACATCTATTTTCTTAATAGTAATATTATTTAAATTTGGAATTACAAAGTTGTCATAACTTAAGAAATTTTCGTATTTAACATCGTTTATTCTTATTTGACAATTTTCAAATCGTATTAAATTGTTTCTAGTTAGTCTTATCTTATTAAAATTGTTACAATTATGTTCCATATCCATTCCAGGAAGATTTTTTGTTATTACAATGTTGTTTGTTGATTGTTTAATTTCAATATTCTTATTTAATTTAAAATTACATAATGGATTTTTCTTAAAAATGTTTGATATACAATCGTTTTTAATTTCTTTTAGATCACTTCTTTTAACATTATTACTTGTATTGTCATCAAAGTTAATTTCATTATTTGTAATAAAGGTTTTGTATTCGGTGGAAAGCTCGAGATTGTCTCTGTTTGGAATTGGCCCAACAAATATCCGATAGAATTTTGATTTAGAATAGTTTGGAATTAAAAGAATAAAAATTATTTGATTTTCGTGAAAAATAACTGAACTTTTTATGTTTGGGAGTTTTTCTAATGAGATATTATATTTCTTTATTTCTTCTGGAGATAAGATATCTTTACCTAAGAGTTCTAGTCTGCTGAGAAGTAAACTTTCTTTAATCTTTCTAACCTGGTCTTTAAGTAGTTGAATGTCATACTGAATCTGAAATGCGTGTTGCATTTTGGCTACTTCTACAAATTCTTTATTAACTGAGTTACTTATTTCTGTTATCTTGTCTTTTATTTCAAGTTGTTGGGAATTTATATGTTTTGTAATAGAATTAATTGTTTCACTAAATTTTGTGTTTATTTTCACCTGATCATTAAGTCCTATTATCGCGTTACGTGTGTTTTGTTCGTTAGTTTCAAGTCGTCCTCTGACTTCTTTTTCATCGTCGTAATCCATAGATCCAGCAAGGTATTTTAAACCTTTGCCTAGAATGTTTACCAAGGCTCTTTTTTGTCTGTTGTTGTGAGTTAAACTATTCACTTCTTGAGTGAGTAGATTGAAATTCTGTAATATAGTTGGGTATTCGTTTTTGTGGTCTAGTCCGTTAATATTTTGTTGTATTATGTTTAAGCTTTCCGTCCATAAGTTGATATCAACAACGTGTAATATTTTTGTATAATTTTCGACAACATTAATTTCTTGGTCTTTGATTAAAATGAATCCTTGTCCGGTGTTTAAAGTTTGTGTGTCGAGCTTTTGTCCGTGAGTCAATGTGAAAATAGTTATTATGATGTAAATAAAAACCTGTAATAAATTTAATTCTCATATTTATATCTTCTTTTAACTTGAGTTTTGTAAAATTTGCTACCTTTCTCATTTTTGACATAGTCCTTATCTATTATTTCTGGGTTTGATTTTTCATGGATTGGTTTAAGTTTATTAGTAAGTCTATTTTTCAAATACGAATGCTTTTCTTTTGTAAAATCTATGTTTTCTCTGTTGTTATTTAACCTATTTATATATTTTTCCTTATTTCTATTTACTAGCTCTAAAATTTTGGGGTATTCTTCATTTGAAATTTTCCCATTTAGAAAATCTAGAGGTCTCCTTTTTGTTGTTGTATGAATGGTATTGTTGTAGATTGCAACTGCGTTCAACACTTTGTTACGTAAAGTATCTCTGTTGTTTTTGTCAGCAGAGAAAGTGCGAATGTGTTCATTCAAAGTAGAGTGAAACCTTTCTATGTCGGAGTTACCTGTCTTATTATAGGGTGTTGTGATGTGGAGGTGGACATTTTTTTCTTTAAGAAATTCCTTAATTACTATTAAAGAGAAACCTGTTTCTCCATCGGTTATAATTTTGGCTGGAGTACCAAAATTCGTAAATCTATGCTTAAGTGTATTTAGTAAACTTATCCATGTTCTATGTTTTATCTCTTCTACCGTTACATGTTTTGTAAATTTATCGATCATAGTTACGTACATAAGGTTAATGTTCGCATACCAGATATCGATATGAATGACCTCATTGGGTTTTTCAGGGGTTTCTGTAATTTTTAACTGAATTTTGTATGGTTGTCTTTCATACTTGGATTTATTGCAAATTTCGCAATTGTTTATATATTTTTGAATTTTATCTTTTAATTTGGGGGCATAAAAAACGTTTTTTATTTCTTCATATGTTTCGTTTATACCTCTATGATTCAGACTTTCGTGTGTTTTGATAATTACTCCTAATAGTTTTTCTTCGTCTTCTAAATCTCCTAAAAATTTACTACATTTGACTATTCTTAAAAGTTTATTCTTACTGAAATATTTCACATATACGTCTTGAAATTTCGCAAATAAATGGTCATTTCTGGAGAATACACCAACTATTCCTTTGGGAGGAATGAATTTCTTCATAATATCTATAATCAACTTTTCATTAAATTTTTTAATTTCTATGACTATTCTTTTCTTTCCAAAGGCATGATAAATCTTATGATTAGTTGTTTTTTCGGTGGTATTTAAAATAATTTGAGTTTTGTTAATGTTGACGGGTGACTCTATGATCGGAATATGATTGCTACTATCCTCATTTGCGCTGTGAATGGTAGCTATCATTGATTGTTCATCGAGTTGTAATTCATCGTTTTCAGAAGGGTGTGTTACTACATTTTGATTATGATAGATTCTATCCTTGACAAACCATCAGCAACTTGGTTGTCTTTTCCTTTGACATACTCTATGTCGAAGTTATATTCCTCTAGTTTAATTTTCCACCTTTGTAGTTTGACGTTCGGTTCTTTAAGTGAACTAAGCCAAACAAGGGGTCTATGGTCGGTTCGCACCGTAAATTTTCTGCCAAAAAGGTATGGTCTAAAGTATTTTGTGGAATCAACTATTGCGAGAAGTTCTTTCTCTATGGTAGAATACTTTGTTTCATGTTGGTTAAGTGTACGGCTAAAGTAACAGATTGGATGGTTTTCCTGGCTAAGAACACCACCTATAGCATAGTTTGATGCATCTGTTGTCACAGTAAATTTTTTTGAAAAGTCTGGATATATAAGGATGGGTGCGGAAGTAATGAGTGTTTTTAGGGTTTCAAAGCTTTCAATATAATCTTTGTCTTTAATTTCGATTTTTGCATCTTTCTTAAGGAATGATGTCATGGGCTTAGCTACTTTTCCATAATCTTTTATGAACTTACGGTAGTAACCTGTGATTCCTAAGAAGGCTCGAATTTGTTTTAAGGTTTTAGGCAGTTTATAATTTTGAATGGCTGCTATTTTATTAGGATTAGGTTTAATTCCACTAGTGGTTACAATGTGGCCTAAGAATTCAGTTTCTCGTTTTAGAAATTCACTTTTGTCTAATTGGAACTTTAAGTTTACTTCTTTGAGTCTTTGAAAGATTTTTTTAATTGAAACTAGGTGTTCTTCAAGGCTTGTCGAAAATATGATAATGTCGTCTAAGTAGACAAGACATATTCTCCCTATGAACTCGTGAAGGACCGAATTCATCAAGCGTTGGAACGTCGCAGGAGCATTTTTTAATCCAAATGGCATACGAACGAATTCATAATGTCCATTGTCGGTTGAAAAAGCCGTTTTTTTGATATCGTTTTCTGCGATTTCGATCTGATGAAACCCTTTGGCCAGATCGAGGGTTGTGAAATATAGAGATCTTCCTAATTTGTCAAATATATCTTCAATATTTGGAATAGGAAATTTGTCATCGATGGAAACATCGTTAAGTTTCCTGTAATCGATAACGATTCTCCATTTCTTTATTTGTGAAGCATCGTCCTTTTTCGGAACTATCCATATTGGTGCGGAATAAGGTGAACTGCTCGGCCGTATAATGCCTTGACGCAGCATCTCATTAATTTGAGTTTTAACCTCATTCCTATGCACTTCAGGATATCGGTAGCTTTTCGTATATATTGGGACGTCGTTTTTTGTTTTTATTTCATGCTTTATCGCATTTGTAAAAGTGAGGTCAGTCCCCTCTTGGTAGAAGACCGAAGAGTATTGTGAAATTAATAGATTGATTCCGTTTCGTTCTTCTTCATTTAAGTGGCTAGTTCTAATGTGTTCAGTTATAGGTTTTTTACTTGTTTCTGCATGATACATTTCAAGCTGTGGTATTATTTTTTCGTAATCTTTGATTGTTATCTCTTTTGATTCTATGTTTGTTTTTTCTTCTTTTTCTTCATCTTCGTTGAAGTAGATTGGGATTTTCGTTCCCTGTACTAATACGATTTTCTTATCAAAATCAATAATAGCTTTAATTGGGATCAGAATGTTATTTCCGATCAGACCATCATATGTCTCGTGAAATTTGTGTTCCAAAAATTCCGCAGTTTTGTTTGGCATGCCGAATTCTTGGAATAATGGTATTTTCACTTTGGTATATGCATAAATGGGTGTGCTTGCTTTCTTAATTTCTATTGGCTTTTCTAATTTTGTTTGCCATTTTGGGTGGCATAACCCTGGGTTAAGGATACTAGTTTCTGAGCCAGTATCAATTAGTAACCTTAATTTAAATCTATTATTTTTGGTTCTAACTACTATATAGGGAAGTCGGCCTGTAGGCTTTCTTCCTGAAAATCCGGCAAGTCATTTAAGGTATTTACTTCTCTTTGAAAGGGTGCCGACAATGTGTCCATTTGCTCAATATTATTGTTTCTGAATTGCCTGAATTGACCTGAGTCGTTATGAGTAAGATTTCTATATTGTCTAGAATTATTATTTTGGAAGTTGTTATAATGCCCTGAGTTATTGTTATGAACGTTTTTATAGTTTCCCGAATTACCTTGAAAATTTCTATACTGTCCTGAATTATTTTGAAAGTTTCTAGATTGTCCTGAATTATTATTTTGGAAGTTCCTATATTGTCTTGAATTATTATTTTGGAAATTTTGCCCTGTGTATTAATTTGATAATTTCTATTTTGTCCTATATTGTTCAGAGAGTTTATTCTAGGATTTGAATTTGGACTATGAAAACTATGATTTGAGTTGACTCTTGTGTACGCATAGCCTGATTCATGTAATATGGTCATGGCTTCTTCTAAATTTTTCGGTTGTCTACAAGCTAAAACACCTTTCATGGGTTCCGGTATTTTATTCATGAATAGGCGTAAAGCCATATCGCAATTTTTTTTTATTTCTATTGATGCTATGACGAGGCTTTTATCAATCTTCGTTTTATTGTTAAGCCTACGAAGGGAAATTTTTATTTTGTCATAAAAAGATTGACAATTATCTAGGAATTGTAGACCTCTTAGATCGTCGTATAATTGCTCAACAGATTTTTTATCGCCAAAATATTGATAAAATACATTTTTCACGTCGTCCCAATTTTGGACAGTGTTATTTATTTCGAGGGCTTCTCGAGCTCTACCTACCAGTTTACTTTTTATTATGTCGAGAAATATAAGTTGACTATTATTATCATATTTTCCTAAAATAGGTTGCACTCCATCAAGTAATTCTATAAAGCTATTTAAATTTTCTATATTCCCATTGTATGTGGGGAGGCTATTTAAATATCTAACAGGATCTAAATTTATGGTTAAACTTACTGCAGCTGCTGCTTGTGCTTGTGCTGTTGGTTCTAGTGGTGGTGGTGGTGTCATCTTGGTGTTGTTGATTTTTAGGTTGTTAAATAGTTGGTTTATGTCTTCTAGTTTTCTTCCTTCTCTAATTCACGGATTCACAGATTCACTGATTCACTGTTTTACTGTTTAAGTGATTTACTGTTTGGCTTTTATACTATATTTTCCTTTTTTTCACTCTTTATTACAGATATAATATTTGTACAGTTTCTTAATCGAAACGTTCTTTATCGAAAAATATATATATTTTTTTGTAGTTTCTTGGTCGAAACGTTCACAAAACACGCACTTTTTCTTGTGTTTATCGAATATATATTTTTTTGTAGTTTCTTGATCGAAACGTTCTTTATCGAATATATCCTTAAACGGATTTCTTTATTGGAAATAAGATTCACTTTATCCACGTCAAAGAATAGAAATTCACCGCATGTATATTTTTTTTAGTAAAATAACCGTGTACGTGGAGATTACCGACTGCGCCATTTACGTTTTAAGTCCGATCATAAAATTAAAAAAAAACTTAATTGTTTTTTTTTTATTATTTTTTTTTTCTCAATTTTTATTCATATTATTTTTTTTGTTTTACAATATTAGTTATTTTAACTTAATTAAATTTAACAAGAGCAGCCGCCGTCCTTAGCGTCGCTGCACTGCTCAGGTTAATTGTTGGTTTTGAACTGTCTTAAAATGTATTCTATAATTCTAATGAAACTTACGCTATCAACCTTTCCCACGATTTTCATAATTGTCACGCATTAAGTGCATGTTCAAAAGGAACGGGAATGTATCCGTTGAAGATCGTATATGCAACGTATGCACAAATAGTGTGAGAAACCGTTATGGGTTTCAGGTGGAGTTTTGGCGTAGCCAATCATTTTTGCAGTGTATGCAGAATAATGTGAGAAACTGTTATTGTAAAAATTATGTGCCGTTAGGCGAAAGAGGAGTGGTTGGGGTAGCGGGATATTGTACCGTTAGGCAAAGGGAAGTATAGGAGGGGTTAGGTGTAACGGTTTAGTTACAGTATCGGACGTAACTCCTCCCCCCTTAAGATTCTGCTCCGTAGAATCATTATTTTGTATTTTGACTTTATAATTTTTATTTCGTAAGATAAAAATGCAAAATATTAGAATTAAAAATATAACTATGATAAAGTTTGTTCCATAATTCATATATTCATTTGTAATTGTTCTTAATTTTATTTCTTCAATTAGTTTTCTATTATTTATTTCTTTAGTATGTATTTCTGAGGTTGAAAAATTTACACCTATTTTCTTAATAGTAATATTATTTAAATTTGGAATTACAAAGTTGTCATAACTTAAGAAATTTTCGTATTTAACATCGTTTATTCTTATTTGACAATTTTCAAATCGTATTAAATTGTTTCCAGTTAGTCTTATCTTATTAAAATTGTTACAATTATGTTCCATATCCATTCCAGGAAGATTTTTTGTTATTACAATGTTGTTTGTTGATTGTTTAATTTCAATATTCTTATTTAATTTAAAATTACATAATGGATTTTTCTTAAAAATGTTTGATATACAATCGTTTTTAATTTCTTTTAGATCACTTCTCTTAACATTATTACTTGTATTGTCATCAAAGTTAATTTCATTATTTGTAATAAAGGTTTTGTATTCGGTGGAAAGCTCGAGATTGTCTCTGTTTGGAATTGGCTCAACAAATATCCGATAGAATTTTGATTTAGAATAGTTTGGAATTAAAAGAATAAAAATTATTTGATTTTCGTGAAAAATAACTGAACTTTTTATGTTTGGGAGTTTTTCTAATGAGATATTATATTTCTTTATTTCTTCTGGAGATAAGATATCTTTACCTAAGAGTTCTAGTCTGCTGAGAAGTAAACTTTCTTTAATCTTTCTAACCTGGTCTTTAAGTAGTTGAATGTCATACTGAATCTGAAATGCGTGTTGCATTTTGGCTACTTCTACAAATTCTTTATTAACTGAGTTACTTATTTCTGTTATCTTGTCTTTTATTTCAAGTTGTTGGGAATTTATATGTTTTGTAATAGAATTAATTGTTTCACTAAATTTTGTGTTTATTTTCACCTGATCATTAAGTCCTATTATCGCGTTACGTGTGTTTTGTTCGTTAGTTTCAAGTCGTCCTCTGACTTCTTTTTCATCGTCGTAATCCATAGATCCAGCAAGGTATTTTAAACCTTTGCCTAGAATGTTTACCAAGGCTCTTTTTTGTCTGTTGTTGTGAGTTAAACTATTCACTTCTTGAGTGAGTAGATTGAAATTCTGTAATATAGTTGGGTATTCGTTTTTGTGGTCTAGTCCGTTAATATTTTGTTGTATTATGTATCTAATTATCGTGGGCTTTCATTTTAAGATACCCTCTACAAACTATTCACCACAGTTCTATTAAACCGCCTTACTTCTTGGATTGAAAACAACAACATATTAAATGAATTAAATGAATACCAAGCTGCTTATCGAAATGATTATAGTACTATAGATCAGATCTTCAATGTTTCATGCCTCGTTCAGCTGCAACTAAGCCAGAAAAAGAAACTATATGCTTGGTTTGTTGACTTAAAAGCTGCGTTCGACAATGTCAACAGAGAAGCTCTTGTCCACAAACTTGTTACATTGGGCATCTCGACGAAAATGGTTGAAATTATCAAACTACTATACCAAGATACAGTTGCAGCGGTCTGGGATGGGAGCAGTACATCTGATTTCTTCCGAACGAGCAAAGGCGTTAAACAAGGTTGCGTTCTGAGCGCTCTGCTTTTTGTCTTGTTTTTAAATGACCTCCACTCTGAACCCTAACATCGGAATACTTGTGGAAGGAATAGGGATAAATGTCCTCTTGTATGTCGATGACATTGTAATATTGGCTGAGAGTCCTGTGTTCATTGCCTTCACGACCTACATACAACAAAATGTTGACGACACAAGCAATGTTCATTGCCTTCACGACCTACAACAAAATACTGATGACACAGCAGGAGGCAATGACCAGCGCATTCTATTTTGGTTTTATTGTTTTTATTTTATTTTGACATATTCAATATATTAAATGTTATTGTAAACAAATTGTTTGACCTAATTTATATTTGATTTGTAATGAATTGTTTGTTATTTAAGTATAAAAGAGATATAACGTCTATAATAAATTCATTCGTTCATTAACAACCAGTAGTGTACTATTGTTATCATTTTACGAATCTTCATTCCACAAGAACAAGTTCAAGTGCTTGGATCTTGAATCATCATCAATCTTATTGTTTATGCACAGTAAGATACGTCGCAATCATCGTTCTCACTGTATTGGACAGTAAGAGAACCTTAAATCAGTCAATTGTATTGGACAATTCGGATTTCACAAAACATTCGCAATCATCGTTCTCACTGTATTGGACAGTAAAAGAACCTTAAATCAGTCAATTGTATTGGACAATTCTGATTTCACAAAACATTTGGTGACCCCGACTACAAATTGTCAACCTAAGGGTTTGGTCAGCGACACATTACGTCTTACTGGAATCAACAGTTGAAACTAAGCATCAAAATTTGTCAAGAAGGCTCGCACTGGAAAACTGGACAACTGAACAACGTCAGGCCGGAGAGGACATACAAACCATCATCCGGAACTTCAACAAGGACTCGGCTACGCGAAAAACAACGAAGGAATACTTTGCTTCACGGTTAAACCGAATCGAAGCTATTTGGAAAGATTTTGAAGCCAGAGACGAAGAAATTCGGTCATCAAATCTAAAAGTCGATGACGAATATTTCACCTCGTGTTATTTCGATAAAATTAAAGAGATAACTCAAAAGTACAGGAAAATATTCAAGGCTTCGCTTACTAAAGTAGAGACCAGCCAATGCAAGGAGCCGCAAACTGAAATAGATTCCAGCGAAATTAAGAAGACACCTGAATCGCCCGAGGAAAAAGTAAAAACATCTGAGGGAGAAAAACAAACATCGCATGAGGTGCTTACTCTCATGCGACGCCAAAAGGCATTAATGAACTCTTTAGCCCGGCTCATTGACGGTCGAGTTAAGGAAGAAGTCCCCATACAATGTCTAGAGGCAATGAATAAACTCTGGAGCCAAATCGAAGAACTATATTATTCAATTTGGGAGAAGTGCGAAAATCCACTTACAGAGGGTTATGACATGAACTCTTATTCAGAGTTTGAAATCAAAATTCTGAAGAACCGATCCTCACTTAAAGGATCTGCCAATAATTCAAAAAATGATCATCTGTCAGTACAGCTTCCAAAGATGACAATCCCGAAGTTTGACGGCGATTACCTAAAATGGCAAACCTTTTCCGACATCTTCACCAAGATGATACATAACCAAGATCTACCATAAGTACAAAAAATGTGGTATTTAAAAACAAATGTATCTGGTGATGCAGAACGCCTGCTAAGACACTTAGAGCTGACGGAGGAAAACTATCCGATTGCATGGAAGACTCTTCAGGATCGATTCAGCAACAAAAGAGCCCAGACGTTGTCCCTTATTCAAAAAATTTTGGGCTTGCCGCAGCAAAACTCCGAAGTAAAAACTATGAGAGAGTTTCATGATACAATTCATGAATCTTTAGCAGCTTTGAGGGCTCTTAGCATTGATACAGACTCGTGGGCTCCTCTACTCATTCATCTGTTAACGAAGAAATTAGACCGACAAAGCCATCTACTATATGAGCAATCCGTCAAAAACCCTCGAGAACTTCCAACAATGGAAGAATTTCTCAAATTCGTGAAGAACCGTTTTGAGGCCCTAGAAGCTGTTGGGGGAAAGAACCGAACCAAGGTGGTGTCCAACATTGCTTCCTCCAACATTGGTAACTGCAAGGTATGTTGAAATACGAACCACCCAATTTTTTATTGCGAAAAGTTCTTGAAGATGTCAGCCGCTGAAAGATTAAGATGGACGCAAAGACAACGATTATGCGTGAACTGTTTCAAGGCCGATCACACGGCAAAAACGTGTGTGTCACGAAGTTGCTCCAAATGCACAGGCAAGCACAACACACTGTTGCACTTGGTTCCGAAAATTCCACGACCATCCAACGCACCAACTGGCGCAACTACTTCAGAGACTACAACCGCTAAACCTAGCATTACGAAGACTGAGGCTTCGACACCAATGACTGTAGCAACGATTCAAAACCTTAATTACAACCAGGACTACGTGCTGCTGGCTACGGCAAGAGTTATCATCGCCGCAAACAATGGGCAATCTTGTGTGGTCAGAGCGATTCTAGACTCAGGTTCGCAGATCAATCTGGTATCAGAGAGGCTTATCAAACGCCTATCTTTATCACCCAAACCATCATCTCTATGTATCGAAGGCATCGGACGAAGAACACGAAGCTCCACAAAACGAGTCAACATCAAACTCCAATCGTCAATTGGAAAGTTCAACTGCAGAGTGGAAGCATTCATCCTTCCAAGCATTGTGTCACCTCAACCTACGCAGAATCTGGATACAACAACCTGGTCCATTCCTGAAAACATTAATCTAGCAGACCCAAACTTTCATCAATCCGACAAAATTGATATTCTTCTTGGAGCAGAATTGTATCATCAACTCATACGTCCAGAACAAATACGAATTGGTGACAAGATGCCATTATTACAGAACACTGTCCTTGGTTGGGTTGTGACAGGAAAAATTGAAAACGTAGCCTATAACAATGCTACTTGTGCAATCTTCTGCGAAGACGATTCTATGAATGACCTCATCGAAAAGTTCTGGAAGCTGGATGACTTCGAAGACTCACCAAAATCGATGACGACAGCTGAGAAATTTTGTGAAACACATTTCACTCAAACAGTAACCAGGTCTAATACTGGCCGCTTTGAAGTTCGACTGCCATTCCGAGAAAATGGTGAAGCCTTGGGTGACTCAAAGCAAGTAGCACTCAACCGTTTTATGTCATTAGAAAGACGACTAAACAAGAACCCATCATTGAGGAGGGATTATGTCAAATTTATGGAAGAATATGAAGCATTTGGACACATGGAACAAACCAATCCAACCAATATTCCAAAACACCACTTCTTCATCCCTCATCACTGTGTACTTAAACCTGATAGCAGCACAACAAAACTACGTGTTGTTTTCGACGCATCGGCTAAAACCTCCACGGGTTTATCTCTCAATGATATACTCCATACTGGACCCACAGTTCAAAGTGAACTCTTCTCGATCCTACTCCGATTTCGAATGCATAAATTTGTGTTTACAGCCGATATCGAAAAAATGTACAGACAAATTCTGGTTCATGAAGAGGATCAAAATTATCAACTCATAGTGTGGAGGACGCAGCCATCAGAAGACATAAAATACTACAAGCTCAAAACCGTCTCATACGGAACCTCGGCCGCCCCCTATTTGGCAACCAAATGCCTGCAGTTTTTAGCCTCTCAAAGCAAAATAACGCATCCAATAGGAAGCCAAATTCTGTTAGAGGACTTCTATGTAGACGATTGCATTAGCGGATCCAACAGCATCACTCAGGCAAAGGAAGCTCAAAAACAACTAAGGTCAATCCTGGACAACGCCGGATTTAAACTTCGAAAATGGTGTGCAAACCATCCCCAATTGTTAAATGACATTCGCCCTGAAGATCAGGAAATCTGTCTTAACTTCACTGATGCCAGCCACTGCACAATAAAAACACTTGGACTCGTTTGGCAACCTAAATCAGACGAATTATGTGGGAGGTCTAAGGTAAATGATACTTCCTCAATCACCAAACGGGTGGTAAGTTCCGAACTTGCACGAATATTCGACCCATTGGGACTATTTGGCCCTGTTGTAGTTCAAGCCAAAATCTTCATGCAAAAACTTTGGCATTCAAAACTTGCTTGGGATGACGAGCTTCCAAAACACCTCAAGGAAGAATGGTTCAGCTTCAGAAAGGACATAGCTGATCTCGATCAAGCGAAAATTCCCAGACACGTTTTCAAGGGAAACCCTACGTCTATACAGATTCATACTTTCGTGGATGCTTCAGAACGAGCCTATGGAGCTGCGGTATATTTACGTTCAACATACCAAGATCGAACAACTATCAACAGGCTACTATGTGCAAAATCGCGTGTAGCCCCAATAAAACAACAAACGCTTCCTCGACTCGAACTATGCGCTGCAGTATTAGGAGCTGAACTCACCAGCAGAGTACGAGAAGATGTACGACTCCTAGAAGCACCAGTATTTCTTTGGACAGATTCCCAAATTGTTCTTTCCTGGATAAACTCAACGTCATCTTCATATCACACCTTCGTAGCAAATCGAATCGCAAAAATACAAAGAACACTCATGGGGAGCACTGTGGCGTCATGTGCCATCAAAGGAAAATCCCGCAGACTTGCTCTCTCGAGGGATATCTGCACGAAACTTCATGTCCTGTCACATGTGGCTTTATGGACCTTTATTTTTACATGGAAATGAATCAGCTTGGCCACAAACATCTCCAAGGGAACAAGAACCTCATTCAGATCTTGAACGAAAAAGAAAACACATTGTTGCTATAGCACTACAGGACGATCCTCCAAGTCAATTCATCTACAAGATACAACATCGAAATTCATTCAAGTTCTTACAAAATACCATTGGCTATATGCTGCGATTCATCAAAAGGGCCAGGAAACTCAAGGTGAATCCTGAGGGACAGAAGGCACTTTCACCCAAGGAGCTTAACGAATCTCTCATGACAATCATAAGGCAGATACAATCCTCTGAATTCAAAGGCGAAATTCAAGATCTTAAATGAAATAAGGGCTTATGCAAATCTAGTGCACTTATAACTCTGGCACCATTTTTAAACGACAACAACGTTCTTCGAGTATGAGGACGACTAGAAGCTGCATCAATATCATTTGATGCAAAACATCCAATATTACTCCCATACAACGAATCAATTACAAAGTTGCTTTTCAAATTTAAACATGACTCACACAATCACTGTGGACCGCAAACCTTATTATCCATTCTTAGACAAAGGTTTTGGCCAATTAAGGGGAAGATTACAGCCCGACACACAATTCATAACTGCATTAGATGTACAAGAACCAGACCACACCTAATGACTCAAATAATGGGTAATCTTCCTGCCGACCGAGTTACGCCAAATAGACCATTCCTTATCTGCGGTGTAGATTTCTGTGGACCTCTGTGGGTACACTTCAAAATCAGAGGTAAGAAACCACATAAGGTGTACTTAGCAGTGTTTTGCTGCTTCTCAACTAAGGCAGTGCACTTGGAAATAGTAACAGATTTAACCACTGAAGCTTTTATTGGGGCCGTGCGAAGATTCATTAGTAGAAGAGGAAGAATCCAGACGCTTTATTGTGACAATGCAACCAATTTCGTCGGAGCCAAAAATCAGCTTGCTGAGCTCAAGGATATATTACACACAACAGAAGCAAGAGAAGCCATCATCAAAGCCAGCAGCGATAAGGGAATAACCTTTAAGTTCATTCCACCAAGAGCCCCCCACTTCGGCGGATTATGGGAAGCAGCAGTCAAATCAGCGAAACATCTTTTACTCCGAACAGTATCTACAGCCTCATTAACCCATGAGGAATTAGAAACTGTAGTCATCGAAATAGAAGCAATTCTGAATTCAAGGCCACTAACTCCACTGTCAACTAACCCAAATGATCTTGCCGCACTTACACCTGGACATTTCTTAATAGGAGAACCTCTTACTGCACAAATCGACCCCGATATAGTTCCAGAGAACAAAAATCTAAGAAATCGGTGGAGCACCATCTGCTACCTTAAACACGAATTTTGGAAACGATGGTCAACAGAGTACCTCAATCAACTCCAACAAAGAAACAAGTGGAAAAAGAGCCAACAAAATATAAGAATCGGCGACCTAGTCATCATCAAGGAAGATAACATTCCAACCCTCAAATGGCCGTTGGGAAGAATTGTCGACATCTTTAAGGGACAGGATGACGTAGTTCGAGTGGTTAACGTAAAAACGCAGTCAGGAATACTAAAACGACCTATTCATCGTCTAGCTCCACTCCTTGAAGATAGCGAAGATGTCAACCAGAAACAGGAAGATGAGGACACACAAGCAGAAACATCACCAAAACGACGGAAAACATGCAATACTTCACTAATCACAACGGTAATTCTATCATTATTCTTGCTTCCAATGGTTATCGCATCACCGATAAACATTACAAGATTCAAAAACAATCCTGGACTATACTTCGAAAATCTTGGCTCCACTAACCTGATTGCAAGCGAATGGAACCTAGTCACATATTATGACCTAGCACCCATCCGAGCTGAGCTTGAGGCATTCAACAACGGAACAAGGGCTCTCCAACACTTATGTAATCAACTACAACTTAGAACAACATGTAATGCGATGGTTACCTACCTAACAAATATGAAGATATCACTCCAAGGAGACACCAACTTAATCTCAAGACATCGGAGTACTAGAGCAGCAATAAACGTTGTCGGAAACATAGCTCATTCTTTATTCGGGCTACTGGACTCCGACTATGCAGAAGTGTTGTCTAAAACAATCGACCATATAAACAATAATGAGGCTCTTTTATTATCGATGTTAAAAAATCAGACGTCTGTCATCGACTCAACCATCAACATAATAAAGCATGATCAGCTTGAGGTTCGAAATCGCATAAACATGCTTCAAAACCAAGCCAACGAGATCATTGGAAGAATCGGAAATGCAACTGACCAGTTTAGAGTATTTCAAATTTTCACTACACTCGCAATGCAACTAATGATGATGGCATCTAATCTTCAAAGGGTCGAAGGCACGATTCTTAATACATTAACGGATATACACTAGGGCAACATCAACCCTCTACTGCTTTCACCTACTCAACTTAAGGCTGAAATCATAAACATAAAAAATCACTTAACACTGTCACAAAAACTACCATTCGAGCAAGAAGATTTGCTCCAATTCTACAAAATATCAACAACGAAGGGTGGTTCCGCAGGAAAACACTTAATTTTCGTAATCACCATTCCTCTCGTTGAACAAGAAGCATTTGAATTATTCCAAATAACACCTGTTCCTTTAATACTTAACAACACGCTTCTGAAAATTAATCCAGCCATAGAAATCCTGGCCATAAACCGTCATAGAGACCAATATTTTCCAATGACTTTATCAGAATTCAAGGAATGCAACAAAGGAAAGGAAATGCAGTTTTTCTGCTCAAACCGAAAGGCAAAATATCACTCCGGTTCACAAGCGTTTAACTGTGAATTCTCCCTTTTTATCAATGACACCGCAACATCATGTGAAATTGTTAAATCCATCAACAACATTCTATGGACCCAATTGAACAATAGAAATCAATGGATATTTGGAGCACTTCAAAATATTCAACTTACAGCTGTATGCAAAACCGAAACCCTTCAAATGGAACTATATGGAGCTGGACTTCTTTCAATCGAGAGCGATTGCAGAATACGGAACAATCTGGTTACAATTCAAGGAACCCAGATAAGTTTTGGAAACTTATCAGCAATAGCGAAGCCTAGTGATGTTCACGCAGCTTTAGATCTAATCCCAATTTTCAACAACACTCATATTGATTCACTAACAACACTCCAAACTCAGCTGTCAACATTGCAAAATCAGAATCTCGCAAATCTCAATGAAAAAATATTTACGGACAACATTCACCATTACTCAATCAGCTATCTGGCTTTAATCATAGCAGTCTGTCTTGGGATCATATTTCTGTTCAGAGCTCGGAAGCAAGAAACATCAAACGAAATTCCTCTTCCTTTACCGCACAAAACTCAATACAACGTCTCAGAGGTATAATTCTTGAATGAGTACCCATTCAACGCGGGGAAGAATGTTCATTGCCTTCACGACCTACATACAACAAAATGTTGACGACACAAGCAATGTTCATTGCCTTCACGACCTACAACAAAATACTGATGACACAGCAGGAGGCAATGACCAGCGCATTCTATTTTGGTTTTATTGTTTTTATTTTATGTTGACATATTCAATATATTAAATGTTATTGTAAACAAATTGTTTGACCTAATTTATATTTGATTTGTAATGAATTGTTTGTAATCAATTGTTTGTTATTTAAGTATAAAAGAGACATAACGTCTATAATAAATTCATTCGTTCATTAACAACCAGTAGTGTACTATTATTATCATTTTACGAATCTTCATTCCACAAGAACAAGTTCAAGTGCTTGGATCTTGAATCATCATCAATTTTATTGTTTATGCACAGTAAGATACGTCGCAATCATCGTTCTCACTGTATTGGACAGTAAGAGAACCTTAAATCAGTCAATTGTATTGGACAATTCTGATTTCACAAAACATTCGCAATCATCGTTCTAACTGTATTGGACAGTAAGAGAACCTTAAATCAGTCAATTGTATTGGACAATTCTGATTTCACAAAACATCCTGCTTCACTTCAAATTATTATTAACAAGTTCAGCAGCTACTGCAATAAATGGAAACTTGAAGTTAATCTTGAGAAGTCTGAAATTGTTATTTTTAGGAATGGAGGACGAAGAGCAGCGAGTGAAAAATGGAATATTAATGGTGCGGAAATAAAAATAAGAAACCAGTATAAGTATCTTGGCGTCGTCTTTACATATAATATGTCCTGGTCTGAACATCTGACAAAGAGGCTAGTAACATCAAAAAATGCAATCAACGCAACCTGGTCCAAATTTGAAAAAATAAATGTGTACCTCACTCACCAAAGTTTAAAGTCCGCGATTCAGCCACTAGATCAACAATGTATTACTGTGCACAAGTGTGGGGGTACAAAGAGTACATACAATGTAAAAAACTCCAAAGATTTTTCGCCAAGAGATGCTTTAACTTACCTGATAATACACCAAACTACGTAGTACATATCGAAACAGGTCTTCCCAAAGCATTTCTTACTACACTCAAGTACATTTGACATATTTGCGCAAAGTTTTCAGTTTACCCAGCTCTAGATTACCACGCGTGCTTTCAACTGCAGTTCTTCGCAAAAATATTTATTGGGCCCAGGAATGGTCAGGCCTTTTCCGTGAGACTGGCATCGTTGTTAACTATGAAACAAACAATTTTTAATGGAAAGATACTCACAACAAGCTTCTTATTAAGCTAAGGGAACAACAGTAGGAAGCGTCTACCGAACGCGCTTTACAATCGCAATTTCATGACGAATACTGCAATCTATCCTTCACAGAGGTACCCACCTATTTTAATGACTCAAATTCACTAGAAATGATAAGTCTGATCTTAAGAAGACGGTGTGGACTACTTAATTTGAATGCTAGGGCATTTCAGCAAGACACTGTTGGCTTATGCACGATGTGCAATCTTGATGCAACTGAGAACACCTACCACTTTGTTAGCATTTGTCCTATTTTCAAATCATACTGGAGAGTATTTCTAGGAGCTGAAACAATTGATCGCAGCGAGTTTCTTTAAATAATGAATGGCAAATGTTATTTAAATCTATATAAATTCTTAAAATATGCTTTTAATTATTATCGAAACTTAATTCAAAATGAATATAACTAAAGTAAATTCAAGCTAAGCTGAAATTTAAATATCAAAACTATTACCTGACAGACAACTTTAACAAGTCATTGTCCTAACTAATTTTGAAAACCAGCATTATAGTGTTTTTATAACTACTTTTTTAAGAAAATTAAATTTATTTATCTATCTATCTATATCTATCTTTATTTATCTGTGATATTTTAACCTTTAGTTTAAGCATTAAGTATATTTATTTATTTTTCTTAATCTGTGATATTTTTGATGAGTCAAAAGTACCCGATTTAGTTTATGTACCTATAGTTTTATTATTTATCTTCTCTTATCTGTGATATATATCTTTAGTTTAAGAATAGTTTATTTATTTACTTTCAGTTATCTGTGATATTTTAACCTATTTTAAGCATAGCTTTTTAATTTATTTATATATAATTTATTTCTTTGGTGTTAAGACTATTAATTTATCTCTATTTATTGTTTTCTGTGTACCTGCTTATTTATGTATAATATGTATGTATGCAAGTTGTTTTTGCGAAATTCGTAATGTTCCTCACATCTTAATAAAGTAACAACGAAGCCCGACTAGAATTGAAATGAGAACACGAGTTTATCTCAAGAAGTGGGCTCGGCCACACATTACCGAGACATAAAAAACTATCTTGCTGGTCCTTTTTTTTACGGTGTAAGTGACCTGTTACGGAGCCAGCAAAACACCTACAATTAAAGTAGGGTGAGAAGAATGGCTCCACGTTTAAAAAAAAATCAAAGTTTACCTGGTTAACTCCAAATTGGAGAAGAAAAGAAAAAAATAAAGCCGGGTCGCTTGCTTCTCGCCGCGGTGGTGATAATACGCCGTGGTGGTAGGCTGCACATAAGTAAATTTTTTCTAAATTTTTTTTTGATGTGGCATTTTCCTTGCAGCGCTCGTTTCGTGTAATTCATGATTCCTGAAAAGAAAGAAATATTAAATATGTTTTTCTTGGTGAAATATATAAGTAAATATTGCAGCAAAAATTCAAAGTTACAGAATTTGTTTTGTGTCTGGAAAAAATCCATGTGCATGTACAGAAAATTTTTCTTTACACCATATTAACCAGAAAAGAGGATATATTTCCAGGATTATTACTTTTAAATACTCTCAATACTTTGAGCAACATATTTTGGTAATAATTTTGGAAATATAAACGCTTTAAAATACTAAATTTTAAGAATTAATACTCACCTTGTCTAAATTGCTTCCTTCTTGATTGCTTACAAATTTGTTTGTGACACTTCATCTTTGTCTTGTTGATTATGTTTGATGTTTACTCTTTTATTTGCGCAGGCGAAAGTGGACTTCTATCTTCCTCGCACCTGAGGGAAAGGGGGTTAAGTAAACCAATGAAACTTCACTCAGTTTCAAAAGGAAAACCTCGGAGATCGTGAAAGAGGGCGGTTGTGCTGTGCCAAGCACTGCCGTCCATTAATCTATTTAAAAATAAAGTAAACGTTCTTTGGCAAATATTTTCAATTTTTATCTTGAATAAAAAAGTAACAGTGCAAAATTAAGTTAAAATATTCATCGGTCTACCGAAAACAACCGAGGCACAAATAGTGCCCAGCAACTAGTCATCCGAAAGTCCCGCAACATTCAGCACCGCTAGAAGACACTTCACGGAATTTAGCTGTAACTCTGGGGAGAGTTTACAGTTAAGGTAACAGGCTGAGCGGTAAACTTTTGGAATTGGCACCCACCGCGAACTTGGTGGCGAATTCGATCAACGTGTTCTGTAGCAGCAACTATCCTAACAGTGATTGTTAATTAATATAGACTTTCGAATTATTTTATATAAATATGAATCAAACGAAAATTATCTAAACATAGAAATCTATAAAGAAATAATTATTGTGAAAATCTAAAGACACTTCACGGAATTTAGCTGTAACTCTGGGGAGAGTTTACAGTTAAGGTAACAGGCTGAGCGGTAAACTTTTGGAATTGGCACCCACCGCGAACTTGGTGGCGAATTCGATCAACGTGTTCTGTAGCAGCAACTATCCTAACAGTGATTGTTAATTAATATAGTAACACTTTCGAATTATTTTATATAAATATGAATCAAACGAAAATTATCTAAACATAGAAATCTATAAAGAAATAATTATTGTGAAAATCTAAATTCTCTATCGAGCATTCAATATTTACATTTCAATGTAATCAACTAAAACAATATACTTCATTGTATCTTCTTATTAAATTGCTCAAACCCAAACTCATCTACAAATTGGTCTTAAATGTTAAAAATGACAGAAAAGAAAAAGAAAAAAAGAAATAACAATCAAACATTACTGTCATCCTTTGTTTTATCTAGCTATCTATACCTTTCTTATTGTATTTAGCTTTATTTTGTATATATTTTCATGTATAGTAGTGCAAAGACAGAGACACTCGTCTAAAGAAATTGTTTAATGGTTTTATGAGCAAGAACTATACATATTAGACCAAGAGCTAGCGACCGATTTACTCACCTCATTTTGGCAAGGCTAAGACTTTGGTCATAGAAAGATTGTGGCCCGACAGTTATAAAAATGCCCGTCTTACACTCCGGTACCCTCCATGAGGCCTTTAGTTCAAGGCTTGAAGATGTAAAAAATTAATTTTGATTAAACTTTCAACATGCTATTTTTATATAACAATCTGTCTTTTAGTTGAAAAATATTTTTCAGGTTTTGTCTTATAGAACCGGAATTTTCAAATCCAGTTTTCTCGTATACTACAAATCCAATTTCAATCAAATTTTGAACACAGGATGTCATTAATAATTAATTGTTTTCAAAATACATATGTATGTATGTGTATGTTGAATTTTTTAAACATTATTTTTTCAGATGCAAACTACAAGTTGCCATAAATTTACATACTCGAACAAATATCAAAATATAAGAAGATAGAGAAGTCGAAAAAAGTGGGTCCGACAATTATTCTGTCTGTCTGTCTGTCTTAAAAACGGCTCCTATGATTTTGATAAAACTTTCTGAATTATGTTTTCTGTGCGAATTTCAGGGAAAGTCTTATAACGGTACCTCCCATATAGGACCGGTTTTTGAAATCCGATTTTCTCGGAAGCCACTTGACGAATTTCGATAAAAATTTTAAAGTAAAAGCCCTTTTATAATAGAAATAATATACATTCTTAATTTTTTAAAAAAAAAAGTTTTCAATTTTTTTTTTAATTTTTTTTTTTTCCAAAAACTTTTAAATATATTTTTTTTTTAATTTTATTTTTTTTGATAAAAATTACAAAAGGCTAGAAGTTGGCATACTCAAAAAAAAAATCCTACTAATATTATAAATGTGAAAGTTACGATGTTTGGATGTTTGGATGTTTGTTGCTAACTAACGCCAGAACGGCTAAACGGATCTGGATAAAATTTAGCACAGAGATAGCTTATAGTCTGGAATAGCAGATAGGCTATTTTGTATATCGGTAAAATGTATGGTTCCCGTGGGATAGATTTGTTTATTTTTTGAAATTACACCAGAATGGATGAACGGATCTGAATGAAATTTAGCACAGAGATAGATTATAGTCTGGAATAGCCTATTGTATGGTCCCCGTGGGATAGGTTTGTTTTAGTTTTTGAAATTACACAAGAATGGCTGAACTCATCTGAATGAAATTTAGCACAGAGATAGATTATAGTCTGGAAAGCATATTGGCTACTTTTTATCCCGGTAAAATGTATGGTTCCCATGGGATAGATTTGTTTTAATTTTTGAAATCACACCAGAATTGCTGAACGGATCTGAATGAAATTTAGCACAGAGATTGATTATAGTCTGGAATAGCCTATTGGCTACTTTTTATTCCGGTAAAATTTATGGTTCCCGTGGGATAGATTTGTTTTAGTTTTTGAAATTACACAAGAATGGCTGAACGGATCTGGATGAAATTTGGCACAGAGCTAGATTATAATCTGGTATAGCGCATAGGTTTCTTTTTATCACGGTTAAATGTAGGTATTAAATTATAAAGCTATAAAAGAAGAAGAAGCTAGATTACGTTAGACTATACTCCTCAAGCTACAGTCTATACTTCTTGGTTCTTGATCAGCTGAAAAGCGAGCGAAGCCGCGGGTAAAGGCTAGTTGGAATATATTTTCGAAAAGTTTTTCAAAAAAAAAACTGTTTTTTTGAAAAAACTGGTCGAACGACTTTGAAAAAATTTTTCGTAAAAATTCAAAAAAGTAAAGGAAACCTGATGGCTTACTTCATTTTCTGCAAAAAACGTTTTAGGTATTGATTTTAAAGTGATTTATAAAATTTCTTATGATTTTTGCAACACTTTTTTTTCCCAAAATCTGAAGCCTTAAGACCATTGTAACACATTAACACACTTTATTTGTTTGTTAACATGAGTTTATGCAACTACCGATCTCTAGGAATTTTATCGCCAAGCTCTACACAGCGGGTAGCAAAATTGTTTCCTATTAAAACGGATGAAATTTTTTCTATCTTGACTTAAACGAAATTTAGTTTTCAGCGTCTTACGGAGGGTTATTGACCGAATAAACGTCTTACACTTGAAATGTGTGTTTGTTTTTATGTCATCTTAATTATGTGTGAATACCAGCCTTGCTGAAATGAGGTGAAGGGGGTAATTTTTTTATTTTTTTTACACCTTCAAGCCTTGAACTTAAGGCCTCATGGAGGGTACCGGAGTGTAAGACAGGCATTTTTATAACTGTCAGGCCTCAATCTTTCTATGACCATAGTTTTAGCCTTGCCAAAATGAGGTGAGAAAATCGGTCGCTAGCTCTCCGTCTATATACTCTATCGCAATGTGAAGCCATGTTGGCATTCGAATAATAATCAACTGAACAGTAAGGCCATACATTCCAGCCTCCGATGTACTCATATTTTAATTAATTAGAAAGAGATAGACTAAGTTCCTAAGTATTGTAACATTATATAAAAAGTCTCAATAAAATACATACATACATACATCAGTTTCAAAAGTCAATTCAAAATGAATTATAGCGTTGCCAGATGGGGTGAATTTAAGGAAAATTTCTCGATTTACACTTGGACTTGTTAAATATGAGCAAATTATGTGATTTGGTTTAAGATATTTATTAAGTATAAGTTTGTGTATGTTATGATGGACAAAATCAATATTAGTGCAATATGTAGGTATGTAAGTTAAGTTTTAAGTATGTGGGCCAGGGGTATTTTGCAATTTAAGGATAAGGATAGGAGATACCACTTATATTTATATTTTTTTTAGATATGAATTGAAATAGTTATCTCACTCAGATGTAGAGGTGTAACTATTTACTTACATGAAAATGAAGACTGGGGTTGACCTTTGTTTGATTTCATGGTCAAAGCTCATTTTGATCAAATTATAGCAACATTTAAAACGACCGTTTTTCATTTGAATCCAGAATTCAAGTTCATTAAAAGATTCATCGTTTTGAGTGACTTTCCAAGTTTTAAATTGAAAAGTTTTCAATAAAATCGATAGAAAACAAACAATTTTAGTGAGAAAAAAAAAGAACTATAAGACGACGGAGAATATTTGCAGAAAAATTGCTGAAACTAATTTTATTAATTCACCAATCATTGCAGAGGTTTGGGTTCTACTTTCCTGAGTTGCCAGGGACTGCACCAGCGGGCCCGAGCCTCTGCCATTTTTTTTTTTACCAGCAGTGAAGATTCTTTGAGAGGAAGCTTTCTTTTGAAACGGAACAAAAGAGCAGTATTCATCTCTAAAAAAAACCCTGTAGTGTCCTGGATTTTGTGTTTATATACGCGAGTGATATTAATATCAAAATCCCAGGAGGATACAGACTTTTGAGTGGTAGTTTTTGTGAAGAGGAGAAGCTTCACTGAGTTTACTTTTGTAAAGAATAAAGTTCTCCACTTATATATTCAACTTTTTTTTTATTTTATTGTCAAATTGAAAAGTGAAATTTTAACTTGTGCTGGATTTTCTTTTGATAATTTGACAAAAAAAAACCAAGATAAAACTACAGCAAATACAGTTCGTCGTGGTGCTGCCGGCAGGACAACGAGGGACCAAAAATTCTGTAAGCCCTAAGTATTAAGACACAAAGGTCAAATATAAGACCAGCGTAATATTTCACTTTTCTTCAGGTAAGTTTGTATTGTTTTATTACATACACATTTTTTTTAGTTTTTAAAAATTTTGAATTTACAAATTTGTTTATTTAATAGTTTATTTTGTAGCTGGAGAGCTCAATTTTTATGAAGGATTCAAATAAAATTTATAAAGTAGTTTGAAATTTTTTTTGTTATGAATTGCTAATCTTTTTCAGCTAAAGGTGTGTGGAGGCGGACAAAGCCGTCCTGATGAAAATTCCGGTAGTATGACATGACCAAATTACTTAACACTACAGACAGTTTGCGACTGGTTGGTAATTTTAGGGGTTACTTCCGAGCATCGGCCATGGAAGTAACGTTCGGAAGTATCTTTCAGATACTTGGGTGGGTTGGCCAGGCCTTCCTCAATACCATCAGACGAGCGCTTGGAATTTAGTTGTGCGGTACCTGGAGGGAGATAAAAAAGTAAAGTGCTTTAGTTTTAGGGTTTAGATTAAAATAGTTTTAGGAGTTATATAAGTTTATATTCGTACAAACGAATTTGACCCTTCTACTTTCCCAAAAAAAAGTCCCCCGTGGACCCCTGACTCGCAACAAGTCCCAAATTAAAGTTTTGTATTCAGGAACAAATTTTTATATGGACATAACAATGTATTTCATTAAGAAAAAAAAAAATATTTAAAACATCATGTTTTATTGTATGGAGGAATTGGTACCTTAATAATTATTTTAGTGTTATATGTTTACCTCATCGTAACTTTAATCCATCTTCTCTTGACACTGCCATCTGCCAATCAAGAAAACAAAACCGGTCTGACCGGTTTTTGAACCAATCACGCTTAAATGAATCAAAAGGCGCGTACCAGTTTCTTCCACGCTGCAATAAACATATTGGCGTTGTTTATACTATGATACAAATTATGCAAATGCAGGATACTAAGTGAAGCATTCCAAAAACAAAAATTTATTTTATAAGTTTTAGAAGTACACCACTGTCATAGGACTTTAACAAAGTAAAAGTAGAACTCATTCAAACCAATTAATAATAATACCATTCTTGGCAGCCCCGCCCACGATCCATACAAAATTGCCCATTGGAGAACCATTACGGCATTAGGTAATGGTTCGCCTGTGTAAATACCTATGCAATAAATTTCGACGATATGATGCGCGAGCTTCTGCAAGATATTTATTGCAGAAGAAATTCCAAGAATCCATATGACAATATAAAAGCTATTGCAACAAAATTCTACAAGGCTTTCGTTAGTTTACTTGCAAATCGAAACGCGGCTTAAGACTTAAACTTTTATTGGTGAATTAGGAATTGAATTCGGTACGATTTGTACTTCTTATTTTTAGCACTCTTTTAAATAACATTAAAAGAGCAACACTTATCAGCTTAAATAGAGACAAAAAATTTTTGTATAGAGGCCACGTGTCCGTGGAAATAAAATGTGAGCATGCATCGGTTAGCACGTGCTTTGAAGCCTAGCCATGTGCAAATATTTTTATTTCTTTAGTTCCACAAAAAATTGGATTTGTGTGAAAGCAAGTAAATAAATGTACCTAACTGGAAAATGTTAGATAGGGTCGATGTAGCGTTTGATTTGCTCCTTTATGATTTCTTAGTCACGTGTCGGTCGTATTACTTGGGACATATCACTCCTCTTTTAAAATAACCACTTCCTGAAATACTTACTCTTCTTTGTTTCTTAATTTTATTTGATGGTTAATAAATAAGCATGAGGTTGTGCGTTTTTTCTTACATCAGAGAAAAAATACAAGTAAACATCACAGAAACACAAACAAGGGTGGTTTAAAAATTAATGTTAGCACTGCCTGTTATTCACCAGTTGTCAAGGGTGTCAAGCCAGGCGTTTAAGAGGTTAACTATAATGTATCCATAATCAGATTTCATTAGTTTAGTTATGGAGCGTCTTTTTCGTCCATTGTGCGTATTAGCTGTGAAATAGGTACCATTATTATTTAAACATTTTATGCACAGAAATAATAAAAAATGCCTGCTTTGTTAGAAATATGTTCACATTTAAAATCTTTATTATTGTTAACCACATGTAACATGAAAGATGTTATGGCTTGTCGGCTTCAGAAGAAAGTTATTTAGCATTTCAAAGCAATCTGAAACATGTCAGCTTAAATTTTCCTTTGATTAATAATAACTTACTGTAAGAGTTAACTTAAACGCCAACTAACTAAAACACTTTCGGGCGTATTCATAGATGATGTTTAAGCTGTTGCTAAGAAAAACTGGAGTTTACCTGATGAAGTTTCCATAAGCTAAACTCCAGTTTAGCTTAGCAACAACTTAAACATCATCTATGAATACGCCCCTTTATTTTTACTTGCGATTGTAGGTACCTATTATGAAGCAAGTTATGGATTCGTGCAAAATAAAATAAAATGCACGACTGGGTCGCACGAACTTGTTCTCGTGTGTGACAGTGGGCTTGGGGATTGAGATTTTGATAAAAATAAATTTTTTAAAATTCTGAAATAAATACTGTAACTAATCTCAGCTGAAAAAAATACGCCCTTTTATTTCTTGGATTAGTTCACAATCTGTGAAGCGCTTTTTGACAAAAAAAAAAGTTTTGTTTGAAAAACTTTCTGAAAACATTTTTCAAAAAAAATTCAAAAGTGCCAGTTCATATAGTTATTCAGCAAATAGGTACCTTTATTTTATATATAATTTTTGAAAAAAATTACTGGGCAGTTCTCAAAATATGAATTTTTTTAAAGTGCTTTTAAAACAGATTGAATAAAAACGATTAAGCCCGGCTCTATCTGGTACCTGTCAAGTAATGTTTTCTTTATCATTTTGGATTTGCTCGGAAACGGCCTTGCTGATTTGATTAAACTCAAAATGTAAGTTACCTAAGACATTTCTAACAAAACTGCGTTTTTTGTTTTAAGCTTAAATGGTCCTTTAAAAAATCAGGTTCAAACGGCTTTTTTCAAATGGCCCTACGTTCGCAACGGCATGATTGAATGTGTTCAAACTTTTTTTTGGCATAATTCTTAATAGTTTTCTATATGATGGCGTTGCAGTTTTTCCAGTGAAGCATTTCTAAACGGTGGATCGACTTCACTCAAACTGTGTTTGGTATAGTTCCTTACAGCCACCTATTAGATGCTATTACATTTTTTTCAGCTACTCTTTTTTAAATGGCGGCTCCTTTAAAACGAGCCACCAGGTTTAGGGCAATTTTTTTCGTTTTTCTAATTTTTAATAAACTTTGTGTGTTATATACAAAGAAGGCTGCGAAGAAAACTGCATTTTTAGTTTTTGCCTACAAACGATTGTAACGGAAATTGGTTTTAACAGTTTTATTAATTTGGCCATGAGCGGACATTTATATAATTTATAGCACCCAGAAGATGACATCTTAATTTTATATACTAATGGTTTCTTAACGTTAAAACCCCGTATATCGATTTTTCAATTTGAAACAAATTTTTCGTACCTTTTACCAATTTAAAAAAAAAATAGTAGTTGTTATTGCTCAAAAAGTTTGTAATCATCACAAAGCAACTAAGTGCGATCCAGTCGTGCATTTTACTTAAATTAAAACCAGTTTAGCCGTTTTCGAGAAAAATAATCTTTAACGTAACGGTTATATCTTACGTACACCGTTAAAAAAAATTCAATTTACCCTCTGTACAATGCCTTAAAACTTTATACACAACATTTGAAGCAATTCGGTCCACCGGCTTAGGCTGTAGGTTTCTATACATACATACAGACAGACAGACAGACATACAGACGGACAGAATTTTTAGACCATCTTTTTTTGTCTTCGCTATTATAGTAATGTCATGTGTTGATGCAAATGCACCCTAAGTCAAAGGTATTACCACTAATCGATAGAGGGCCCAGAACCTAAACTACCATAACAACCAACTTCACACGGTGCCGTGACATAAGGCCATGTGTCATAAGGCCATATTTCGAATTATGGCCTTATGACGCTTTTGTAAAGCGTCATAAGACAATATTCGAACATATGGCCTTATGACGCTTTACCAAAGTGTCATAAGGCCATATACTTTTGTGACATAGGGGCATATTAAAAAAAACCAATTGAGAATAAGAAGAACCTGTTCTTACCGTTGTAATATTAAAAAGGAATGATAATTTTCAATGATCCGAAGAAACAAATTGCGCGTTTTTCATTGTTAAGTTTGATTTCGAGTGGAACGCGTTGTTTAGTGTGCAAAATAGAAAATTCAAGTGACGTGATATATAATTTTGAATTTTGTGAAGGTTTGAGAAGAGGCAGTAATATTCTTTATATTCCTGAAACCAAACATCTCTATCGTTTCAAATATAGTTCTAAAATAAGTAGACATTACATCTGCTACAATAAAACGTGTAATGCTAGTGCTATTGTTGACTTTCATAACCAAACTCTTGTGCGCATACCAAAATCTAGTGCTCCAGCTTCACATAAGCATCCAAACAGTGAAGAACTTAGGAAAAAAATGTAATTGCAAATTCTTTTAACTTTAATTATCATATTGACATGACTTTGATTAAAAAAAAAAATTGCTTAAAATTCTCGCGAATTCTCGTCAATATGATAATTAAAGTTAAAAGAATTTGCAATTACATTTTTTTCCTAAGTTCTTCACTGTTTGGATGCTTATGTGGAGCACTAGATTTTGGTATGCGCACAAGAGTTTGGTTTTGAAAGTCAACAATAGCACTAGCATTACACGTTTTATTGTAGCAGATGTAATGTCTACTTATTTTAGAACTATATTTGAAACGATAGAGATGTTTGGTTTCAGGAATATAAAGAATATTACTGCCTCTTCTTAAACCTTCACAAAATTCAAAATTATATATCAAGTCACTTGAATTTTCCATTTTTCACACTAAACAACGCGTTCCACTCGAAATCAAACTTAACAAAGTGACATACAGCCATAATGGTCTTATGACACTTCTGAAAGCGTCGTGAGGCCATATGTTCGAATATGGTCTTATGACGCTTTACAAAAGCGTCATAAGGCCTTATGTCACGGCACCCTTCACACATCCTTAACCTTCATGTTTTTTCTTAATTTCATTTTTACATTCGTACATCAAACTAACCTAATTTCAACGTTCAAGCCACAAGGTTGCTTGCAGCACTGCCTTTTATATTTAAGTAAAAAAGTTAATGATTAAACTCAAAAGACCTTAAGAGACTAAGTAAGTTAATGAGTTCCTATTACAATGTTATTTACAATAAGTTTCTCTCTTTAATAAAGGTTTGTAACTCGCTTCATGAATTAAGACTAATTGCGTCTTTCCTTTTTTGGCGTGTTCACAAATATCTTGGGGTTGCGACTAGAAAGCATAAAAACCTCGATCCGGCTAGTTTAAGAAAATCATCAAGAATATCTATACCAGATCTTGCAAGAGATGGGTCATTTAATTGTCGCAGTTGTGATCAGCCTGACTCGGCCGACGACATGGTCCAATGCGACAGGTGCGAAGCATGGAATCATCTTATTTGCGAAGGAGCTAACCAGAGTATAGAAGACAAATCATACGTTTGCGCATATTGTTCAGGTTAGAGTAGGAATTTTTCTAGCTTTCCATTAACTTCCTCTAAATCTTTTGTGAGACTAACCAAGGAAGAAGCAGCCCAGAAACAAAAACCAAATGCTTTTGACATCGAAATTATCCCTGAGCCTTCTGAATATGGGTTTGTGTGTACCTCAACAGTGGATGTAAAAACCGCTGCGAACCCCACGTGCCTTACAACGTGTTCCGCGCCAAGTGCAGCCAATGCTGCTGCCAATCGTGGAACTCTAGCACCATTTTGTTATTCATCGAAGCCTTATTTCACCACGACGTTAATCACTGTGTTTCCATTAACTTCCTCTGAAGCTTTTGTGAGACTAACCAATGAAGAAGCAGCCAGAAACAAAAACCAAATGCTTTTGACATCGAAATTATACCAGAGCCTTCTGAATATGGGTTTGTATTTACCTCAACAGCGGATGTAACAATCGCTTCGAACGCCACGTGCCTTAAAACGTGTTCCGCGCCCAGTGCAGCCAAAGCCGCTGCCAATCGTGGAACTCTAGCACCATTTTGTTATTCATCGAAGCCGTATTTGACCACGACGTCAATCACTGTGTTCACAACATGTGCTGAAACACATTCGGCGACCGGTGTGACCAACGTTCTAAAAAATCGTGGGCCCTCGGCAAACGAGTATAGCATGCCGCTGCCTTCTACGTCGGCAGGATTATACAATGTGTCTACAAATCATGGACCCCCGGTCGCTGAGTCCTCTGCGTCTGCGAACTTATTTGACGTAAGCTTACACAACGCCATTAGAAACTCCGTGCCTAGTGCAGCCGAAGATGCTGCCAAAAGTTGAACCCAATTATTTCCTCCCAGTTCGGCACAGTATTGAGTGTCTGCACAGTCGATCGGTGTATACGCAACTTGTACTAGCAAATATGCCACCGAAGTACAATTTACAACTAGAGCAGCCGATGCCATCACCCATAACGGACTTCAGTGCTTCCTATTCTAATGCTCATACTGTAAATGCTACACACGAAACTAAAGAACGTTCTACTGCGTATAGTGCGGTCGAAGCTGCCGCCATGCGTGGGCTTTACATTCCTGTGATTCGTAACAATAGAGCACCATCGAGTAGATGTTACTTCTTCGAGATCTTCAAAGTCAAATACGGATAAACTTAAAATTGAACTTCAGAGAATCGAGGAAGAAAAGCAGGTACAAGAATGTCTTGATAAAGAAGAACTCAGTTTAAAAAAAGAAAAGGAGGCAGACTGTTTGAACAAAATATAAAATAATTAACCGAGTTATAGATTCATCCAATAAAGAGGATGAAGAATGTGGTTTCGAGTCTACAATACCTCCGAAACAAAATATCAATACGTGGAGGGCTGGTATTCCCAAAAGTTATTTTCACTCCACCTCGAATGCCGGAACACATCCACCAGAATTTACGCCAACTGCCTGTCAGCCTTTAAATCAAACCAATGTAAACGAGGTTTATAATTGCCAAGTACCAACTTGTACAGCGAAAGCTAATCATCGGGCCGACTTCTTTCATCAATATAGAGGAGGTGCTGATTTGTATGCAGATAGACAACAATCAACATTTAAGCACTTCGTTAACGAGCATGCAACGAACGTCACTTTTCCGGTGCCAACTCATGGGCCACAGATGTCTGTGCATCGCATTGATCATGTTCAAGGAAGCTTATGCAATTGCAGAGGCTCCCAATGGAGTTCTTGTCAATGCTACCACTTCATCGAACGCTGAAAAGAATTCGCGAAGCAGAAACTGGGATAAAGGAGTGGTAAACGCCCACCATAAAGAAGGCGGCCAACCTATTAAACAATCAACAACTAAATGTTGCCTTTGCAGTTTGTCCTGTGCTTCAGTGGAGGATTGTCAACATTTTCTGATGCTTAATCATACGGCTCGGTGGGCTGAAGAAAGGAAACAAAAATTTTGCAGTAGGTGCCTTAAAAGACACCCTCGTCATAAATGTAGTTCACTAGTCTCCTGTGGAATAATCAACGGTGAATCAAAACATCACAAGCTTCTTCATAAAAACGAGCCATGTACCTTCAACGCTTATGAAGCTGCAAGGGTTGGAGCTCACGCAAAATGTAGCCCGAACACTTTTAACTTCAAAACAAATCCAGTTCTGTTAAGGATTGTTCCAGTTCTTTTATATGGAGAGAACGTTAAAGTGAAGGTGTCCGCTCTTCTGGACGACGGTTCTTCGGATACTTTGCTGGACGAAGAAGTGGCTAAGCAGCTCAACGTCAAGGGTGAGAAGCGTCCACTTTGTTTAAAACGGACTGGAAATACGTCCCGTCTCGAAAGTTAGTCCGAACTTATCAACCTTCAAATATCAGGAATAGGAGAGGACGCAGAGAGATTCCATCTTACAAACGTTCATACTGTTCAAAAGCTAGCTCTTCCTGCTCAAACGTTCAATAACGATTAGCTCCAAGAGAAATTCAAGCATCTGAAAGAGACTTTCTTCGACTCCTACAATCAAGCACTTCCCCGACTACTCATCGGTTTCAACAACGCTAATCTCGGACAGCCCATAAAAACCAAGGAAAGAGGTTGGAAAGAACGCGTCCAAAACTCGACTTGGATGGGTGGTCCACGGAATTTGTGTCAATGAAGCGAACACTAAAATAGAAACCCACAATTTTCATATCTGCGGCTGTAACGACCAGTCCTTGCATCGATTAGTAAACGACTTCATCTGCGACGATAACTTTGGAGCATCAGACTCAAACAAAGCTCTGATGTCAGAAGATAATAACCGAGCACTAGAGATTCTCAAGAGTCATACGGTTCAAAAAGATGGTAAGTACGAGACATCGCTTCACTGGAAATGCGATGACGTACGTCTTCCGGACAGTTACCCAATGGCCAGGCGAAAATGCCTTCAAAAGCGAATGAGCCAAAATCCAGACTTAGCAAGGATATTGGAAAATAAAATCCAGGAGTACGAATACTAAGGGTACGTTCGAAAACTAACACAACAAGAAATAAATGAAAATCAAGGCCACTTGTGGTATCTGCCAATATTTCCAGTGCAAAACGTCAATAAACCCGGCAAAATAAGAATTGTGTGCGATGCTGCCGCTGCTGTTTCTGGAACCTCACTCAACGACTCAACTCTTTTCTGCTTAAGAGGCCTTTTCATGAATGTGGGAACTATTTGTAGAACCCATTCATAATCCAAGGCTCAGTGCTACCACTTCAGGAAAAAAAAATCGAAGCAGATTTGAAGAAAAAAGTGAAGTAGATTGAAAAAATCGAAGTAGATTTCAAAATTAACCTTTTTTATAAAAATCTACAACAGGGTGGGCCTTTTAGTGGTTTATTTATAAGTCGTAGGTTATTTTGACATTGACAGCTGTTTTCAGCTCAAAATCTTGAAAGATAGTCAGTATCATACCTCCGCGGAACGAAATGAGTGGCTTTATGCTTGAACAGCGTTGGAAAATTTTGAAAACTTATTTCCAAAGTGAATGCTGTGTAAGTTCGTTGGTGCTAAGAGCAGCTTGAATTGGACAACGATTTTCGGCGAAAGATCAACTTTTCTAACAAACAAAATGTCTCGGGAAAACTCGCCCATTGTTGTCGAGAAGCCAATGCATCCACAAAGAGTGTGACATTTTAGTGCGAATTGTGAAGTGTTCATCGTTCATCGGTTATTAGACCATTTTTCTTCGTAAATGAGGCTGGGAACAACGTTTCTGTCAACGTTGGGTGTTACAGAGCAATGTGAAGACATGGATTTGGACGACCTCTGCTTCATGCAGATTAACGCGCTATGAAACACAGCCCACTCTACAATCGATCTTTTGCTCACTAAATTCCGAAATCGTGTTATCGATTGGCCGCCTCGGAGCTGTGATTTGACTACTTTGGACTTTTTTCTGGGAAACCGTGAAGGACCGACGTTATGCCAACAATCCGGAAGTGATTATATCACCTAAGGCCAATATTTACCAAAAATCCGTGAGCTACAGCCCGGAAAAAAACTTGGGTTTGGACACCTTCTAAATTATTAATTTTTTTTAATAGCCTTAATTCAATCAAACGAAAACCAAACTAAAAGGCTTTCAAACTTCCGAAAGTATATATTGTTTCATAACACTTTTTAATTAAATTTAACAAAAAAAAATTATTATCATCTTCATTTCTACATGTGTAGTTTGTAAACCAAAAATTAGAGTGAAATGGAGAAAAAGGGTAGATTTCGCCTTTTTCTGTAAAATTGAAGTAAGTTGAAACAGATATTTTTAAAATGAAGCAGATTTCAGTATTTTGGTGATGGTGCGAAGTAGGTTGTAGATTTTAAATTAAAAAAAAAAAAAAAAGAAGCAGATCTACTTCAATTGAAGTAAAGTGGTAGCGCTGGCTCAACCCATTATGGATTACATATAAAGAATCTACAAAACTCAAAAAACGTGCGAAAAAAACCATCACCCTCTTCTTGAAGTGTATGAGTGTATCGAAGGCATAATATTATTATACTGAACTTATTTGTTGTCGTCTTTCTGAATGGTGTATGTATCCTTTCTTTGGATTTGTGTATATACAAATAATGTATCTAGTTTATTGTTGTTGCGTTTGGTATTCGATATGGGTTTAGTGTAGTTGTTGTTGTTGAGTGCAGCCTTCCGCGTGCAGGTACCTAAAGAGATTTATAATGTGAAGATGGAAAAATTCAGAATAAAAGAATTTTGTACTTTTCGTATTAAACATCAGACATACGAAATTAGTTTGGGTGAAAGCCAAAATTATTGAAATGTGACAGCGTTTTACTAAAAATTATTTAATTAAAAAGCAATGTTAACAGTTACAATGCCATATGATATACCTTTTTGTAAGGCAAAAAATGTCTCCTTTTATTTTATTTTTAAATAAAGTTGTTTCAGTGAACAGTGAACAGTTAATCTTCAAACTCATTGTAAAAAAAATGCAAACTTTTTTTTAAATGTTACGTAATTAAGTACTTATCTTTTTTTTTGTTTCCAAAATTCAATGCTCTTATTATTTTAAAGTCTAAAACAGGAAACCAGCTGTTTTGTACTTTTTGCGAAAATCAAAAAAGACGAATACGAGTTTTTTTTTAAAGAAAAACATTTCTTTAAGTTTTTATGTCAGTTTTAAAGAATTAGAGGATTAACCTTCGTTTTATTGTTCTTATATATCCAAGAACTTACAAGTATATACGACAAAATAACGAAGTACGGGATTAATAATAATGTGTGCTACCTAAAGATATATAATTTCTTTTCTAGCAATGTATTTATCTTTAGGTAACACATATTTTGTATTTAAGTAAAACAAACAGATAGGACCCTTCGAAGCGGCGCCGTCAAATACAATAACAAAACAAAATTGATAGTTAAATTTACAGGTGTTATGAATATAAAAGGGTAGAATAGGAATCATCACCTTTTTATTGTAGTTTGAATGTAAAACTCTATATGTCAATGGTTGTTTTGAAATGAGCCTAAAATTTTGACAAATAAGTAGGTGTTATAATTATTTGATTATGTACATACATTAGTAATTTTATGTACATACTAAAGTAATTTTCTTTGACTATATACTCTTTATGATTTGGGGTCTTTTTCCACACCACCCATGGGGTGAGACAATCGGCACGTTTTTTTTTCTTGTGGTTTCCCCTATAGGCCTAGTCCACGATCAGAACATGAAAATAGGTTTTTTTCTACTAACATTTATGTAAAATAATCAGTTCAAGTACTATCTATATTATTTCCATTGCTTGTTTGGGGAGTTCGTACTTTCATACCACGAGGGATGCGGGGATCTGCAAGCTCCGGCAAGAGCCAATCCTTATAAAAAGATGAAAGTTTGCTCACCCTTTGTTTTTTCCAAAATTCATCATCTTTTTCTATTCTTTCAATGTAAATCTATGTATTCTTTGTTGACTTTCAGGCAGCCTTTGATTCAATTGATAGAACAGCGATGTTTTACAAACTTTATAACACTGGGATGACTTCGAAGTTTCGGAGAGTCCTGGAAAACCTGTATGATGGTAACCATGCCACAGTATGGAACGGTGACAAAATGTCGGATTATTTCGGAACTTCAATGGGACTAAAGCAAGGATGCCCCCTGAGCCCAAATCTATTTGCTTTATTTATCGACGATCTTATTTACTGCTTACCAGGTAGGATAGAATTTGCTGGAATGGTGATCAAAGCTCTCATATTTGCTGATGTTGTTGTGTTTTTTGCATATTCACCTGCAACATTACAATTAATTATCAATCGGCTTGGTATGTACTGCAGGTCGTGGAATTTAACGATCAATATAGGCAAATCCAAAGTGATGGTTTTTAAAAAGGGGTATGGCAGAATGTCGAGGAATGAGAAATGGCACTTAAACAGTGAACCAATTGAAGTTGTAAGATCCTACAAATATCTTGGTGTTATTATAACCAGTAATCTTAACATGGAGAACCATTTAGCAGATAAACTTATAAAAGCTAAAAGCGCCATTAGTGCGACATTAAAAAAATGCTTTGAAAACAGCTTGATTTCCCATAGTGTTAAATACAAGGTTTTTATCGCAGTTTCAGAATCCGTGATGATGTATGCGGCGCAAACTTGGGGATTTGAAAAATACGAAACGCTTGAGAAATTGATGAGATTTTATGTAAAAAGATGTTTCCAGCTACCGAGAAATACCCCAAACTACATGATAAACATTGAAACTGGATTGTCACCCCTGTTTATTAAAACACTTAAGTTACATGTTGACTATCTATTGAAAGTGTTTAATATGTCAAACGAAAGATTGCCAAAAGTAATAGCTATTTTTACTATCCAGAAGAAAGGACTTTGGTATGAAAAACTCAAGGAGCTTGCAGACTATTGCGACGTTAACCTGAATTTAAGTCAATGGATTAATGACAGAAAGGCTGCAGAAGATTGCCTTTACGGCTTAATATCAAAAGTTGACGAAAAATATAGGGTTGACACTTGACTGTATCAACAAGGCGACTTCTTCTGTTCATAGAGCAACTTACAGCATACTGAACCATAACTTGTGCGAAAAACAATATTTTCGGGCTGAAAACAGTCAAAAACTAATATCGGCAATATTCAAAATGAGAGGAGAGCTGAATCCAATTCAAATAGTAAACAATATTTGAGTGAATCAACACTTCATAAGATGGCTGTGGGCAACATGAGCATTGAAGACCTTAAATTTCTTCTTAACGACTCTATTCGGGTCTCGATTAAGGATCTTGCAACAAAGAAGGACGTGGCGGCCATTTCTGTTGAGATACAAGAACTTCGGTGCCAAAATAAACAACTAAGCGGTCAGCTGTCAGACATGCGAGCGCGGTGTGATGATCTTGAAAAACAATTTGAACTACTTTTCCGAAAGACTCACGAATGTGATTTAATAATGCATATACCGCGAGATGCAAACTCAACGGCTGAAGAATTAGCAAGACAGACTTGTGCTGGTCTTTTAAACTTAAAGAACATTAGCGATTTGCCAGCAAAGAAAATTCGAGAAATCCCAACAAAAAACCCACACAAATCTCTGGTGTCAGTGCAATTGCAATCGGGGGAGGTGGTAGCGGATGTACTAAGTGTGGCAAGAAATTTAAAGAACACTGGCATTGTTATTCACCGCGAACAAACAGTACAATATCGAAAACGCAGACAAGCACTAATGATTGTTAAAAATAAGTTAAGAGAAATTAACAAAGATCCAAAAATTTTAGTCAAAAATGAAAAACTAATCATAAACAATCGCGAATTTGTTTACAAATTGGGAAGTGGGGTTTGCCTCATGTCAGCCGATGACAATTTCTTCATCTGTCAAATGTTTGGGGAATCTGCTTTATCTCTTTTTATACCATATACAACAGAATCCACAACACAATCCACAAGCAAACACAACAGTGTCGGTAACGTAGCTCAGCCAAGATCGAGCTCACAACATCGAAATGATAGAGATGAGCAGTAGGAACTCGCCGTCTGCCAAAATAAAATCTTTTTAAACATTTTAAGCTATAACATTACAGGGCTTAAAAATAAAATTTTATTCCCTGAATTTTTTAATTACGTAAATGAATTCGATATTTTTATATTAATAGAAACTTTTATTGAGGAGGGCAAAGAGATTGATTTTTTGAAATATTTTAGTGGATTTTCATTGAAATGGCTACCTGCAAAACGAAATAGTGTATATGGAAGGGCCAGCGGTGGTATACTTTGTGATATAAAAAATAGCACGGTTGGCAAGGTTGCTAGATTTAGCCAATATTTAAACACACAAATAATTGAGCTTTCACTCCCAAAGAAAAAACTTAATATTGTTCCTGTGTATCTTAACTGTACCAATTGGACAAATGATTTTGAGAATCTTAATGATCTTTTATTAAATGGTTGCTCGAATGACTTAATGATAGTTGGGGATTTCAATGCCAGAATAGGTTCTTTTCAAAACTCACATTCCCCGGTAGTGTCTTTGCCTAACAACTTTTGTGAGAAAAGAGAATCGAAAGATGCGACTGTGAATAATCAAGGCAAACGTTTAATAGAAATGTTTGATAGTTTCAGCCTGTATGTGCTCAACGGAGTTTCAAAGGATGACTGTCGTGGTGAACTCTCCTTTATTGGAGGTCAGGGCAAGTCTTTAATTGACTATGCTGCTATCAATGGTGACTGGATGAACTATGTGACAAATTTTGAAATTCAAAGTAAAAACTTTTCAGCACATCTCCCATTAGTGATCTCTTTTGATGCAACCTGTGAAATACCCCAAAGGCAGCCAATCTTAGTAAGAAAATTGAAATGGAGAGAAGACTTTCAAGCTCGATATAAAAGGAATCTTGATCGTGAATTAGAAGAGAGCTCAACAGCAATCTCGCAGATGCAGAGTACTGACCAACTGCTGAATCACATACAAAATGCTATAATAAAAGCAGCTCCTCAAAACCTAAATTCGAAAAACAATGAACGGAAAAGCTTGTGGTTTGATGCAGAGTGTAGGAAGCTGAGAAAAACTTGTTTCGCGCTTTTAAATCTATTTAGAGCTACAAACTCAGATATATTTAAAACTCAGTATCTAAATAAAAATGAAAGCTATAAAAAACTGTGCAAAATGAAGAAAACCAACTTCTACAACTCGCTTGCACGCAAGCTCGAATTTTCTAAAAATCCAAAGGAATTTTGGAAAATCGTCAAGGATATAGGAGATCTTCAATCGACTTCAAGTGTTCTTGTGCAAACTGAAGTGTTATCAGAGCATTTTAAAAACCTTTTAAGCATCCATACAGAACAGCTCAATTATCATTTTGCACTTCCTGATATTCATATAGCAGAATTAGACCACACGATAACTATTCCGGAAGTTGAAAGTGCTTTGAAACAAATGAAAAATGGCAAAGCATCTGGTTCCGATGGGATACCAATAGAATTTTATAAGTTTTCAACGCACGAATTTATGGGTAAATTAACGCATTTCTACAATGAAATTTTTGAGAATGGTAATGTACCGGCGGACTTTAAGAAGGCTCTTATTTACCCTATATTCAAAAAAGGTGATAGTGCCATGCCAGAAAACTATAGAGGTATTTCGTTCCTGAATTCAATAAGAAAAATATTTACACAAGTAATGTACAATAGACTGTCGTCATGGGTTGAGTGTAATCATCTGTTGAGTAACTGTCAGGCATGTTTCCGAGCAGGGTATTCAACGATCGATCAAATATTCTTACTGCAAAGCACTGCGAGGAATTTCATAGATAACAAGAAAAAATTGTACTGCTTTTTTGTGGACTTCAAGGCTGCCTTTGACAAAGTCAATAGAAATAGCCTTATCTTTAAACTGTGCTCCACTCATAAAATATCAACAAAATTTATGAGATTATATCAAGAACTTTTATCGGGATCGTCTGCCGCTGTTTATGGAGACTCGCAAAATTCAAGTTTTTTCCCAACGACAACCGGTGTACCCCAAGGATGTATATTAAGTCCTATTATTTTTGCACTTTTCGTCGACGACATCGTTAAAAACTTACCGGGGGGAGCAAGATTTGCTGGTCTAACCCTGAAAGTCTTACTTTATGCCGACGACTTGGTCGTTCTGGCAGAGGAACCAAAATCTCTCCAGCTAATGATAAATAAACTAGCTGAGTACTGTAGACTGTGGGATCTCCAGATTAACACTGAAAAATCCAAGGTCATGGTGTTTGGATCCCGTAGACAAGTTGAAAATGAATTTTGGGTTTTGAACAACGAGAGACTTGAAGTTGTTCGAGATTACAAGTATTTAGGAGTGACTTTTACTTCAAACCTGAGATGGAATAAACATATAGAAGCAAAATGTTCTGCAGCGAAAATTGCTATAAATACAATGTGGAAAAAATTTTATAGTAACAGCAACATTTGTATTTCTGCAAAATATAAAGTTTTTGAGGCTACAGTTAATTCATGTTTGTGCTATGGTAGTGAGGTTTATGGGTGTACACCTGTAGAAGAGTTTGAGAAGCTTCAGAGATTTTTCTTTAAGCGCTTGTTTCGGCTTCCTAATACAACCCCAACGTACGCAATATATGTAGAGACCGGGTTACGAAATATCTTTTTGCGAAACTTAAAAGCCAATGCGGATTACCTTGTGAGGACAATGCAAAAGGACAACGATAGTTTGCAAAAAACGGTGATACTATCGCTGCTAAGATCTAAAAACGGGCTCTTTGAAGATTGGTTTAAGTTAGCACATGACTTCAATCACACGCTCAACTTTACGGGCAACTTTTTAGAATGGCAAGGAATCTTCTATGACTTGATTGCAGTTGTCGACGAAAAGATCTATCTGGACAACGTCTTAAAAGCATCTTCTTCGGAGACTCGTTTAATTTACAGGAACCTTAACCATCGGTTAGGGAGTGGTAATTATTTCACGGATGATTTGAGTATTGAAAATATTAGTTTTATTTTAAGGGCGAGAACAGAAATACTTAATCTCAATTTTATTCCTTACAGGGAAGATTTAACAGGAATATGTGGCCTCTGTAATCTAAACGAAAGAGAGGATATTATTCACTTCCTTGGTTTATGTCCCATTTTTCAAGAGATTAGGAGACTCTATTTTGGAAAGAGTAGAATTACTACAAACGAATGTTATGGAATACTAAATGGTGAAGCGTCCTGGAAAACCCTAGCAAATTATTGTAGACATGCCTTTATATACAGAAATAGTTTCTTTTAAATATTATTTTGCATTAAATTTAAATTGTAAGCCTACTAACTAAAAGTGCGGAGAACATAAGAAGCGCCAACAACGAGCGACTAGGGGCGCTCGGTGTGAATATAACCCCCATCTTGGAGTGGATTAAATCCCACTTATGCTTCGTGTGCAATCCAAGGATAAAATAAGCTAGGCTTAATATATTCTAGATTATACATATATCCCAATTTTTAATAGAGAATTTTGTATACTTAAAATTCAATGTGAAACGATCACTCTGGCAGACGGAAATATCCATGCCATATTTATGTTATCATTATAATGAATTGTCAAACTTTTTTTCAACACAAATAAATAAAATAATAATAATACATCTTTTTTTTAGGAGAGTTGGTAAGACTGAACTACGTACCCCATCGCGAAGATTTGCCAATTATTTGCAGTCTGTGTAACCTGGCGGTCACAGAAGACATCACTCACTTCATCGGAATATGTCCTAACTGAAGGAAGTACGAAGAAATTTTTTTTTTGGTAAGACTGAACTACGTACCCCATCGCGAAGATTTGCCAATTATTTGCAGTCTGTGTAACCTGGCGGTCACAGAAGACATCACTCATTTCATCGGAATATGTCCTATACTGAAGGAAGTACGAAGAAATTTTCTTGGAAGCGACACAAAAACGTAAACGGAAGTGGGTGCAATGCTGAACTGCGAAGAAGATGTAACCCACCTATTCAGCTATTATAGAAAAGCAATTGCTTACAGAAACCAAATTTTGAACGAAGAGTTTTAAGAAACAAAAATCTTACACACAAATATAATATGTTTATTAAAAATAAAAAAATTAAAAATTATATAAATACTTATTTTCACTTTTGAATTTTTTGTTATTAAACAAACAAAAAATTTCTACTTTATTATGTACGAATTAATGTCAATCGGGCAGAGGGAAAAGCCATGCTTTAACGATTTTTTTGGAATATTTATCTATGTAAATTGAACTATTATGTTAATTCTACCTACACTTGGAAAACGAAAATAAAAATCAATAAAATCTAAAATCTAAAAATCTAATCTAATCAATGTAAGGATCATATTTGCTGCTAGTCCAAATTGCAAACACAAAAACGTTCCTCTTGGAAATATGCAACTGTCCTTGAATTTGGTAATAATAAATATGGCTCTTACTAAGACCAGTTATGCAACCATCATTGGAAACTGTGATGTCTTACAGTTTGGTGATGTTGTTGACCCATTGTTTGCTGTTGTAAGAGGAAACGGTTCTTTTGGTTGTCTTCAAGCCTTTTTAGAATAATTTCCTGTTCAGCAGCGAATTGTTCCGGTCCCATGGCTGGTTTTATAGAACCATATCCATAGTCAATATCTCTTCCAGTAAGAGCACGGTTTATTCTGAGAAAGGTTTTGCGCTTGCTGTAAACTTTCCTTTTCCTTCCTCGTTCATTGTTGCGCAATCGACGTAATTCAAGTTTCCTATTTCTGGTTCTTGGGCTGCTTTTATAAATTTGTCTATATAGTTCCGATATTTGAGTCCTCGCGTTGAATTGATCTACAGCAGCAAAACACATATAGAATAAAAAAAATTTCTGTTAAAAACACATTACACGTTTTGGTTAAAATTACTTACCGGTCCGAGTATCCACTGCCCATTGAAAAGTTTATTCTTTTACCCCCAACTAGTTTGGCCACTATCGAGTTGAAATGCTCAGCTAGGTTGTTTGTGTATATAAGAAGAAGACTCTCAGAATTCCAAATAAGTCTTCTAGTTGGAGCCATAATTGACTCGTAAATTCCATCTTTCACCAAAAGATGTATCAAATTGGTTTCCATAATATTGCAGTTATCCTCTATGTGGGTTGGAAATTTTTCGTGGTCTCCAAAAACATGATGCATTACGTTTCCAATATCATTTTTAATTGCTAAAACGGAGCTTTCTTTTGTTTCACTGTTGTTCCGTTTTTGTTTTAAGGCGCTCAAAATGTATTTTAATATGCGTTCCAAGTTTTTAGTAAGAGCGCCTTTCAGACCAGTTTGTTGTCTTTGGAAAAAGCTTCTCGCTTTTTTCTGAAGTTCCTCATTAAATGATTGCATCATTCAATTTTACTTACTTTCCTTCCGTTGTATGGATCGCTTTCTGTAATTTTTTTTAAATGAACTGCTATCTCTTTCAGCAAGCATCGTTAGATATCTTAGTCCTCGCTTTTCGACACTGCACTTAAAAGCTTCTACTAAAATGTCGGATTCCATAAGAGCTGAAGGTCCCTCATAGTTTCTAGTACATACATTTTCGGTGCTATTCTGTAATCCTCTTCGGGCACACACAACACAGTATTTGTTTTTCATACCCAACGATATAACCTTTCCGGTATGAAGTCCTACGACAACGGCCGCACTGACAAAGCAAATTCTTCCTATATGATCTTTTGCTCCAGCAGGCGTTTGTCACAACGGTTATAAATGGTACTCCGTCAACCGGATCAACATCACCGCGTTCTCGTGCAGCTTTAGCTTCTTCTTTGGCAGCAAGTAGCATGTTCTTGTCTGCTACGTCTTTCCACGTTCTTCCAGCTGTTTTTTCGACTTCATGGTATTTATTAAAAGAGAGACAAGGTAAGTCTGGAACTGACGAAAACGTTTCAAGCTGGGAATATCCACAACCTATACTTGTTATTCCAAGCATAGCGGCTGTTTTGACGTCAAGTTTATAGTTAGATTTTTTATTCAACAGTACTCTACATTCAATGTTACAAATGTAACACTTTAAAACTATTTCACTGTCAAGACCGGTTCTTATCTCTTTAATTATCGAGAAGTTTGTTAAACTGCAACCGAGCTGAGGACAATGTTTTTAACAAATTAAAAAAAATCCTATTTCAACAATTCTTCGTCATTCAATTTCCGTGTTGTTGGCAATCGCAGGAGATTCCTTTTCTGTTATCAGGGTCTTCATGCTTCCAGTTTCCGAAGAGTCCGTGTGCGAGATAGTTTCGGAAACATCTACCATATCTGGAATTTCTTCATTAATTTGATATTCGGCTTGATAAGGAACTTCTTGTGCAAAAAAACATTATTTCCATCAGCATTTGCTTCCAATCGTGATTCCTTACTATTTGTGTTGAATGTTAAAAAATAATAGAAATATTTAGTTTTAGTATTAATATTAAGTGTTATTCTTATTAATTTTTTTGAATAGTAAATAAAACTTACGTTTTTCTTAAATGAGCACTTTTGACCTTTTTCTTATGTAGTTTGCTAAGTGGTCTGGTTCGAACTTGACGGCGTCCCATATCTTCGCTTTTAATAGTAAATGATTTTTAAATTGATTTAAAAAATGTAAGTAGGTACTGCTTTAGTTGTTAGTTTTGGCGGGTTCTGTAATGTATGGAGATTCGGGCGGTGCTACGGTGCTATGGAGGAGATTCGGGCGGTGCTACGGAGCTATGGAGGAGCTATGTTCGTTCGGTGGGAGCGGGTTCTGGCTTGTATGGAGATTCGGTGCGATTTTTTTTTGAAGCAAGTACTTTTTTAGGGGTTGGTTTGGCGGAATCATGTTTGGTTTGGTTGTTTGGTGGACAATAAATTGATTGATTTATAACGGTATTGATAAGATAACAAAAAATGCATTGGTGGACTACCTACTGCCCTTTTACAATTCATGTTTTTTTTTATGTAAGAATGTGTGTTTTTAACTTGGAACAGGTACCTTTTTTTTTATTGTTGGTGTTGCTTTGAATTTATAAAATGTTTGGTAGGTAGGTAATAAAAATGGATTAATTTATAGCGGTATAGACTAAAAATGCATTTTTGCGGTGCATATGTGAAGTGTCCTTTTAGAATTAATGTTTTTGGTTTGAGACAGGTATCTTTTTCTTTTTTTTCATTTGAAGTAGATATTTTGTCTTTATTTTTATCGTGTGATCATAGCTAGTAAAAATATATATTTTATTAAGGTTTGAAGGAGAAAAAAACAGAGTGAATATTTTTAATGAAACAGCATCTTTATTAAAAAAAATTATACAATTTTTGTTAATCGTTTTGAGGTATAGATGTCCAAGAATTGTGTTCAGATGGAACACCAAGCCATTTCACAAATATTTGTCCCTTTTTGGTTTTAAGTACTTTTTCTATGAGGTAGGTATCTGGAAATTTTGTTTTTTGTAATTCAAGTTCATAGAATCCTCCTTTGATGGGATATCCTTGATAGTCCTCTAATAAATATGTAACGGGATTTGTGTGTTGAACTTTTATTATTTTGAAGATTTCAGTTGTCCAATTGGGGGTGTATCCTTTCTCAAAAACATGCTTATATTTACTTATTCTTACAAAGTCACCAAATTTAAACCTTAGGTGTAATATGAATTTTGATATGATTATATGCTGTTGAAAGTATGTGTTCTTCATTTCTAGAATTAACTTCAGATGGACTCATTTTAATAGTGCGATGTCTCGTGGTATTATATGATTTAGTCAGTGATTTGATCATGTCAATCCAACGATATGAGCCATTAGCGCTAAATTCTTTCCACATCATGTTTTTTAAGGTGCGATTGAATCGTTCAACAATGGATGCCTTAAGTGCACTAAATGTAGAGTAATGTTTGATTTTATATGTTTTCATGAGATGTTGAAAAATTTTATTATAAAATTCTTTTCCGTCATCTGTTTGCAGATTCTTTGAGGTGCGTCCTTCATTAAATATGTTTTGCATAGCTGCAGTGACATCAACTCCTGTTTTACTTTTGATAGGTATACTCCAAGCAAATTTAGAAAATGTGTCCATTACCGTAAGAAGATATCGATAATTATCATTTTCTGGTGAATAGGTACCCATTTCCACCAAATCAGCTTGCCATAATTCATCAAGTCCCTTTATAATGACTCGTCTTTTTTTGAAATTTCTTCTTGCAGGTTTATGCAGCTCGTTAACAATGTTTCTCTTACTCATCTTTCAGTTGATTGAAATAAAAATGTAATGTTTTTTCTTTTTATAATAATTTTATTTATTGTAATCTTTTATATAATAACATAAGTTTTTTTATTTTTAATAGTCTATTTTCAATCATGTAGCACGCACATGTATCTGGCCCTGATTTACATTTATTAGAAGACCATGGCAATTTATAAAGTGACACCCATGATCAGATGTTGTAGAGGATATATTTTCAAATTTCCTCAGAAAATTTATACTTGCTATGAAATATTCATAATGTTCTTCTAGTATAGTATGTTGATTTGTTTTAAGAAGGGTTAAAATTTCATCAAAAATTATAGAAGTATTTATTCCTGCCATTATTAGGTTACTGTCCTCTCACACTGATATTCAATATAAGACTGAAATCAAAAAAACAATTTCCTCGTTAAGTTAAATGGTAGATTTTTCTTTTTTTTTAGTTTTTTTATTTAATCATTAGAATTACATTAGTAGGAAATAAGAATGTTGGGGTTGGGAAGTAGGAGAAAGAGATAGAATGCTGGTTCAGCCAGTTTGAAATTTCACCCAAGGGTTATAAATACATATTTCTTGAATTCAAAAATATAAATATTTTTCATCTTTAGAATATAAATATTCTTCAATTTTGGCAATTAAGCTAATATTACTATTTAATTTCTTGTTTAATTCTTCAATTTTTTCATCAATATAATTTTTTGTTGCAGCATCTTCCTTCTCTTGTGGGTCCTGTAGGTTTTGTAGACGCTTCCAGTTTATATTATAGTTGCCGTTTTCTGTTTTGAGAAGTCCCTCACCAGGTGTTCCCGGCACTCCTTGCAACCCAGGTGGTCCTGGCACTCCTTGCAACGCAGGTAGTCCTGATTCTCCTCGCTCCCCACGTGGTCCAATTGGTCCTGTTAGGCCTCTGAAAGGAGTTCTATTTGAAAACCTTCCGAACTTATCTACACTCATTTTTTATTCGATAATATTAGATTCTTTTAATTCTTCGATAATTGATACAATTTCATTGGAATGATTATTATGTCCTGCTTGATGTGAAGCGACAAGAAGTCTTAATCGAACTACAAGTTCATTGGGATCATCCCAGAAGATATAGTCTTTTTCTTTCTTAGATAATTGCATTAATCCATTTCCTGTATGTGAAACTGGAGTAGTAGTATCTGTTAGCAGTTTGCTTATAATTTCTTTATATTTACTTCCACGATTTCCTAAAACTTGTTTTGTAGAATCATGTGAACGTCTATATGCATTGGTATCCTCCAATATATCCTTATATATTTTTAAGTCTTTCTCATTGTATATTTTTTGACAGGGTTTTTTCTTGAATATAAGTTCATATAAGCCGTTTGAACCTTCATAGATTTTATTTTTTATTTGTATATTTCTTCCAAGAATCTTAAACTCTCCATCCCCGATGAACCACTTGCCATTCTTTTCGTGAATACCATATATATTGTCAAAAGCACTAGATTCATTCAAAAATAAATCTAAATACTTCTGTGATATTTCATCGAATGCAGTGTCTTCTATTTGGTCGGTTAAATGACGAGCTTTGTAACGATCACGTACTCGTTGTCTGCTTTCTCTAAAATGCTTGCTTTTGGGTGTTGCTGAATGGTTTTTTGGAGTGTGTTGTTCTTACAACAGACTGTAAATAAGCTTCTTATATTATGAAAGAGTCTTTCAATCGGTTTGAAATTTATTTTAATGTTGAATGTACTGCTTCTGATTAATGAACATCGATTTTTAAACCGAGTTGAGCGACTTCGTACTTCTACGGACTGTGCGTTGAACTGCTTTGAGCTGCTCTCATAGAACATAACTCTACGTATGTTGTAAACGATATGGAGAAGTGTTTATTATTGTTTTCATTTATAAACAGCTTTTTACTGCTTTTGACCTGTTTTTTACTACTTTTGAACTGCTTTTTACTGCTTTCGAACTGCTTTTTACTGCTTTTGAACTGCTTTTTACTGCTTTTTACTGCTTTAAAACAGCTTTTTACTGCTTTTGACCTGTTTTTTACTGCTTTTGAACTGCTTTTTACTGCTTTCGAACTGCTTTTTACTGCTTTTGAACTGCTTTTTACTGCTTTTTACTGCTTTTTACTGCTTTAAAACAGCTTTTTACTGCTTTTGACCTGTTTTTTACTGCTTTCGAACTGCTTTTGAACTGCTTTTTACTGCTTTTTACTGCTTTAAAACAGCTTTTTACTGCTTTTGACCTGTTTTTTACTCCTTTCGAACTGCTTTTGAACTGCTTTTGACCTGTTTTTACTGCTTTTGAACTGCTTTTTACTGCTTTAAAACAGCTTTTTACTGCTTTTGACCTGTTTTTTACTGCTTTCGAACTGCTTTTGAACTGCTTTTTACTGCTTTTGAACTGCTTTGGACCTGTTTTTACTGCTTTTGAACTGCTTTTTACTGCTTCCGAACTGCTTTTGAACTGCTTTTTACTACTTTTTACTGCTTTTGTTTTACTATTCTCATAGAACATTACTATACGTATGATGTAAACTGTTATGAAGAGCTTCTTTTATAGTTTAAGGAAATGATCAAAGCCCTTTCTATATCGACCTTCTTTCAAAGGACTGTCTTTATCAATAACCAAAAATCCATATTTATCATTCCAGCATTCTGCACATAATTTTGAAATATATTAAATGCCAAGTCAGAATTAACATGATCATTATGAATATGTTTCAAGTTCATATCGTCCTGTTTAAAAAGAATTAAAAAATTTGCATTGTCGCGTATAAGATGTTTTGGAATTCTTGTATATGTTTGACATAAATAAAAACTATCAATAAGATGATGTCGTCCCATACTAAAGTAGCTTCGTATAGTATCTTGTTTTTCACAAGCAATATCATCAAAGATAAAAACCGAATTTGGTTTTGCTTCTTCAGGTGGTATAACTTCACTATTATTGGAAAACGTAAAGAAACCCATTCCTTTGATTGGTTTGACGGCTTTTTGTAAAAACTCATACTTTGGTTGATGTAATGACTTTGAATAAATATATATGTTTTCAAATTTTAAACCGTTAGGATGCTGTAGTAAGCTCATCATAGCATTTGTTTTTCCGCAATTCGAGGGACCCGTAATTAAACCTCTTATGCTATTGGGTAATAGTTGACCATGTTTTTTGACTCATTACTTTTAGTCAAATCAAAATTTTGAATTGGTAAAAGTTGTTGTTGTTTCACGAATCGCATGATGAAAGGTACTAAACAATTTCCTTTAAATGTGAAGGTTTTATTACAAAAAAGTCATAACATTGTAAGCCATCCTATTGAGTACATAACTTTATTTCTATAAAAATGTTGGATTTTTCAAAAAAACTTCTCAGTCAACAAAGCAATGCGCACTCCAATTTTCATAGTAGTAGCATATTTACACCGAATATGTGTGCTATTGAGATGAAGAAAGGAAGTTTTAAACTAGACAAACCAATTTATTTAGGTTTTACCGTTTTAGAACTCTCAAAGTGGTTAATAAAAAAAATGTTTTTATTCATTTAAATATATTCGTCTCTTATTGGCTAATAAAAAAAATAATTTTATATTTCAAAAGAAAAAACCAAATTTTGTATTCATTTCGCTCTTATTCGCTAATTTTTCTTATTTCTAGTTAAACAGATCTTCCCATTGGACCTTTGTATATGATGCAGTATGATCCTGTTTTCATATTGATCATTTCAACTGCCTTTTCAGTTAATTTGTTGTAGCGGGCTGGAAGGAATACCTATGAAAGAAAAATCATATTTAAAATTTGATAGAAAATTAAAAAAAAAAAAAAATATATATAATTTACTTACATCGTTTGTACCCAGATCGACAACTAATTGCGTTCCGAATTTAGTTTGGATCCTTCTCATGCTTATTATTGGATAGCAATGATTTTGCTCTAAGTTTTGTATATTAATCACAGTATTAAAACTGCTTCCAACTTCAATTTCTTGAATTTCTTTTTCAAATTCTTGAGACATGGTTTAATAATATTGATTTTTCAGATTATACTAATAAAATTTCATCTTTTATTTTATTTTTTTGTTCTCTCGTTTTTTAGCTTCTTAGGGGGAAAGTTTATTACTTTGTTTCTTCTTTTTCATGTTTTAAGTGTTTCTATTTCTGGAAAATTGATTTTTTTTCGTTCTCCTTTTTTTTTACCTTCTTAGGACAAGTTTATACGTGTTTTGTTTTTTTTGTTTTCCTTCATTCTTAATATTTTTTATGTGCTTCTATTCCTAGAAAAACAGATTCTTTTTCTAACAGCTGCAGGTGTTTCTCATAAATCATGTATGTTTTCGAACTTCTCCAGTTAAGGGACTGTACTCAATAATACGATCATGTATGATCATGCAATATACTGAAGTATTTGCTGGTACAGCTACGTTTGTTTTGATTTCAAGTTTTACATCTACAGGAGCCGACTTGATGGACTCGTTTTGTCTGGAACAATCAATTACAATAATTGGAGCAGTTTCCTTATATTCTTCACGTGATAAGAGTGGTTGCGATTGTTTGCTGTAAAAGGATTGTTGAAATCGGCTGTACATATCATAGAGAACAGCGTATCGGTCAGTGGTAAAATCAACATTCAAATCTTCACGCGGATATGACTCAGAGTTCAAATGTATCTTAACGTTTCTCAACGTGCAGTGATCAAATTTGCTAGCATCCTTATCTTTTTGACTTTTTCTGTTTGTTTGTAGTCCAATTATAATATATCTAGGTTTTTCGAGTTGACTCGAAGTTTTAATGGTCCATATATGATCGGTTGCAGCTGGTAGTGTTGGATATTCATACATTTCCCAGTTTCTAAAATGCATTTGAATGGGTTTTGATTGTATTTGTTTAAGTAAGGTTAGCTTTTCAGCATCCGCCAAAGTGATGTGAGGAACTCTCCATTGCATTTTCAGGATTTTAATTTGTACATCTTCCGACGAAACAAAAGCATTCTCATCAGTTCGAGTACGTATTAAAATCAATTCATGTCTTGCGTTTGCTATAATCCTTTTGTAATCTACAGCAAATCCTAACAAACTTTTAAGTGGTACGCAAAAGTTGAAAGTACCAGATGAGGTCAAAATGATGTCTTTTCCATACCATGATGCATTTTGAAGATATCTGCTTTCATTCTCATTCAAAGATATATAGTTTTTAATGTTGTTGTGATACCCACATTTTTATTGTATTCAATATCCACACCATTCAATTCATAATGAATTTCCTCAAAAAGAAAGGCCATAGCATTATTGCATAATTTAGCTGAATCAGAATTACTTCCGTCTAATTTTTTGAGGGTTCCTTCAATGTAAATATAACTTTCGCTAGGTAGAATACACAGGTCTTGTTGTTGAATAGAAATACGTATTTCGTCGCTTGTATTGTAAGACTGTAAGAACGGAGAGTAGCTGTGATATTCAAATTTGGAAATGCTATTATCATAACCAGGTGTTTGGGATATATTCAATATTTCACTCATGTTTATTTTTTTTTATTTTATTTTTTATTATTTTATATTTTTATTTTAAAACAAATCCTAAAGACTGAAGATAAGATTTATTTTCAGATGTGAGCTTTGGTCTTGTCAGTTTTGCTGCTCTTGTAGAACTAACAGAATCGTCACTTTTGCGGTTGATTATATTATTATAAATCAACATTATGAATCACCTAATGGTTTTAAATGTAAACGTATGGTTATTGTTTCTCCTCTAAAATTAATTAAATCTCCGTCCTGGTCAACAAGCTTCAATGAAATAGAACTTAACTCTTTGACGTTCACTGGTAAATAAATGACATTTCTTGGAACTTCAATGATTTTATATCCAGGTCCTACTTCTGGTGAAAATTCATGTATTGTATGCATTGGTTTGTTATTAAAATATGAACCAGAAATAATATTACACTCAATTCGTATGACATTCACTTTGTTTATGTCAACAGGTAAATCTGAAGTATGCAATAAATCAGCCTTCAAAGATCGTTTACTGAACCCCAATAATTTTCCAATAGATCGATCTTTCTCAAAATGTACAGTCTCTGTACTATCCACTTCACATTGTAATGTATTATTATTAGCTTTAATTTTCATGGAGATAGGAAAATTCATTTCATTTAATTTATAGTTAATAAAAGAATAAATGTCATCGATTTCATATGAGCCTGTTGGAATTTCAATAACATGTGCTCCAATATGCAGCAAATTGTTTCGTTCATCAACATTAGGTATGGAGTTATATGATTGAAAATCTATCAAACCGCAAACATAGTCCCGATCCAACTTTAAAGGTGGAAAATATTCTGCTGTCAAATAAGAAGTATTTCCGCTCAGTGTAAGTGTTAACGCCATGACAATAAAAAAGACAATGAAAATAATTTTACAAAATGTATGTTATTTATTCATAATAGTAGTCATATAAAAACTTTAAACATAAATGGCCACAATTTACTGCGTTATAATCTTGATACTTAATATAATTATATTTAATCTTATCGCCTAAATAATCAATTAATTCTTTCGGTGGTTGAAGGTTTCCAAAACTATCGAAATATTCAATGTGACTGCCTTTCTTATAATACGCTACCCAATGTGTTCCTGGTCCATTTGAGGAATCTAAATTCACTATTGCACATTCGTTTCTTAATGGTTTACTTTTCGGTAAATTATCACGCATGAAAACTCCCCGAAAATGAGGTATAAACCTCATGGCAAAAGCTCTCAAATCCAACTCATTCAAGGCACGTTTGGGTAACGACTTTATAAGTTTTTTGAATGCGGATGCAAATAAAGTCCGAGTCCTTTTCTATAAGGTTTTAAATGTAGCCCGTTACCCATTGAAATAGCTTCCAATTTTCGATTATGACGTTTTTTTCTCATCTAAATTTTTTTTAGCATTATTAGCATCGTTGACAGCCTTAGCAATATCGGCAGCACCTCCAGATAAAGCTCCGAGAGCTGAAAGCCCTGCAAAGAGAGGAACAAGAAATGGTATAACACCACCAATTTTCGGTACTGAAATAACTCTTGGTGTTTTAATTTTGTGACCATTTTTATTAATTGTTTTCTTAGCAGCTGACAATGCTATTTTGATAGCTTTTTCCAGATTATGTGGTTTTTTTCTTTGAATAGTTTTTCCAAGACTTTTAATTGTTCTACTAAAAGTGATGCTCTTCTTGATTTTCTTTTTTTTGTTTTTTGATTTCGTTTTTTCATTACTGTTTGAGCAACCCATACCTAATTTTACCATTAGATTGGTAACTAGTACAGCATTTGCTCGTTCACTTAACCCAGTGTCCTTAGATGTCGCTCGTTTCCAAGCTTTCTCAGTTAAGATTTTATCTGCTGTATGACGTTCAGATGTATTTTTAGATTTAGAATAAGATATATCGTGTTGCTTGCATGCCTGATCAAGCAAATTAATTCCTGGATCTCCTCTTGCTTATCGTTTTTCTAGATTTGTTCCAGGTCCACAATATTGATAACCAGGAAGATGTAGTTCAAGAGGTAATTTGCTGATTATAGAGTTTACCAAACCGTGTCCTTTCACGGTGCTTTGTTGACTGATAAGTTTTTTTGAAAAATCCAACATATTTATAGAAATAAATTTATGTATTCAATAGGACGGCTTACAATGTTATGACTTTCTTGTAATAAAACCTTCACATTTAAAGGAAATTGTTTAGTAGCTTTCATCATGCGATTCGTGAAACAACAACAACTTTTACCAATTCAAAATTTTGATTTGACTAAAAGTAATGAGTCAAGAAAACATGGTCAACTATTACCCAATAGCATAAGAAGTTTAATTACGGGTCCCTCGAATTGCGGAAAAACAAATGCTATGATGGGTTTACTACAGCATCCTAACGGTTTAAAATTTGAAAACATATATATTTATTCAAAGTCATAACATCAACCAAAGTATGAGTTTTTACGAAAAGCCGTCAAACCAATCAAAGGAATGGGTTTCTTTACGTTTTCCAATAGTAGTGAAGTTATACCACCTGAAGAAGCAAAACCAAATTCGGTTTTTATCTTTGATGATATTGCTTGTGAAAAACAAGATACTATACGAACCTACTTTAGTATGGGACGACATCATCTTATTGATAGTTTTTATTTATGTCAAACATATACAAGAATTCCAAAATATCTTATACGCGACAATGCAAATTTTTTAATTGTTTTCAAACAGGACGATATGAACTTGAAACATATTCATAATGATCATGTTAATTCTGACATGACATTTAATATATTTCAAAATGTATGTGCAGAATGCTGGAATGATAAATATGGATTTTTGGTTATTGATAAAGACAGTCCTTTGAAAGAAGATCGATATAGAAAGGGCTTTGATCATTTCCTTAAACTATAAAAGCAGCTCTTCATAACAGTTTACATCATACGTATAGTAATGTTCTATGAGAACAGTTCAAAAGCAGTAAAAAGTAGTAAAAAGCAGTTCAAAAGCAGTTCGGAAGCAGTAAAAAGCAGTTCAAAAGCAGTAAAAAACAGATCAAAAGCAGTTCAAAAGCAGTAAAAAACAGGTTAAAAGCAGTAAAAAGCTGTTTTAAAGCAGTTAAAAAGCAGTATAAAAGCAGTAAAAAACAGGTCAAAAGCAGTTCAAAAGCAGTTCGAAAGCAGTAAAAAACAGGTCAAAAGCAGTAAAAAGCTGTTTTAAAGCAGTAAACAGCAGTAAAAAGCAGTAAAAAGCAGTTCAAAAGCAGTAAAAAGCAGTTCAAAAGCAGTTCGAAAGCAGTAAAAAACAGGTCAAAAGCAGTAAAAAGCTGTTTTAAAGCAGTAAAAAGCGGTAAAAAGCAGTTCAAAAGCAGTAAAAAACAGGTCAAAAGCAGTAAAAAGCTGTTTTAAAGCAGTAAAAAGCAGTTCAAAAGCAGTATAAAAGCAGTAAAAAACAGGTCAAAAGCAGTTCAAACGCAGGATAAAAGCAGTTCATAAATGAAAACAATAATAAGCACTTCTCCATATCGTTTACAACATACTTAGAGTTATGTTCTATGAGAGCAGCTCAAAGCAGTTCAACGCACAGTCCGTAGAAGTACGAAGTCGCTCAACTCGGTTTAAAAATCGATGTTCATCAATCAGAAGCAGTACATTCAACATTAAAATAAATTTCAAACCGATTGAAAGACTCTTTCATAATATAGGAAGCTTATTTACAGTCTGTTGTAAGAACAACACAGCTTCATTATGATGAATTTAAATAAGGAATTGACAAGTGAACTCATTAAAACTACTGATGCTCTACGAAAGAAATATAAAGCTCTAAGGAATGGAAGAGAAGCATTCGAAACTCAATTGGAGGAAACCTTTAAACCAATCACCAATCCTCTGAAAGAGTTAGTTGAGAAATCAAATGAACAGCAAAATTATTTTCAAACCCCTGTAACTAAATCAAAACAGAATTTTGATGATGATTTTGCTACACCTGCTGCAAGCATCAGTAGTATTACTCCAAAAAACTATTCAGCAACACCCAAAAGCAAGCATTTTAGAGAAAGCAGACAACGAGTACGTGATCGTTACAAAGCTCGTCATTTAACCGACCAAATAGAAGACACTGCATTCGATGAAATATCACAGAAGTATTTAGATTTATTTTTGAATGAATCTAGTGCTTTTGACAATATATATGGTGTTCACGAAAAGAATGGCAAGTGGTTCATCGGGGATGGAGAGTTTAAGATTCTTGGAAGAAATATACAAATAAAAAATAAAATCTATGAAGGTTCAAACGGCTTATATGAACTTATATTCAAGAAAAAACCCTGTCAAAAAATATACAATGAGAAAGACTTAAAAATATATAAGGATATATTGGAGGATACCAATGCATATAGACGTTCACATGATTCTACAAAACAAGTTTTAGGAAATCGTGGAAGTAAATATAAAGAAATTATAAGCAAACTGCTAACAGATACTACTACTCCAGTTTCACATACAGGAAATGGATTAATGCAATTATCTAAGAAAGAAAAAGACTATATCTTCTGGGATGATCCCAATGAACTTGTAGTTCGATTAAGACTTCTTGTCGCTTCACATCAAGCAGGACATAATAATCATTCCAATGGAATTGTATCAATTATCGAAGAATTAAAAGAATCTAATATTATCGAATACAAAATGAGTGTAGATAAGTTCGGAAGGTTTTCAAATAGAACTCCTGTCAGAGGCCTAACAGGACCAATTGGACCACGTGGGGAGCGAGGAGAATCAGGACCACCTGGGTTGCAAGGAGTGCCAGGACCACCTGGGTTGCAAGGAGTGCCGGGAACACCTGGTGAGGGATTTCTCAAAACAGAAAACGGCAACTATAATATAAACTGGAAGCGTCTACAAAACCTACAGGACCCACAAGAGAAGGAAGATGCTGCAACAAAAAATTATATTGATGAAAAAATTGAAGAATTAAACAAGAAATTAAATAGTAATATTAGCTTAATTGCCAAAATTGAAGAATATTTATATTCTAAAGATGAAAAATATTTATATTTTTGAATTCAAGAAATATGTATTTATAACCCTTGGGTGAAATTTCAAACTGGTTGAACCAGCATTCTATCTCTTTCTCCTACTTCCCAACCCCAACATTCTTATTTCCTACTAATTTAATTCTAATGATTGAATAAAAAAACTAAAAAAAGAAAAATCTACTATTTAACTTAACGAGGAAATTGTTTTTTTGATTTCAGTCTTATATTGAATATCAGTAAGAGAGGACAGTAACCTAATAATGGCAGGAATAAATACTTCTATAATTTTTGATGAAATTTTAACCTTTCTTAAAACAAATCAAAATACTATATTAGAAGAACACTATGAATATTTCATAGCAAGTATAAATTTTCTGAGGAAATTTGAAAATATATCCTCTACAACATCTGATCATTTGTGTCACTTTATAAATTGCCCATGGTCTTCTAATAAATGTAAATCGGGGCCAGATACATGTGCATGCTACATGATTGAAAATAGACTATTAAAAATAAAAAAACTTATGTTATTATATAAAAGATTACAATAAATAAAATTATTATAAAAAGAAAAAACATTACATTTTTATTTCAATCAACTGAAAGATGAGCAAGAGAAACACTGTTAACGAGCTGCATAAACCTGCAAGAAGAAATTTCAAAAAAAGACGAGTCATTATTAAGGGACTTGATGAATTATGGCAAGCTGATTTGGTGGAAATGGGTACCTATTCACCAGAAAATGATAATTATCGATATCTTCTTACGGTAATAGACACATTTTCTAAATTTGCTTGGAGTATACCTATCAAAAATAAAACAGGAGTTGATGTCACTGCAGCTATGCAAAACATATTTAATGAAGGACGCACCCCAAAGAATCTGCAAACAGATGACGGAAAAGAATTTTATAATAAAATTTTTCAACATCTCATGAAAACATATAAAATCAAACATTACTCTACATTTAGTGCACTTAAAGCATCCATTGTTGAACGATTCAATCGCACCTTAAAAAACATGATGTGGAAAGAATTTAGCGCTAATGGCTCATATCGTTGGATTGACATGATCAAATCACTGACTAAATCATATAATACCACGAGACATCGCACTATTAAAATGAGTCCATCTGAAGTTAATTCTAGAAATGAAGAACACATACTTTCAACAGCATATAATCATATCAAAATTCATATTACACATCAGCTTCATATTGGTGACTTTGTAAGAATAAGTAAATATAAGCATGTTTTTGAGAAAGGATACACCCCCAATTACTTACTTACTTACTTACTTAAGGTGGCGCAGACAGTCCACTGTGGACCACGGCCTCAACCAACAATCCTCGCCAGCTAGGCCGGTCCCTAGCCAGTGGCCTCCAGTTGCGCACACCAAGTTGGTTGAGGTCGTTTACCACTTGATCGCGCCACCTTAGATGGGGTCTTCCAGAACTGCGTCGGCCCTCCGGGTTGGAATTGAAGACTCGTCGGGCAGGAGCGTTTTCGTCCATACGCTCCACATGACCCAGCCATCTAAGCCGCTGAATTTTCAGCTTCTTAACCGAGTCAATGTCGCTGTATAGCCCGTACAGTTCGTCATTGAATCTTCTCCTCCATACTCCATTGATACATACAGGCCCGAATATCACCCGAAGAATCTTTCTCTCAAAGCACCCCAGCCTGTATTCATCCGATTGTGTCAGTGTCCACGCTTCTGCCCCATACAGCAGGACTGGGATGATAAGGGTCTTGTATAGTGTCTCCTTGGTCCTTTGAGAGAGGGCTTTACTACTAAGATGCCTTCTTAGCCCGAAGAAACAGCGATTGGCAAGAGTGATTCTTCGACTGATCTCTTCACTGATGTTGTTCTGAGAGGTTATAGTGGAACCCAAATAGACAAAGTCCTTGACAACCTCAAAGTTATATCTGTCCATTGTGACGTTTTGTCCGAGCCTACGGTGATGATCTACTGCACCCGAGGACAGCATATACTTTGTTTTATCTTCACCCCCAATTGGACAACTGAAATCTTCAAAATAATAAAAGTTCAACACACAAATCCCGTTACATATTTATTAGAGGACTATCAAGGACATCCCATCAAAAGAGGATTCTATGAACTTGAATTACAAAAAACAAAATTTCCAGATACCTACCTCATAGAAAAGTACTTAAAACCAAAAAGGGACAAATATTTGTGAAATGCCTTGGTGTTCCATCTGAACACAATTCTTGGACATCTATACCTCAAAACGATTAACAAAAATTGTATAATTTTTTTTAATAAAGATGCTGTTTCATTAAAAATATTCACTCTGTTTTTTTCTCCTTCAAACCTTAATAAAATATATATTTTTACTAGCTATGATCACACGATAAAAATAAAGACAAAATATCTACTTCAAATGAAAAAAAAGAAAAAGATACCTGTCTCAAACCAAAAACATTCATTCTAAAAGGACACTTCACATATGCACCGCAAAAATGCATTTTTAGTCTATACCGCTATAAATTAATCCATTTTTATTACCTACCTACCAAACATTTTAAAAATTCAAAGCAACACCAACAATAAAAAAAGGTACCTGTCCCAAGCCAAAAACACACATTCTTACATACAAAAAACATGAATTGTAAAAGGGCAGTAGCTACACCACCAATGCATTTTTTGTTATCTTATCAATACCGTTATAAATCAATCAATTTATTGTCCACCAAACAACCAAACCAAACATGATTCCGCCAAACCAACCCCTAAAAAAGTACCTGCTTCAAAAAAAATCGCACCGAATCTCCATACAAGCCAGAACCCGCTCCCACCGAACGAACATAGCTCCTCCATTGCTCCGTAGCACCGCCCGAATCTCCTCCATAGCACCGTAGCACCGCCCGAATCTCCATACATTACAGAACCCGCCAAAACTAACTACTTGTTTTTTTTAATTCTTACAAAAAATAACACAGATAAACAAGTAAAGTGTTTAGTGAAACGCAATTGTTTTGTAAATGAAACAAATAAAAACTATTCAGTTGCTTAGATACAAAATAACTATTGTAATCATAAACCTCAGGTTCCAATAAAAATTATTATCTTGCATATATGCTTAGCCAGTTACTTTCGGAAGAGCTATACAAAAAAGGATTTTGTACTTTATCTAGGAAGGTAGGTTTCATAAAAAAAACCAACACGTAGGTACCTATTATTTTGCATTATTAATCCACTTATTATTACAGTTAACCAAAATTTATAATTTGTATGGATTAATTAATAATAATAATAGTATGGATTTATTAATAAAAGGTAGTTAATTTTTGTTAATTCATATAAAAACTAAGTAGTGGAATAACTCTGCAAAAATAAACTCTATTAATTTTTTTATGATAGATTACGTACCTACTACCTAAATCCATTTTTCACCTCTTCCTAAAGAAACTACCTGAACAGATCCAAAACATTGATTTTTATTGGAACCTGAGTTTTATGATAACAATAGTTATTTTGTATTCAAACGAAATATGTACCAAAATTTTGTTTAAATAAAAATAAAAATCAGTAACTTATTAAACTAAGAAATGGGACACCGTCAATTTCGAACCACATCTCTTTGAAAACTACATAAGAAAAGGGTCAGGCTTACTTAAATAAATTAATGTTTTATTTGCTATTAAATATAAGTAATCAATAAAAACTAAAACTTAATATTTCTCTTCTTATATTATAAGCCTTCCATTCCATCAGTTAAGTTACTGTCATATTAAACGCCCGAGTTGTTGAAAGGTTCGAATTCGACTCCTCGAGTTCCCAGAGACGGGTGTACTACAGAATCCCCAAAAAAAAAAATCCCCATGGCTTAAAATCCCTAAAAGTTATAATCCAACTAGCTAATATCCCCACATTCATAATGCACATGGACGAAATCCACACCTAAACAATCTTTTTTGCCAAAATCCCCAAGAAATCCCCAAATCCCCAGTGTCCATGTACATCTAAATCATGTGCATTTAGTTTTCAGAAAAATCTCATGAAATTATTTTTATTGTGAATCTAACTAATAAGTGATAATGATTAAGTTTTTCTTTTCGTTTTATTTAAGACTTTATGAATATTTATTTACTTACTAATTTTGAAAATGTATTTTTATTTTAATAAACATTACAAGCACTAAAAAGAATTTTATATTCACTCTTTGGATTACATTTCCTGCAATATGAATTAAACCAAATATCACTAAAACAAATATGTTCAAGCAGTGCATCATGCGATCAAATCGCGCGCGCGATTTGATCGCATAATGCACTGCTTGAACATATTTGTTTTGGGGATTTTGGTTTGGGGATTTTCGGCTTGTAGATTTTCTCTTTGGGGATTTGGGGGATGGGGATTTTACTTTGGGGATTTTGCGTTTGGGGATTTTCGTTTGGGGCTTATGTTTTGGGGCAAACGTCACCAACCCCCCAGAGACCTACCCGGAACTTACCAGCGTTTACTTCCAAAATGCATTACTCAGCTTTTGTGAGTTGCATTCTGGAAGTAGGGCTTTAAACTGTGTCCCACTGAGTCGTTGCGTCACATTAAGTGTGACAAGAAACTGCCGTCGACGATGAATACCTATTTCGTAAGCTGAGGTATGTCGACAGCAGTTGTGGCCCAGTGGGTCATGTCTTTGCAAGGTGGTATGTATTTTTGGGCAAAACATCCCTCCCCCCTTAGGAAGTTCAGGCCAGGTCTCCAGTTGCCGGATTTGTCTTATTTTATTATAATATCTTTTTTATTACATATACAAACACATAAAAATTATATTTATATTTTAAAAATAAATTGCTTTTATCAAAATGTATATACAGAATATATGTATGTGTTTAATTTTCTAACATTTTTATTTTGAAATACATCTTTTTTTTTTAAGTTTAAGACTTTGTGAAGGTTTTACTTCTGAAATTATTACATTTACATTAAATTTTGTTTCTTATAATAATATACTGTAATCTTAAATAAATGTTCATATAATACAATTAAAATAATGTTTTCTCCCCTTTTTTTTTAATTATTGTTAAATTGTTAAATTGTATTTATTTTTTTTTATGATATATAAGTACACAATTTTTTTTTTATTAATTCTACATAGGTTTCTGTAATTATTACTTTACTTAATTCTTTTTTTTTCTGAATTTATTCTTGCTTACACCCGGGCAGAGGTGATTCCGAAAACTGTTTCGCTCGCGTTGTTTGTTTTGACCTTTGGCGTCGCCGGGGCTCGTCTCTTTGGCGTAAACGGTGGCATCTCTATCGCGTTGGTATCGGAGTTAGACTCCTGTTTGGGCGGAATGGCTGGTGATCTTTTTCGAAAACGGCGGATTAGGAACACTAACACTACTACTGCCGCTCCTAAAGTAATAATGGACATCATAGAGTATCGGTGAATGGCCAGCTCTCAGTCTTGGTTGGATGCTTTTCGCTCTGCTTCCAGGACGTTCCAAGATTGTGCGAGGTCGTCAATATTTTTCTTGCCTTCGTTTAAAATGTTGGCGAGATTTTTGTGGTTGCCAACTTTTATCTGGCGTAGTCTTGGAATAGGCTCTGGTTTCGTAATGTTGAATTTAGCCAAGAGTATTTCTCTGAGTTCCGAGTGGTCCACCATAGGTTGTTTGTATACGGCAGAGGTTTCCGCATGGAACTCATAAAAAAGTTTAAAACCTTTTGCACTTGCTTCACACGGCTGCAGCATTTTCAGGATTCCTGATGAATTGAGCGTGACTGCATAATTTTGACTATCACACTTCAGGTTCAACGACATCTCTCTTACTTTGAATAGCCATTCGTTTGAGGATGTCATCTTCAGGAATATTCCCTCTGTTGCTGGTATCACGGCGTATTTGCACGAATCCTTTGAAGACGCAACGTGTTGTAGGAGCTCGATTAGGCACTCGTTAGACCCAGATGTCAGAATCGGCTTTTCGTGTCGGCAAACAGCAGTGCTGGAACCTCCTGTCGCAACAAAAGTACACTCCGAATACTCTCTTTCGTTTAAGATAACGAAGCGATCTTGGTCCTCAGATTCTGCGATGTACTCGTGTTTGGTATCGAGAACCAGGTCCCAGTGTTCATCTAACGGACTTGGCAAGGGGTATATCTTCTGAATTTTGTAACGAAGATATTCCGGTAGGGGGAGCGTTACTTTAATTAGCAGCTTTTCTCCGACAAAGAATACTGACGTTTTGGCAGCTTGGTGTACTATAACTGGGTTCTCAAATGAAAATCTCCCTTTTGTCGTGATGTTATTCAAAAGACCCGTAATATTCCCTTCATCAAGTATGAATGGGTGTAGTCGTCCCTGGTAAAGGTCATCTATAATGGAAAGTTCCATGGCTTGTTGATTTTGAACTTCCATTATTTTTGCTGTCATCCCTGATATTAGCGTATTGAAGTCACTCTTCAGTTTAAGAACAGCTATTTCGTTATTTGTGTTTTTGGCATATGAAAGAAATGCTTCGCTCAAACTTTTTGCCCCAGCGGCGACTGCTTCGATTTCCCCCGTCAGCTCATTTATAGGTTTGCTCAATGTGTTATAATTTGAGCTCATGACGGATAGTTGCTTATGCATTAGCTGTAGAGATTCCATATCCCGCTTGTGGAGAAAATCCAGCTGATGGTAAACTTTTCTTGCGTCTTCGCTGTCCATTGTTCCAAAGGCCCATTTCGAGAAACCTCCGATGAACTCTAAGGCGCGCTTTGGCCTTTTTGAGCGAGCCAAACATTGCATTTGGTTTAAGGTCTTCTCAAGATTCAATATATTCTTCATGGTTTCTCGACTGGTCAAATAGCAATGCCGGTGGAAATCGTCCTCTCGACCATTACTGCAAATCGTTTCCAGAGCTGTAACACCTTCCTTCATTGTCTGGATTACCACTCCGCAGTCCATGGGTACGAATTTAGTGAAGACAGTCCATGTATCACTGTAGAACCTTGCTGCTCCCACTGCTTCGAATACCACTGGCGAGTTCTTCTGTTGATGTTGGAGCTCGTACGGTATGTCTGTTTGTGTGTGCCCGGCGCGCGTGTAAGCTTAAGATTACTTTAATTATAACACATAATAATTTTAACATAAACATTTGAGGAGAAAAAAAATTATTTTTTTTTTCTTATTTCTTATTTCTTTTTTTGGAATTAATGAAAATTAAAAATTTATAGAGAGGAAAAAAAAATACTTTGTCGTCTAACGTTATCTGAAAATAGATATCGATATAGATATCGATACTCAAATACATGCAAGGTTTCACGGAAACGACAAAATGAAGATTTATTTAACATGCTATCCATATCATCAGATCCACTTGTTTCATCTTTAAGACACGTTAGATCCCAGAAAGAGCTGAAAAAAAGCTACTGCCCAGAACTAATAAGTCTTTTAAATATTAGAAATGATGATGATGACAGTGAATTTTTTTCTGAAAATTAAAATTTATATTTACCTATTGTTTAAGAAGATGATTTATGTATGTATTTTTTTTATTTTATAAATATAATATTTTTTATTATACTCGATTTAATTTTTTTTAATTGTTTGGTCAGTTTACTTTTTCCCTTTAGTGTTTCACATAATATATATCACTGAAAAAATGTATAAAATATTATTATACACCACTACATGCAAAAAAAAATACAATTTTTAATACTTAATACAAATATTTAGGAAATAGGTTCGTTAACTTTAAGCATCCACTGTTGTGATCAATTTTATTTTGGAACACCCAATGAACACTTAGGTGGTCATAGTTTTTGTTTTTTACAATTTTTGAAAGTTTTATTCAATTGTTTTTACTGTTAATTCCTTTTTCTAAGAAAATCTTTTTTTAGCCAATGATTCCGAAACACCCTGTGAAACAATTTTCTTGAAATTCATTTTTTTAATAGCCCTGGAAATTTCCCTCAAATAAAAAAAAAATTGTAGCAATATCTTCATGCGATCAAAAGTTATGATTTTTGCAACCAAAAAAGTCATTTTGGACCACCGTGCGGCGTGTAAGCTTAAGATTACTTTAATTATAACACATAATAATTTTAACATAAACATTTGAGGAGAAAAAAAATTATTTTTTTTTTCTTATTTCTTATTTCTTTTTTTGGAATTAATGAAAATTAAAAATTTATAGAGAGGAAAAAAAAATACTTTGTCGTCTAACGTTATCTGAAAATAGAAAAATTCATGATTATTTATTCAAAAACCAAGTGTAATACAATGCGATTAACAACTCTTGACATAAATGGTCTTGTGTGGCGTCGAGGGCTAATTAGATTTGTTAGTAAATTCGGAATGAATGGGATTTATTAGTGGTTAAAAAGTTTAAGTTGGTTGCGATGTACCCTTTTGATTCTGTTGCCCATCTGAATTTTCGTATTGAGGCCATTTCCCGATGACACAACTTCGTAAGGTCCCAACCAGAAAGCAGAAAATTTATTTTTTCTTACCGGGTTCTTTAACAGAACCTTTTGGCCCACCTTAAACGACACGACTTTCGAACCTTTGTCGTAAAATTCCTTTGATTTTACTTTGGCCTTCTTAAGATTCTCGTTGGCTAGTTGGTGCGCTACTCCGAGCTGATACTTAAGCTGCAAAGTATAGTCGTCTGCATTGTAGAGTGGTGTTGGTTTTCTACTCAAATTCGTCGGCATTTCAAACTTGAAACCATAAAGCGCATTAAGGGGGGTGAGCTGTGTAGCAGTATACACGGAGTTGTTATGAACATGCATAGCTTGTCTTAACCATTGATCCCAATTCCTTTCGTCTTTGGCTACAAAAGACCTCAGATAATCGGCTAAAGGCCGATGGGCTCTCTCTAACGAACCGTTTGCTTGTGGGTGATACGCTGTTGTGTGAATTTTTTTAACACCAAGTAATTTGCATGTTTGTGAGAAGACATTAGAAGTGAAATTGGCACCATTATCGGTAACGAGAATTTTTGGAATCCTATACCTTGTGACAATTTGTTCGTAAAATACTCTTGCAACTGTGGCAGCTTCCATATCAGGGGGGGGTGCACAATCCATGAACTTAGTGAGATCGTCTTGAAAAGTTAAAATATATCTATTCCCTGAGTGTGAAATAGGAAGTCCACATACAATATCCATATAAACCTTATCGAAAGGAAGATTTGGAGTGTCGGTTATTAACATGGGCATTTTATTGGTTGGAGAAGACTTATTCTTTTGGCACATGGGACATTTTCTGACAAAGTTTTGAACTTCTTTCGACATACCTTTCCATTTATATTGTTGTCTAATTCGTGCCAGGGTCTTTTTATAACTTTGATGGCCTCCGAGTGTTGAATTATGAAAGTCTTTTAACACAGTTTCAATCTCTTTCCGGTCTGTTAAGAATTCAGTGGATTGGGGTATGTTTTTAACATTCAGATCATTTTTAGATTTAGCTAGGTTTTTATTTTGGATAGTCGGATTCGGGTGCGTCGGTGAGTTTAAAGTGGAATCCTTAGAAGCGGAATTCTTAGATGCTTGTGCCCTTGTTATAGCCAGACAATGTTCCTCTTTGTTTATTTGAGGTATACGGCTAAGAGCGTCCGCATTCGTATTCATTTTACCGGGTTTATATTCGATTTTATAATCGTACTCCGAAAGTTTGTGATGGAACCTTATTAGACGAGCTGTGGGATCTTTCACATGGAAGACACCCTTAAGTGGTTGATGATCCGTATATACCGTGAAGGAACGACCTAACAAGTATGAACGAAAATTGTTTACAGCCCAAACAATACCTAAAAGTTCCCTTTCTATAGTGGAATACCTTTTTTCAATAGGACTTAATGATCTACTTGCATATGCTATCGGTTTATCTGACCCAACTTTTCCTTGCGATAAGACTGCGCCCAGAGCTTCGTTACTTGCATCTGTTGTTAGAATAAAAAGTTTTGAGAAATCTGGATAAATTAAAACAGGTGGTGATGTAATGGCGTGTTTGAGTTGTTCAAAGGCGTCCTGTTGTGCATTTGTCCACTTGAAGTCCGCTTCTTTCCTTAGCAAAGAATTTATTGGGGCCGATATTTTGGCGAAATTGGGTATAAACTTTCTATAATAGTTAGCAAAACCTAGAAAAGACTGAACCTCTTTGATATTTTTCGGGACAGGAAAATTCGTTACACAACTTGTCTTAGAAGGATCAGGGGTTGCACCGGTCTCAGAGCATACATGCCCTAAATAAACAACCTCTTTACACAAAAAATTACATTTTTCGGTATTAAGTTTCAGTTCAATCAATTAATAATCAATTTTTCATTGTGTTCATGCAAATTCGTGCTATAGATCACGATGTCGTCCAAGTAGACAAAACAGTCTATTCCTTGAAGACCAGTTAATATGTAATTCATAATCCTCTGGAAAGTGGCTCGTGCTCCAGTGAGACCAAAAGGCATCCTATTAAACTCGTAATGCCCCAACCCTGTTCTGAAAGCAGTTTTTTCTCGGTCCTGCTTATCGATCAGCACTTGGTGGTAACCACTGGCGAGATCAAGAGTTGAGAAGTAGCGACAGTTTCCTAGCTGGTCAAGAATATCTTCTATTCTTGGCAGAGGAAACGCGTCCTTAATCGTGGCCTCGTTTAGCTTTCTAAAATCTACCACGATTCACCATCTTTTTTGGCCATCGGGACCTGGCTTCTTTGGGACGACCAAAAGAGGGGAATTCCATGGTGATTTGCTTGGTGAGATTACTTTGTCGTGAAGCATTTGCTTCACCTGATTATGAATCTCATCCTTAGCTATTTGAGGTAGACGATACTGCTTCTGGTTGATGGGTCCTTGATCTGCTTTAGGTGGGATTTTGTGTGATAAGATGTCTGTATGAGTTAGCGGGTCACCTTCCAGATGGAAGATGTCATTAAATTTAATACAAATGTTTTCGATTGAACATTTTTCTTCTTGGTTCAAATTGATGCCTATTTTCAATGAAGTTAAGAGTTTAGTGAGTCGCTTATTTGGCTCTTCCTTGGTTATGCTAAATACTGAATGTGTAGGAGTTCTGTTACCTTTAATGCGAAACTTGTTGAAATTTAGAAACTTCGGCCTGAAATCTTTAGCTAAAGAGAAAGGTTTGTCAGTAGCATTTATTATGGAAACATACATATGGCTCCCCTTCACTCTCGATATCGTATTAGCCAAGTATACTCCTGGTTTTAATTCTTGGCTCTGTACAAGAACGTCGCGTACCCCAGTGTTTACTTTTAACTTCACGATGGCTTGAGTTCGAGCCCTAATCTCTTGGTTTGGGAAATGTTTGGTACAATTTATGTTCTTGTTTGGCTTACATGGACATTTAAATGGAATCTCTGAAACCAATTTCCCCTTTTTATCTAAAAACGTTAAAGTTTTCTTTACAGAATCAATTACACTATGGTCCCAGAGGATATCGCGGCCTATTATACCGTCAGCGGGTATATCAGTTAGACCATCCACTATATGCCTTTTAAGATGTAAGACCTTTCCTAAACTTTTAATAGATTGAACTGTTCCTAATGTCGTACTAGCCCAGTCGAATTATACAAAAAAAAGGGCTGAAATGGAAAAAATTAGATAGGGGTTTTTTTTTCTTTTGATCGTTAGAGGGGTTTATAAGGAGCATATGTATCGGTTTTCGACCTCGTTACTCTATTGCGTTGGCCGCCATCTTGAATTTAAGGAAAACTTGTTTTTCTTAAATAACTCGCTTATTTTCAATTTTTCACTAAAAATGCTTATGACAAAAGTTGTTTAAAATTGTATTTCCTACAACTTTGTTCATGACAATTTTTTGCCTACGACTGATATTTTTCGATTTAATTGGAAAAAACAAAAAATAAAAAACTAATAAAATTTTTTTTTTTAAACTTAAAAAAACTTTTTTTGAAAAGTTTAAGAAATAATATTATTTCTTCTATAAAAAGGCTACTATATTAAAAATTTCATCGAAATCCGTCAAGTGGCTTACGAGAAAATCTGATTTCAAAAAACCGGTCCTATGGAAGGTACCGTTATAAGACTTCCTGAAAAATCTATTCCAACCAAAACAAAAGGTTTGCATAGAAAACACTATTCAGAAAATTTTATCAAAATCGTAGAAGCCGCTTTTGAGAAAAATTATATTTTGACTAAAAATCGTGTCAACGAAAATATAATTTTTCTCAAAAGCGGCTTCTATGATTTTGATAAAACTTAATATAGGAGCCTTTTTATAGAAGAAATAATATTAATTCTTAAATTTTTCAAAAAAAGTTTTTTTGAGTTAAAAAAAAAATGTAATTAATTTTTTATTTTTTGTTTTTTCCAATTAAATCGAAAAATATCAGTCGTAAGCAAAAAATTGTCATGAACAAAAATGAAGGAAATGCAATTCTAAACAACTTTTGTCATAAGCATTTTTAGTGAAAAATTGAAAATAAGCGAGTTATTTAAGGAAAACAAGTTTTCCTTAAATTCAAGATGGCGGCCAACGCAATAGAGTTACGAGGTCGAAAACCGATACATATGCTCATAATGAACCCTTCTAACGATCAAAAGAAAAAAAAACCCTATCTAATTTTTTCCATTTAAATGTACAATTCGACTGGGCTATACTGTTTCCACCAAATGCTCCACCTAACTTTCTTATCTCCTTCGTGGATATCTTTGTGTTCTTTTTTAAAACACTTCGTTTCAAAAGGCTTGTGTCTGCATCTGTGTCGACTAATGCAGTTATTTTACCTTCCTTTGCCTCTGGCATGGCTAGGTCTATAAAAACGTCGTTCTTACTTAACTTTTTTATTAAGTAGAGTCTGTTCCTTTTAATATCACAAAATGTATTCTTTTGCTTAAACAACATCTTGCAAGTTGCTAAAGAAAATTGATAAACAATATCGTATCCCGAAATAATAAAATTAACAAGATACAGGATTAGACTCAGAACATTGTTCTGTAAAGTTTTAGTACAAGTTTTTTGCAGACAAGCTCTTTTTTTTTGTTTTGGAGATATTTTGTTCTTACTTTTATTTTTAAAAGAAAGAAGCTTGTCAGGAATCTTTTTAGAGTTAGATCTGTGGGCAGTAGATTTTTTAGTTGATGTTTTAGCGGACGGACTTAATTCAGCTTTTGGCATGTTTGGACTACGGTTCTGGATAAGAGGTTTCTTTACCGTTACAATCGTTTTAGCAAAGTTTGGGGCGCAGTTCAGATGTTCAGACTGGCCCCTTTTCCGTTTCCCTCCCCTTTCTTAGCTAGGTAATTTCGTTTGCTGTAGCAATCATCTTCAGAGTGGCCCACCCTTGAGCACCAATCACATTTAGTCCTAGGTTTTCGTGATCTTTCCGCTGTTACAAAAACGTGGGCTTTGGGACATACTCCCTTGGCATGGCCATATGCTTGGCAGGACTCACAGTATGGAGTGTTCTTTCTTACACTGCACTCTGCATATGTGTGGTTTGGCTTGTTACAAAAACCACACTTTATTACTTCTGAGGATGACGACCTACCTGTGTTATTACCCAGATTTAACATACCTGTTTGCTGAGCTTGACTTATGGCTGCAGAGGTATTCCAAAAAGGGTAAATTTGAGGTATTTGTGGATGTTGTGTGTGTGCTGGTAGTGGCATAATTGGTATCGCTTGAGGTTGTTGTGCATATGTTGTGTACATTAGAGCAGGAGTAGGCGTTATTAATAGAGAAGTTTTTTGTGCCTCTTCAGCAAGTTTTGTGATCTCAGTTTCCGATTTTGTTAACATGTGTTGACGTAAACAAGGATCACTGAGACCTCTTTTAAACGCCACCACCGCTGAACTCAACAATTCTTTTGTCAGACCCTCCGATTCCGTGGAGGAATATCTGGAATTGTTATTTCTTTTGCCTTGGTTTGTAAACACAAAAGACGCCTAGCAAAAGACTGGATGTCTTCTGTTGAGAGTTGGTGGGACAATTTAATCTCCATTAGTACGGCATCTAATGTCGTAATAGGCAAGTACGCATTTTTAATTACATCTTCCAGATCTTTAAGTCTTCGGAGTATTGTTTCGAATTAACTCAAACGCGTCTCCTGTCAGTCTGGTTTTTAGCAATGAAACGTAAAGTTCTTCTTTAGTGTCTTTCAGGCACTTAAAAGCAAGCTGACATGCGTTAAAAAATTCGTACACTCTCGTAGACAGTTCAGGCGTTCGTAGGCCTGAGAACTGGGGCACAACACGCGCAACGACTTTCGAGATACCTTCGTACGGCATTTTACACTTTTTATTAATTAAGGACAACAACAACAACAACAACAAATTTGGAGCGAAAACCGTAACCTACATCAACAACTCAAATAAATAAAGACAACAAAAAAAAAACAAAACAAATTGCAACCAAAGAAAACTTTAACCCAGAAAACAGTAGAGTACAAAAATAAAAAAAAAAAATACATATACATAATTAATAAAAAAAAAATATAGTTTTTTTTTATAACTTACTGCACCGCAATTATCTTAGGCTCGCAAATTCTCCTCTTCTTTTTTACTTGCTCTATAGGGCAAGTATTGGTTTCGTGCAGAAAAAAAAATCGAGGTTTTAATCAAACATGACATTACGATGATAGAGAAGCCCAAAAAAGTGGTTTTCGCCATACCGTCCGTCGGTCTGTCTGTGCGTCTGTGCGGATGTGCGGATGTGCGGATGTGCGGATGTGCGCTTTTTCACGTCATGCTACAGCCTAAACGGCTTGACGGATTTTCTTCAAACTTGGTATATAGCAGTTTGAAGAAAAACCGTTGTCGAGGTTTTGTTTTTTTTTGTTTTAGCCCGGCTCAAACTGGTACCTTTCAAGTAACGGTTTTTTTCAATTTGGATTTTCTCGAAAACGGCTCTAACGATTTTGATTAAATTTATAATTAAGCTTACTTTAAGCATTTCTAACAAAACTGCGTTTTTTGTTTTTGCCTCAAATGGTCGTAACGAAAATCAGGTTTTAACGGCTTTTTTTCAAATAGCCATAAGTTCACAACGGCTTGATTGAATCAACTAAAACTTTGTTTGACACAGTTTTTAATAGTGTTCTATAGGATGGTTTAGTAAATTTTTCACTGAAGCCTTTCTAAACGGTGGCTTCCATACAACAAGCCGTTGAGTTTTAGCCAACTTTTTTTGGTTTTTTCTAATTTTCTCGAAAATGGCTCTAACGATTTTGATTAAACTTTGTGTGTTATATTCTTTTAGTGTTTTTAAGAGAACTGCGTTTTTAGTTTTTGGCTAAAAATGCAAAGAACGGAGATCTGCTCTTAACGGCTTTTTTTCAAATGGCCATAAGTTGTCAACGGTTGCATCGAATTCACTCAAACTTTGTTTCGCATAGTTCATTACAGCTTCCTATCAGATGGCATTGATTTTTTTTCATTTTCTCTTTTTTAAATGGTGGCTCCTATACAAAGAGCCACTAGATTTTGGCCAATTTTTTCATTTGTTCTAATTTACTCAAAACAGGCTCCCCCGATTTTTATGAAACTTTGTATGTAACACACATAAAATACTTCAAACAAAACCGCATTTTTAGTTTTTGGCTATACATGATAATAGCGGAAATTGCTTTTAACAGTATAATTTATTAGGCCATAACCCATAAGTGGACATTTGTATCATTTATAACACCCAAAAGATAACGTCTTAATTTTAAATATAAAAGGTTTCTTAACGTTACCTTCCGTATATCGAGTTTTCCAGTTTTAGCCAAATTTTTTTGGTTTTTACCAAATTTTTCAAAAATTAATTGTTCTTATTGATCGAAAAGTTTGTTTTCATCGTACTATTGCACCAACAGAGCAAGTACGTGCGACCCAGTCGTGCATTTTATTTTATCACACAGCACACTCAGTTGAATACTTGTTTTTTTTCTTAACTGCACTATTACTGTTTACCATTTAATTCCTGCTAATGTTTTCGTTTTTATTCAACAAATTTGAATATTTTTTTTTTTTGTTTGGGCGCACAACACTTGTAACATACAATACTCAATTGAGTCTATAATACTTTTTTTTTTTGGTTTCTGTTCGCGAACCGGCTGCGCCAATGTTAAGTTACTGTCATATTAAACGCCCGAGTTGTTGAAAGGTTCGAATTCGACTCCTCGAGTTCCCAGAGACCTACCCGGAACTTACCAGCGTTTACTTCCAAAATGCATTACTCAGCTTTTGTGAGTTGCATTCTGGAAGTAGGGCTTTAAACTGTGTCCCACTGAGTCGTTGCGTGACATTAAGTGTGACAAGAAACTGCCGTCTACGATGAATACCTATTTCGTAAGCTTAGGTATGTCGACAGCAGTTGTGGCCCAGTGGGTCATGCCTTTGCAAGGTGGTATGTATTTTTGGGCACAACACATTAACGCACACACAGGAATAGTTGAGAGTGTAAGTGACAGGTCCAGGCCACGCTTGGAGCTGTTGTGCCAAAATATTTATATTTATTTTAATTATAAGGCTATAAAAACCTATTTTGAATCAATTATTCAATAAGTTCATAATTATTACTAACTTGGATGATTTTATTTTATTTTATTTTCAATGTCGTATAAAGCGTAGGTATAAATTGCAAAATGCATACAAAATATTAAATTCAGGATTTATTCATAAAACTCACATCACATTTTCCTTCCTTCAAATAATAATTTTTCAGATTATTTTATTCATATCACTTTTCATTATTTTTCCCATAAATATTCAAGTTCAATATTTTTATTTTTGCTGAAGTAAAAAAACAGAATTATAAAAGCACGGTGTAAATTGTTTAGAATTGTTCATTGTATAAAATAAAGTATCTTACGCCGAAGCTCTGCCTAAATTTGAAATCGTTTTATTAAAATAAATAAAAATAACCAAACACGTACCACACAAACACATGCAAGTAGCCATTTACATACATATAATATATCTACCACATTGCATGGATTTCGTACACCTACCGTACTGTCTGCTGCCAAATTGAATCCATCCTATTGATTTTTTTTTTATTTTCCTCACTCTAGCGGCCACTTTGAGAAAGAATATAATCTACTGATTTGTGTCTGAACTAAAATCGTGAAATATTGTTTTCTGCTGAGTTGTTTAAAATTTATTGTTTTATATAAAATATATGTAAATTGATTTATTCTAGTGATTGAATTTTAATTTGGAAATAACAATTCGTTTATAATAATATAATAGTTCTTGGTCCATTTAAAGATCTTTTTATTAGCTTTAAAATTAAATTAAATTTGATCAACTCCAATAAGTGGTTGTTGTTAAAAGTTTTCCCAACTATCGAAAACGTTAAAATCCCAAGGTTTTATATCTCAACCTCATGGGCTGCTGAAACTCAACTTTATCTGTTTGTAGACGCCAGCGAAAACGGTTACATAGCTGTAGCATACGTAAGAAACGTCAGCAACGGTTCCACCGCAACGCGCCTCATTGGAGCTAAGACTCGAGTAGCACCCCTTAAATCTCTTTCGGTTCCTCGGCTCGACCTACAGGCTGCACTTCTCGGAGCCCTTTTTGCCAAGAAAATAGTGGAATCACACAACGTTCGTTTTAGTCATCGCTTCTTTTGGTCGGATTCCAAAACGGTGTTGTGTTGGCTCAGTTCCGACCACCGAAGGTATCGACAATTTGTGTGCTTCGCGTGAGTGAAATTCTTGACCTTACGACCATAAACGAGTGGAGATGGATTTCTACAAAAGCGAATGTAGCTGATAAGGCTACAAAGTGGAAGAAGCCACGTGATCTAAGCCCCACCAGAAGGTGGGTTCACGGGCCCAAGTTTCTTACGCTTCATCCCAAACACTGACGGGCCAAATAAACAAGTCATTGGTTCTACAATTGAAGATCTTAAAACTAACTTTATTGGTATCCACACTCAAAACGAAATGTACCGACCACAAGAATTTTCAAAGTGGAAGACCTTACTAAGAAGCACGGCCTATGTGCACCGATTCATCCATAACGTTAGTTCTAAAAGAACCAAGCTACCCAAATTAAGCGGCTACCTCACAAGTGCAGAACTTCAGGCCGCCGAAAACTACCTGCTTAAAGAAGCACAAAATAGTGAGTATGTAGAAGAAATAGCAGACCTAACAACTAATCGAAGCGTTCCAAAGAGCAGTCCTGTTCTCACACTGAACCTGTTCATGGACAAAATCGTAATTCTTCGAGCTAATAGGCGAATCTGCCTTGTCGAAAATGTAGGAGCTGAAAAATTTCTGCCGACCCTTTTCGTACGTCGGAATTGATAATTTTGGCCCAATGACAGTCAGCGTAGGACGCAGAAGTGAAAAGCGTTGGGGTGTACTTTTTACCTGCCTCACGATACGAGCTATTCACATCGAGATTGCCGATAGTCTAACAGCCGACTCATGCATTTTGTGTCTGAGAAACTTTATATTTAGAAGAGGAACCCCATTAGAGTTCCACAGCGACAACGCGACAACTTCCATGGGGCCGAGCGTGAACTGCGAGGAGCCTGGACAGGTATGGAAAAGGAACGTATAGTCGAGGCGTTTAGAGCACCCACAGCACATTGGAAGTTCATACCACCTGGATCACCACACATGGGTGGATGTTGGGAGCGGCTGGTTCGCTCCGTGAAAAGCGTTCTCTACTCTTCAATGCCTAAACGAAACCCTAACGAAGAACTCCTGCGAAGCACGTTGGTTGAGATAGAAAATATAATTAATTCAAGGCCTCTGACCTACATCCCAGTACATCCAGAGAATTCAGAAGCTTTAACACCCAATCATTTTCTGCTGGGTTCTGCCTGCGGTTCAAAGCCTGAAGCTCTGTTTAACGATGACGTGATCATTCTACGAAAAAATTGGTTGGTCTCGCAGCAGTTTGCCGGTCGTTGGGTATCAGAATATCTACCTACTCTTACCAGACGTTCCAAATGGTCAACACCAACCAAACCTCTAGGAATCCTGATCATCGACCAAAACAACGGAAGGAACAGCAACCTTCACCAGATGGGCAAGTAAGAAGCGCCACAGTCCAGACTCCAGAAGGTATTTATGATAGACCTGCAGTGAAGCTAGCACTTCTCGACGTTAGAACTGGTGATTCGGGCGTGGAACTACCTGGGAGGAGTGTTGATGCAAAAGAACCCTAAGTCAAAGTTAGTACTACTAACCGATAGAGGGCCCAGAACCTAAACTACCATCACAACCAACTTCACACATCCTAAACCTTCATGTTTTTTCTTAATTTCATTTTTACATTCGTACATCAAACTAACCTAATTTCAACGTTCAAGCCACAAGGTTGCTTGCAGCACTGCCTTTTATATTTAATTAAAATAGTTAATGATTAAACTCAAAAGACCTTAAGAGAATAAGTTAGTTAATAAGTTCATATTACAATGTTATTTACAATAAGATTCTCTCTTTAATAAAGGTTTGTAACTCGCTTCATGAATTAAGACTAATTGCGTATTTTCCTTTTTTGGTGTGTTCACAAATATCTTGGGGTTGCAACTAATCCGTCGCAACATCATGTTTATTGTTATCTCACAACTTTTTTTCGACGAATGCATAACTTGCCTTTAATCGCAAGTAAATTTAAAGTTACCACGAAAACATGAATTACGGTTAAATGGAAGTCGAAAGAACTGGGAATGAGTTCCATCAATGGCAGCGTAAACGGATATAATGATTTAAACTTGTTGGTTAGTGTTTATTTGATAGTCTCCCGGAACTCATTTTTAATTTTACGTCGAAAAAAAAAGTTTTGAGATAACCATCAAATAAAAAGAGTTTAAGTTTCGATTTAAGAATTTTGAAAACTATATTTTTATCAAAATCTCAATCCCCAAGACCTCTGTCACACATTAGAGCAAGTTCGTGCGAGCCAGTCGTAACCGGCTCCAATTCCATATTTTGATAATACGTTCTGAGTGCTCTACCACTGAGAAATATCTGTGTTTTTTTTTTTCAAATCAGATTTTTTTCGTAAATAAAATGAAAATATGTTATTAACTAATTAGACTGTGCTTCAAAATTTGCAAAACCTTTTTTTTTTATTTATGTACATACATGTAGGTAACGAACAGTTTTGTACATTATTTTAATTACTTTACTAACTAGTTTTGAAACGAGTGGGTTTAATTTTTTTATTTTAAACTCTCAGATGTGTAACTGTGTTTTAAGAAATCCTTTTTATGACAGGCAGACATTTGACACTGAAATTTTATTGCAGACATAGTTTTTCGGAGAAAAAATTTAGCCCAGGTTATAAAAATTAAAAGGCTTTCCTACAATACTCCTTTTCTCAAGTACTTAGTGTCTACCTATGCTTTAAGTAAATAGAACTATAATTATAATAAATAATAATAATATAGACAGGCCGCTTCATAGAAGACAAAAGGAACTAATTTGAGAGTGCCTCCATCTTTTTCCCTCCTTACTTTTCCATTTTTTCTTCTATGAAGCGGCCTGTCTTTATTATAAGTTAGTTTTATGGTAACAATAGAACTAACTTATAATAAAGACGGGCATTTTGACAGTTGGTTGTGAAGGAAAAATTTAATTTTTTGCCGTCACCATTACACGACATTTATAATTTGGTCATTGTTAAAAGTAAATTTGACGTTTCAAGTTTTATTAGGGACGTTGTCATAATGTGGTTTTCTGCAAAATATTCACTGTCTTCACAGTGCATGGTGATGTTAAACTTCTCATCACAAATCTCATCTTGCCATCGATGAATTTTTTTTATCGGAAAATTATGTTAAGTATATTAAGATTTATTATAAAAGTACTACCAGAATGTACAAATATACACTAAGCAACAATGTAGGAAGATAATGTAGGAAAAAATAACTTTCAACGTTTTAAACAGATTACAATATCTTTCATTTATAAATTTCAATAACTTTAACGATACAACAGAGCTTACTCCGCGAATCTCCCGCGATACTTTTATCGATTGCAAAAGTTGACCATCCGGAGAATGTTTGTTGAAACTTTTCTATATGGCGGGCTTACGCATGCATAAATACACTAGCGTCAGTAATCGTGTAAAGAAAAGTGCTAGCCAATGTTTTGGTGTGCGTGAAAGTAAATGTTAATTTTCAGTTGATTGTTGCAATTTTGACCACGTCTGGTGACGTCATCTGTGCACAGCAACAATCGATTTTATTGAAACTATGTCGGAATTCAATCAGCTGTTTGTTACACGGACGCCACACATGCCAGCTACTGCCAAGACAGTTGTAATACAATCGCATTTTCCACTCACACAGACAAACAATTATGCATGTAGTAACTTGCTTGCCAGTAGCTGGCATTTGTGGCGTCAGGGTTAATAAAAATTATTTTTTCATCCGTTCAAAATCAGATTATTGCGACGTCACTAACAAACTTGAAGTGGCTTTACATGGAACTGCAGCATATTATAGTGCAGACGAAAAAGCAACAACAACAAGTATAGTGCAGTCGATGAAGATGAACATGTTCGTCTTCACTATACATTTCAAGCTGCATTCATAATTTTCCTATAATCTGCATCCATGAAGACGTCTTCATTTTGGTCTTAACTCTTTTTCACAAAAGTATGATTTATATATTCTTCGTCCTCTTTTTTTGCAGATCATGGCTTGTAGCTTCATGTAAAGCCACCTTTAGCTACCTTAAATTTCTTTTACGACGTTTAAGATGTTTCCGACAAAATTTACGACAAAATTTAGTGTCGGAAAGTTAAGATACGATTTGTCGTAAAAGATTTTCCATACAAGTTTTGACAGCTAGCTTATGACGTCGAAAAATGTCTGAGTTTAACCACGTTTACGTTGGTTTTACGAGGTTCCATGAATACCCCTAATAACAGTAAAAATAATTTTTTTCTACACATTACTCGATTTCGTTTTTTGACAAAAAATACCGTTTTAACCTATACTATATCGCTTAACAATATTTTTTGATTATTTCTGTATTTATAAAATTGAATTTTGTTTCGTAATCGTTACTTATTCACCCACGAAAACCAATTCATTGAAAAAATAAATAATTTGCTTTGTTCTTCTCTGCTCTTTATGTTTCATTTTTGTTTCTTTACTGATGTTAAAATATGTAGCGTATCACAGAATATTCAGAGTGGGAATAGAGCAAATGCACCCCAGGTGTCAGATGTCACTTTAGGTTATTGAAATTGAACAACAACAAAACCACTCTGAAAAGTGGACAATCCAAGCAACAATGTCCTGGCGGAAATTCCTGTTGTTGCATTGTTGGAACATGGTTTTTGCAGGGACCATTTGTCAAAAAACTTAATCGTTTAATCCCATCAACAATGGAAGGACCATTACACGGTCATTGTAATTGGTCTTTGCAAGGACACACAAATTCGTTACATTGTCGTGGACATTGTGTGTGTCCTTGGAAAGACAGCATTTTATAATGTCCATTACAAAAAATGTCGACTTTAGGACAGATAAATACGTCATAATGACGTCAGAGTGTCCTTGCAAGGACCATTACAAGGACTATCTAATGCTAGCTTTAGCGTTTGAAAATGGTAATAAGTAAAAAAAATTATAGTAGGATGAAGCCTATTGGAAAAGGAAGAGAATATAATATATTATATTAATAATTAATAATAATAAATAAATAATAATAAAATAATTAATAATTAATAATATATTATATTATTTATATTATAAATTATGAAAGAAAAAATAAATTACAGTCGATCGACTGTAATTTATTTTTAATTTCATAATTGGTATATTCTCTTCCTTTTCCAATTGGTTTCATCCTACTATGATTTTGTTCACTGTTTACCATTTTCAAAGTCTTCGGGCATTGGTCTTATACTAAATTTTTCAGTTGAAAATTTGTCGGTTTGGTTTTTCGTATCGCTATAACTGGCCCCTTAGGAAAGGCAGCTTTATTTTTTGGATAGTCTAGGGTCAGAGCTTTAATAAATTTTAATAATATAATATAAATGTCAAATAGAGAGAGAGAGAAAAACAAAGAAAGTTGATATAATTAGAGTGCTCTATTCTTTATTTTTGCTAAAAGTTTACAATAAATACTTATTTAAAGCTCAAAGTGTTAAGTTAAGTAGTCGTTACTTGAAAACAGTGAAAAATCTTGAAAACAGATAAAGAAGGTAGGAGATTTTAACTTTTTAAATTCCTTTACCACAAATACTGTGGTTACGGCTACTACTCTATGCAACACAAGAGAAAGGCTTCTGAAATATCGCCGGCTAATTCACCAATCACCAAGAAAGCTGTGTCCAAAACTTATACTGCAATGGGTGGAAAATCACTAGAAGCCAACGAAATAAAGACAATTATTGATGATTGTCTAAATTTTCATCTTAAGAACATTGCCACAAAAGATGACGTCTCGGCCATATTGGTTGATATACAACTCTTGCGGTCTGAAAATACTAAACTCTCAGAGCGCCTAGCTGTAATGGAAAATTATTGCGAAACACTTGAAAAACAAATTGAAGTCTTGTCACAAAAGGCAAATGAGAAATCCGTTGTGATACATTTTCCTTCAGATAATAAGACAAACAAGGTTGAGTTTGCGAAACAAACTTGTCTAGGCCTTCTTAACCTGAACGAAAATGATGATATCCTTTGTGAAAGCACACACGAATCTTATAACCGGCAAAATAAAAAAACCACTATGATACTCCAGTTTAAGAATGAGGAAACTGCGAGTAAAATCATTGGCGCCGCACCAAAATTGAAGGGTACGGGAATCTTTGTACACAGAGATCAATCACTTCTGCATCGGAAAAAGAGAAGAGCACTAACCGACATCAAAAGCAAGCTTCTAACATTGAACCCGTCGGCAAAGATTTATTTGAAAGGAACTAAACTGCAAATTGATAAGTTTGTTTTCTACTATGAATCAATCCGTGGATTACAAATAAAAACAAACGAGGAAATTGCATTTGTCAAACAGACGTTTGGAGAAAGCGCATTGTGCTTTTTTGACAGCAACAAGTATATCCCTCATGCATCACCAGCGCCACCTAGCAGTCAGAATGTAATCAGCCACGATGGGGCAGGCCCCAGCTACAATAATTTTAATGAAAACACCATGCAAAACACGTAGGAAAGAGTTGCCGTCTGCCATACTAGTAGTTACCAATTCAATATTTTATGCTATAATATAACAGGTTTAAAAAACAAATTATTAATGCCTGATTTTTTTAAACTAATCTCAAATTATGATATTATTATTTTATTAGAAACTTTTGTGGAAGAGGGAAACGAATTTGAAATATTTTGATAACTTTAAAGTAAAATGCATACCAGCTATAAGGAATAAAATGTTTGGGAGAGCAAGAGGTGGGATTCTTTGTGGTTATAAAAAAAATGGGCCTTTTGGCCACATATGCTTTAAGAGTAGAGGCAACCAAATTATAATAGACATTATGTGTGCGTCAAGACATTTTCAAATTGTCCCAATTTATTTAAATTTTAATAATTGGAACTCAGATTTTGAGAATCTACAGGATCTCCTTTTGAATTGTAATCAAGATAACCTTATGATAATAGGCGATTTAAATGGCCGTATAAGTAACTTTCAAAACTCTCCGCTTTTGAACAATGGCCAATTTTGCTATGAAAGAAACTCATTAGATATAAATTTGAATCCAAATGGAAAGCGGCTAATAGAGATGGTTGAAGATTTCGGCTTCTTTGTTTTAAATGGGACTACAATAGCAGATGTTCAGGGAAACTATACTTTTATATCTTCCCAAGGATGTTCTGCCATTGATTATTGTCTAGTGAAAGGTGATTGGCTAAACATTGTTAAAGATTTCGAGGTATATCCAGCAAACTTTTCAAATCATCTACCAATCATAGCCTCTTGTGAGTACGCTTCTCAAAGCTCTCAAGACTTTGTCGAAGAAGCTCACTTAAATAATAAACTTAAATGGACTGAGGGTAAGGCATTGATATACAAACAAAGTTTAAGACAGCAATTGGGGTCTACCAACGTCCAGCTTTCAAACTCAGTAGAAGAGGCAACCAATATTGCATTTGATATGATTCGGCAATCAGCTCGATGCAGGGCTAATATCACCTCAGCATGGTCGCGTTCTAAGTGGTATGACGCTGAATGCAGACAAAGTAGAAAAAGATCTTTTAGTTTCTTAAAACTTTTTAGGGAGTCAGATAATTGTGCGTTTAAGCAACTTTATTTGCAACAGAACAAAAAGTATAAGGATTTATGTAACCAAAAAAAACAATTGTACATGAGAAAAGTTGCCAAAAATTTACATGACTGTAAGGACTCTAGATCTTTCTGGTACAATGTTCGTATATTAGGAGGCCGGGAAAAGTCTTTATCAACATCTCTCAACAAAATGAAAAATAACAAGGCATCAGGGGCAGATGGGATTCCGATCGAATTCTACAAAAACTCAACTCCTGAATTTCTAAATTACATTCTAGACCTCTTAAATAAAATGTTCTGTGAGGAAGTATTTCCAAGTAGTTTTCGTTTGGCGAGTATTTCTGCCGTGTTTAAGAAAGGTAACCCGAATCAACCTGAAAACTACAGAGGCATCTCAGTGTTAAGTTCTCTGAGAAAACTTTTTGCGCATATATTATACCTCAGGTTGTCGAGATGGGTGGAAAATAACAACATAATCAGTTGTTCTCAAGCCGGTTTCCGGGCAAACCTTTCTACAATGGATCATGTTTTCGCTTTGACCAGCATTGCAAGACGATTTATTGAGAAAAAGAAACTACTGTATGCTGTCTTTGTGGATTTTAAAGCGGCCTTTGATACCATAGGATATGATTGCTTTATAAGCTTGGAGCTATCGGGGTTTCAACAAAATTCATTCGAACATACCAAGAGCTCTTGTTAAATATGTCTGCGGTGGTGTGCAGTGGCAAAAACCAATCTAGTTTATTTAGGTCAGAGACTGGTGTACCACAAGGATGCGTGTTAAGCCCGTTGATGTTTGCTTTATACATCAACGACATCGAGCACCATATACCGGGAGGAGTTTCCTTTGGTGATATGTATGTAAAGCTTTTGTTGTATGCAGATGACCTTGTCATCTTTGCTGATGACCCAGTGACGCTTCAACTCCAAATAAATAAACTAAAAACTTTTTGTGACTTTTGGAATCTTAAGATTAACTCCTCCAAAACCAAAATCATGATTTTCAAATCCCAAATCCGTTCAAATATTACTCGAAACTGGACTTTAGATGGTGCCACTATCGAAGTTGTTAATGAGTTTAAGTATCTTAGCTTTGTTATATCGTCCAATTTGGGTATAAGGGGTCACATTTCTGAAAAAATGGCTCTTGCTTAATCAGCAATAAACACAATGTGGTCACAGTTTTTTCAAAAGGTTTTGTGGATCCAGCCTCAAAATTCAAAGTCTTCAACGCCACAATAAACAGTTGTTTCTGCTATGGTAATGAAGTTTACGGATACCAACAGATGGATGAATTTGAGAGGATACAGAGGTACTTTTTTAAAAGAGTATTTAGACTACCGGCGAATACCCCTAATTACGCAATTCATGTTGAGTCTGGCCTCCCTCACATATTTATTAGAAACTTGAAAGCCAATGCAGACTTTTTAGTAAAAGTTATGCAAAGACCGGGTTATAACTTACATAAGAGAATAATGGAAATTTCGCTTAGCTGTGGGTATACTCCATTTAGAAACTGGAAAGAACTTGCACTGGCTCATCGCATCCCATTTGACCTAAATGTTAACAATATTTCAGATTGGAAAAACATATTTTATGACTGCATTTCAGTTGTTGATGAACATATGTATCAGGATGATCTCGAAAGGGCGAGGGAGTCATCCTCCAGGGCTACATACAGCAAGCTTAACCTGAGTTTGGGTATAAACAATTATTTTAGGGAGGACTTCTCTGTCTCAGATATGAGTCTCATTTTTAAAATTAGAACAGAAACTTTTGAGCTTAATTCTAAACCATATCGAAACGACATTAACCCACTATGTTCCTTATGCAATCTGAACCAAAGTGAAGACGTCGTTCACTTCCTAGCGATTTGTCCTATTTTGCAGGAAATACGCAGACTCTACTTCAATAAGAGTTCATTGACTTGGGAGGAATGTGTAGGTATCTTGAATGGAGAAAGTGGCTGGAAGTTACTTATTGGTTACATTTCTTATGCAAATAAGTATAGAAAATCATATTTGAATATGTCAGAAATATAGTTCAACACACATTATAAATTTTGTTTTAGCTAAACTAAAAGCCCAAGATTAAAAATGGGATCTTAACAACAACGTTATCCCCTTTTCTTTTGTTTTGTTTTAGCTAAACTAAAAGCTCATCTATAGTAATATTGCAGTTCTTTTTCTTTTATTTTTCTTAATATTACTGATAAAGAAAATACTTTTTTTTTTGTTTTAGCTAAACTAAAAGCTTGTATCTAAAGATTAAAATCATTATTTTTTCTATTGCTCTTAATCTAAATCTTTACATTTTATTTCATTTATTTTAAAATATATAACTCAATGTAATTATTTTTTTTGCAAATAACAAAATACCCTTTACAAAATGTTATCCTATAGATTCAGTTGTTTTATCACTGTGTTTCATATTTATAACTTACTATAAACTTGTATTTATTTATTGTTATTTTGTAATAAATTTAAATTAATTTGTATTTACTTTGTCATCTCTTTAAAAGTCGAAAACTGTTTATGTTAAGCGGCAGACGGCATTTATGCCATGCTTTAAATTCTTTATGTTAATTGTTACTATGTATTCTTTAAAATTATGAATAAAGATTCTTCTAATTCTAATTCTAATAAATGTCAAGCTTAAATTGATAAAATACTGTATATTTGATCTAAACAACTAGCTGTGTTGCACGTATATTACCCTGGACCTCCACTAGAAATAAATGATTCCAAGAAATGTGTCATGTAGTCAATATTTCTTGTGGAGTACCCTTATGTCTGGATTTTTGATATTTTTAGACATAGATTTCTATATTTATTTCTTGTCTTCGAAGAAGAAATAAATTCTGAAATAAATCTAACTTTTCACGATATTCTAAATTCACTGAACATACATATCAAACAAAACGTGCAATCTTGTTACATATTTTGACATTTTAATGATTTGCTCTTGCATTAATTTTTTTGATTGTTGATTATTTGATGTTTTTTAATTGTTTGCATTTTATTGACATTCTACAAAAAAAGGATGTCAAAAATTGTGTTTTTGTCTCCATTTTTTCGTATTCAGCTTCTTCTAATTTTTCTAGAGCCTGAAGCTCTAAAATTAAACGACGAGATCCACTCTGCCAGATCATAACAAAGAATGAAATTTCATGACATAATTTGCCCAAATATAGTACAGAAATATAAATTTCAGAAATAATGTCTGACATAATATCCGAAATAAATATTGCTTGTGGAGGCGCGGCCTTATTAGCAGTAAACCAGGGTTATTAGGTATTTTAATAATGCCACAATTTAATGTATCTACGAGTATGTTTTGAGAGAAACGGCTGTAATAGCTTTCATTTGATGGTAAGTTTGTATAACGTTTTTAATAAAACAATTGGTTTTTGCTTAAAAAAAAACTAGCGTAAGATATCAAAACTTTCAATAAAACATAATTGTCTTACCACTTTAAAAAATTTGAAAAATGCAAAATTATTTTATTTTTTGTTTATATTCTCAGATTTCATTTGATATATAATGCATTAGCAAACTCAACCAAATTGTAAAGTTATAAAGCAGAATGCGTTGTCTGCATTTTTACTTGCTCTATAGGGCAAGTACAGTGGTCCCTCGATAATGTGAACTAATTAAAACAAGGCGTTTTCGGATTTTAGAGGTGTTCACATTACTGGAACATTTTCTTCGGTTCTTATTAAGAGTTTGAAACAACTCGTATCCATTTATTACAAACAAAATTACGGGTAAAGCACAGTTTCAACATTTATCAGAAAAAAAAACACATTTACCTATGTAGGAGTACCTAATTACTACGCAAAAAAAATCATTTAAAAAAAAACATCTGTATCGACATAGTGAATAACCTGATTTGATCTTACTATTGCAAAACTTCGAAATTGGCTCAGACGAATATTAGCTAGGTTTTCCTTTCTTTTATATTGCATGCAAAACTATCAAGAAAAAAAAATATGTATGTGTAGGTAGGTATACAAAATTTCCAAAAGAATTCACATTTAAGAGTTCCAAAATTTCGGAAGTTCACATTATAAAGATGGCAATGTTAAGTTTTGGCGATTCACATTTTGGAGAAATTCGCATTATCGGTGATTCACATTATCGAGAGACTACTGTATTGGTTTCGTGCAGAAAAAAAAATCGAGGTTTTAATCAAACATGACATTACGATGATAGAGAAGCCCAAAAAAGTGGTTTTCGCCATACCGTCCGTCGGTCTGTCTGTGCGTCTGTGCGGATGTGCGGATGTGCGGATGTGCGCTTTTTCACGTCATGCTACAGCCTAAACGGCTTGACGGATTTTCTTCAAACTTGGTTTATAGCAGTTTGAAGAAAAACCATTGTCGAGGTTTTTTTTTATTTTGTTTTAGCCCGGCTCAAACTGGTACCTTCCAAGTAACGGTTTTTTTCAATTTGGATTTTCTCGAAAACGGCTCTAACGATTTTGATTAAATTTATAATTTAGCTTACTTTAAGCATTTCTAACAAAACTGCGTTTTTTGTTTTTGCCTCAAATGGTCGTAACGAAAATCAGGTTTAAACGGCTTTTTTTCAAATAGCCATAAGTTCACAACGGCTTGATTGAATCAACTAAAACTTTGTTTGACACAGTTTTTAATAGTGTTCTATAGGATGGTTTAGTAAATTTTTCACTGAAGCCTTTCTAAACGGTGGCTTCCATACAACAAGCCGTTGAGTTTTAGCCAACTTTTTTTGGTTTTTTCTAATTTTCTCGAAAATGGCTCTAACGATTTTGATTAAACTTTGTGTGTTATATTCTTTTAGTGTTTTTAAGAGAACTGCGTTTTTAGTTTTTGGCTAAAAATGCAAAGAACGGAGATCTGCTCTTAACGGCTTTTTTTCAAATGGCCATAAGTTGTCAACGGTTGCATCGAATTCACTCAAACTTTGTTTCGCATAGTTCCTTACAGCTTCCTATCAGATGGCATTGTTTTTTTTTCAGTTTCTCTTTTTTAAATGGTGGCTCCTATACAAAGAGCCACTAGATTTTGGCCAATTTTTTCATTTTTTCTAATTTACTCAAAAAAACTCCCCCGATTTTTATGAAACTTTGTATGTAACATACATAGAATACTTCAAACAAAACTGCATTTTTAGTTTTTGGCTATACATGATAATAGCGGAAATTGCTTTTAACAGTATTATTAATTAGGCCATAACCCATAAGTGGACATTTGTATCATTTATAACACCCAAAAGATAACGTCTTAATTTTAAATATTAAAGGTTTCTTAACGTTACCTCCCGTATATCGAGTTTTCCAGTTTTAGCCAATTTTTTTTGGTTTTTACCAAATTTTTCAAAAATGAATTGTTCTTATTGATCGAAAAGTTTGTTTTCATCGTACTATTGCACCAACAGAGCAAGTACGTGCGACCCAGTCGTGCATTTTATTTTTATTATAATAAGGCTAGCAAGTGCATCGGAAGATTTTAAATGTATCAAGTATATATTTTCATGAACAGTACAATCAAAACTTGCTTCTAAAAAGAGGGCTGGCAACCCTTTTGGCAATTTTTAACTAGACAGGCTATTGTATTTTTTTCTATCTCGTCGAGCTCTATATTTTGGGACTAGTTTAGTGCATTAACTCGATGTGCTCGGTAATGGTCGAAAAAACGCACCGGAACTGGAGTTTTTTAGACGCTATCGGCCCAAAATTGCATAGGCAAGTTATATGCATTGTCCTTATCTCGAGTTCCTCTATTGAATAAAAGCTCTAATGACAATTGACCAGATGAGCTGAGAGCTCAGCAGCGAAAAATATTGATGTATACAAAATCAAAGCCCAAGAGATCAATCAATTGCGTAGAAAACGAAGACGAAGTGTTTAATTCCTTAGTGTAGTTCGTGAAGTCTTTCTGATTGGCTGGCATGCCGCCTCATTAGTTGCGTCTTCAAATTGGCGTCATTATTATGCTAGGAAATCCTTATGTCCTCAAACTATACAATGGAACCCGACTGATTTTAACGAACTTCATGAATAATGTGATAGTGGCAAATATTTTCAATTAAATAAATACTTGATTTTATTAAATTTTAGCTGAATATTTAACGGGATGAAGTCCGCCGGGTCAGCTAGTATTGTATTAATGTCAAAACAATTGGTATTCTAACTGTACATATGAAAAACTCTGTCAGCTGTGGTGAGAAAAAGCTTGTGTGTGTAGAATGCTTCCCATAGAAAAGTATAAAAAAAGGAGTTTGATTGCTTTAAGAGCCACATCTGATTTATCCGGGACTTTGCACTTGTCGATACGTACGGAGGTATACCACCGCCTACTATTAGTAAACCCGTGAAACACTTCCGCCGCGATATACTTTTTTTGATTCTTAATCTTCAACGATTACTGCGGTCTTCGGATAGCATATTCCTCTGACAAAAGATTTAACAACAATCGTTACATATACATATAAATAACACTGAAGTATCTTAATTAATTAAAAAAAAAAATGAGATTGGCAACCCTGTCGTTAAATCGACAAGTTGGTTTAAAAGTACGGTCTCCAAAATAATTGTCAATTTAAGCAAATTTTTAGTTAAAAAATCTATATAAACCAGTTTCAAGTGTACCTTAAGTATAAATATTCAATGTGCATACAATTTTTTATTAATACTGGGGTGAGTTAACAGTCCTTAACGTAGAAACTTAGTTCCGAAAGGACGCAACAAGAATGTCTCTAGCTCGGTCACCTGCAAACAAAGGCCTTAAAACCCTAGCAACGGACGAACATTCTGCTAAAAGACGGCACAGTGATCTGTCACCATCACCTACTTCATCGAGACGTCAATCTACGATGGCTTGGACACCGAAAATGGTAGGAAATTTGTAAATGATCTAATAAGACGCATTCAATCTTCTGTTGCGCCTGTCCTAGACGAAAAACTTAAAAATATGGCAACCAAATCTGACATGAAAAGCATCAGTGCGGAAATTGTGTATTTGCAACAAAGTAACAAATCGTTGCAGTTGGAACTTGAGCAAATGCACTCGCGCTGTATGACTCTAGAACGGCAAGTAGAGCAACTTGAAAGGAGGGCAAATGAACAAAATATAATTGTTCATATCCCAAAAACAAATTGGTTTGGATGCTGTGGAGCAGGCAAAATCCCTTTGTCTTGAACCTCTCCGAACAGAGAACTCTAGCAAAATAAAGAGCGTGCGAGAACTGTACTCCGTTGGAAACACGGACCAATAAGATACAGACCGCCAACTCACTGTGTGGTTTCTCTTTTTGCCAACAAGCTAAAAATCAGCTGATATGCCATTTATTTTGAGAGTGTGACGCTCTCCCTTGCTTTTAAAACCCATTTAGCAAACACCCCTACAAAATAAATGGCATACGTAGGTATAGTTGCCATTACAAAATGCACAGAGAGAGATGTACACGTATTCACAGACAGGAAAAAATATTTCGAGGGTGTTTCAGGCAAGAGGAGTACGAGTTGGCGGTCTGTATATTGGTCCGTGGTTGGAAACACTGCGAACGTCATAGTTGAGATGCAAGACAAAGGTGATGCAATTTGCGTATTGAAAGCCAAATCGAACATCCGTGGCAGGGGAAGAACGATGCACAAGGACTACGCGGCGGCAGCAAGAGAACGAAGGAGAAGAATTTTCAAATTGAAAACTCAAATTAATGCACGGAACAAGGACTTAAAACAGAAATCAGAGGAGAAAAACTTCATGTTAATAGAAAAACATTCTACTTCGATAGGAACAACAAACTTTCATGTGACAGCGATAATGGATTGACGTTTCTAGAACACCTGGTCGGCGATATGACAGAGGTGACAGCTGATGGTGGTGGAAATGCAACTGCAGCCAACTTCAGTGGCTGAAAATTATTTTGAAAAGTATGTGGGTAATTTTAAAAATTTGGACTTTAAATGTATTCCAGCAATAAGATCGAATACAAAAGGTAGAGCAAGTGGTGGTTCATATCTGGAACTAAAGAAGGACATAAAACACCTAGTATGTGAATTTGAATACAAAGATGAGATTACATTTGGGAAAGTTAATTTATCTAATCGACAACTCCAATATACCTAAATTGCAACAACTGGGAATCAGATTTCGGAAATTTGTACGAGTTTATGCTGCCAAATGGCAATTCAAATGTTCTTTTATGCGGCGATTTTAATGCGAGATCTGGAAGAGAGGCAGGAGTAGCAAATGAAGCAGCGGGATATAACCGGCAATCTTAGGATATTGTTTGCAATGCAAGAGGAAATAAAATACTAGACATGTTGTGTAAATCTTTTGGCCTACGAATTTTGAATGGAACGAGTGCCTCTGATGAGTATGGAGACTTTACGTTTGTGGGAAAACAAGGAAATTCGGTCATTGATTATACTCTGGCTGGTGGTTCATGGACAAATTACGTGAAATATTTCAAAGTTGACATGGTACTGTACTCAGATCACCTTCCCATAATCACAACCCTTCATATTGACCTTGGGGAAAAGAATGATAATAGGAACTTAACACTGCTACCAAAACTAAAGTGGATAGAACACAAAACAGCCAGTTATCATAGAAACCTTGACATTGCGCTTGGAAGGCACGGGTCGGATCTTACAGATATTATAAACAGCATAAGATCTTCCTATCCTGGAAACAGTGGTAGGAGTAGAAATACACTGAGCCCAATTTCACCTTGGTTTGATGATGACTGTAAAAATGCAGGGCAGAAATCATTTGCGTGGCTAAAAACATTTCGCGTTCAAAATGATCAATTTAGCAAGACCCAGTACATGGAAGCAAATGTGGAGTATAAGTGTTTATGCAGAATTAAGAAACAAAATTACTTTCAGAAAGAGTCTAGAAGGTTGGCACAATCCAATAATGCAAACAATTTTTGGAAATTGGTAAGAACCTTGAACGGAAACAAGTTCGTTATAAATCAAGATCTAACGCCTGGTATCCTGTTTACGCATTTTAAGGAACTGTTGAATCTTGCTTTAATAGTTTTACTATTTCTTATGCAACACCGAACTTTGAAGATCAACTACTGGATGCGTATATCACTAGTGCTGAAATAAAAGATGTTCTAAGGAGCTTAAAAGATGGAAAGGCGGCTTGGTCTGATGGGATTGAAGTGGTTTTTCAAATACGGGACAATAGAGTTAGAAGAAAAGCTCAATATTTTGTTTAACCAGGTCATGGATACCGGAAGTATTCCGCAACAGTTTAAAGAATGCTTAATTTTCCCGATCTACAAAAATGGATGCACGAGAAACCCAGAAAACTATCGCGGGATAAGTTTTCTTAACGGCTCTTATAAAATATTTACCGTAATTCTGCAACGACGACTTAGCTCCTGGACTGATTATTATCATTTAATTAAGGAATTTCAAGCTGGATTTAGGCCCGGATACTCCACCATAGATCCCATCTTTGTGCTAAAAAGCGTGGCAGAAAAGTTTGCTTTTTTGTTGATTTTAAGTCATCATTCGATGCGATAGACTGACAGGCCTTAATATAAAAGCTATTTGGATTAGGGATGTCCAACAAGTTTGGGAGAGTGCTACAAAACCTTTACAGAGATACTAAAGCATCAGTATGGAATGGAGAGGAAATGACTGAATGGTTTCAAACTGAATCAGGAGTACATCAGGGATGCGCTTTGAGTCCTCTTCCGTTCGCTCTCTGCATCGAAGACCTTACGGACTGTTTATCTGGAGGCATTTATCATGCGGGAACCCTTATCAAGGCACTTTTCTTTGCAGATGATATAGTTCTATTTGCTTATTCACCGGAATCGCTGCAGCTGATGATTAATCAACTCTTTAGATACTGCGAAACTTAAAGTGAATCTGGACAAATCTAAAGTCATGATTTTTAAGAATCATGGTGGCAGGAACTGTTCAAACGAGAGGTGGTATTTTAATGAGGAGAATATAGAAGTTGTTAAGGAGTACAGATATCTCGGTGTCTGTATTACTAAACACTTGAGCATGGAAAAGCATTTGAAAGAGAAAATTGGAAAGGCCAAGAATGGCCATAGGTGCTATATGGAAAAATTGTTTCGCCAACAAATACATTGAACATAGCAGTAAATATCGTGTTTTTCAAGCAGTCTCGAATCAATAATGCTGTATGAATCCCAAGTATGGGGCTATACGTATTTTGAACCGGTTGAAAAACTCTTTAGGTTTTATGTCAAAAGGATATTTCGTCTTCCTTCAAATACCCCTAACTACATGGTTATGCTGGAAACAGGATTGTCTCCGATCTTCATACGCACTCTTAAGCTCCACGTTGACTATATTCTTAAGGTATTGCGAATGCCCGACGAACGACTACCAAGGAAAGCGGCACTTCATGGGATCGATCGAAGAAGCAGCTGGTATGCTGAGTGGATTGAGCTAGGGCAGTGGTGTGGGATTCAACTAAATCTAAATGTAGAAAACCTCAATGAATTGAAATGCTCACTTTACAAACTAATCGAGGCTGTTGACATCAAATATCGAGAGAGATATATACAAGAAGCTACCAGTTGTGTACATAGATCGATGTATAGTAGACTTTGTCCCAATTTGGGCCTCCGAAACTATTTCTGTGATGAGAACAGTGTGGAGCAAATATCTATGTTGGTAAGATTGCGAGGTGAACTGTTGCATCTTAACTATGTGCCACATAGAGAAGACCTGCCGTTGAAATGCAGTCTCTGTAATCGGAGAGAAAGAAAAGATGTGCTACATTTCCTAAGAAGATGTCCGGTGTTGAATGAAACAAAAAGATTCTTCTTTGGCTGCAATGTTTTATCAGAGGAGGAGATGATATCGCATTTAAATGAAATGGAAGTCCCTAAGCTATTTGAATATTGCAAGGTTGCACTGGCGTAACGCGAAAGGATAATTAATGAAAATTTTTAATGCTCTCATGATGTTTCTTTTTCTTTTTTTTCTAATATCCACTACTTCATCCATTTAAATTTGCTTTATTGCTTTTTATTTATTTTGTTTAACTGTACGATATATATTTAATTGTCAATCTGGCAGACGGCAATGAAATGCTGTATTTGATTTTGTATTGTAAATTGTTATATAATGATAGGTTAAATAAAATCACTTAAACTTTAAAACTACAAAAAAAAATTGTTTGCTCACGAAAATATTTCTGAGTTATTGTTTGAACCAGATTCATTATTCAACAAAACTCTACCGACAACAGCCTGCTACATTGGGCTGTGTGAAGTTGGCACCCCACTTGTGAAATATTTTATCGAAATTTATGCAGTTCGTTTGCCCATCGTTAGCCCACGTTTGCCCACCAAAAATTTTCGTTTGCCCACCCTTGGTTTCGGAAATAATCAAAATTTAAAATTTTGGTTGAAAGACAAAAAAAAAAGATGTAAAAATCAATTTTTTTTAATGCAGTTCGTTTGCCCATCGTTAGCCCACGTTTGCCCACCAAAAATTTTCGTTTGCCCACCTTCCATTTTGAAAATATTGACAAAATAAAATTTTAAATTTCCTGAAGCTGGCGACCCACTTGTGAAATTTTTTATCGAAATTGATGCAGTTCGTTTGCCCATCGTTAGCCCACGTATGCCCATCAAAAATTTTTGTTTGCCCACCCTTCAACAAAAAATAAAAAATAAAATAGTTTTTTTTTTGGTTGAAAGAGATTGAATTAAAAAAATGCAAAACGCCAAACTGCTAAAATTTTTGATGTAGTTCGTTTGCCCATCGTTAGCCCACGTTCGCCCAACAAAAATTTTCGTTTGCCCACCCTTGGTTTCGGAAATAATCAAAATTTAAAATTTTGGTTGAAAGACAAAAAAAGAAGATGTAAAAATCGATTTTTTTTAATGCAGTTCGTTTGCCCATCATAAGCCCACGTTTGCCCACCAAAAATTTTCGTTTGCCCACCCTTGGTTTCGGAAATAATCAAAATTTAAAATTTTGGTTGAAAGACAAAAAAAAAAAAAAATCATTTTTTTATGCAGTTCGTTTGCCCATCGTTAGCCCACGTTTGCCCACCAAAAATTTTTGTTTGCCCACCTTCCATTTTGAAAATATTGACAAAATAAAATTTTAAATTTCCTGAAGCTGGCACCCCACTTGTGAAATTTTCTATAGAAATTGATGCAGTTCGTTTGCCCATCGTTAGCCCACGTTTGCCCACCAAAAATTTTCGTTTTCCCACGCTTGGTTTCGGAAATAATCAAAATTTAAAATTTTGGTTGAAAGACAAAAAAAAAAAAGATGTAAAAATCAATTTTTTTTAATGCAGTTCGTTTGCCCATCGTTAGCCCACGTTTGCCCACCAAAAATTTTCGTTTGCCCACCTTCCATTTTGAAAATATTGACAAAATAAAATTTTAAATTTCCTGAAGCTGGCGACCCACTTGTGAAATTTTTTATCGAAATTGATGCAGTTCGTTTGCCCATCGTTAGCCCACGTATGCCCATCAAAAATTTTTGTTTGCCCACCCTTCAAAAAAAAATAAAAAAAAAAATAGTTTTTTTTTGGTTGAAAGAGATTGAATTAAAAAAATTCAAAACGCCAAACTGCTAAAATTTTTGATGTAGTTCGTTTGCCCATCGTTAGCCCACGTTCGCCCAACAAAAATTTTTGTTTGCCCACCCTTGGTTTCGGAAATAATCAAAATTTAAAATTTTGGTTGAAAGACAAAAAAAGAAGATGTAAAAATCGATTTTTTTTAATGCAGTTCGTTTGCCCATCATAAGCCCACGTTTGCCCACCAAAAATTTTCGTTTGCCCACCCTTGGTTTCGGAAATAATCAAAATTTAAAATTTTGGTTGAAAGACAAAAAAAAAAAAATCATTTTTTTTATGCAGTTCGCTTGCCCATCGTTAGCCCACGTTTGCCCACCAAAAATTTTTGTTTGCCCACCTTCCATTTTGAAAATATTGACAAAATAAAATTTTAAATTTCCTGAAGCTGGCACCCCACTTGTGAAATTTTCTATAGAAATTGATGCAGTTCGTTTGCCCATCGTTAGCCCACGTTTGCCCACCAAAAATTTTCGTTTGCCCACCCTTAGTTTCGGAAATAATCGAAATTCAAAATTTTGGTTGAAAGACAAAATAAAAGATGTAAAAATCGATTTTTTTAATGCAGTTCGTTTGCCCATCGTTAGCCCACGTTTGCTCACCAAAAATTTTCGTTTGCCCACCCATGGTTTTCCAAATAATCAAAATTTAAAATTTTGGTTGAAAGACAAAAAAAAAGATGTAAAAATCGATTTTTATTAATGCAGTTCGTTTGCCCATCGTTAGCCCACGTTTGCCCACCAAAAATTTTCGTTTGCCCACCTCCCATTTTGAAAATATTGACAAAATAAAATTTTATGATTCCTGAAGCTGGCACCCCACTTGTGAAATTTCTTATCGAAATTGATGCAGTTCGTTTGCCCATTGTTAGCCCACGTTTGCCCACCAAAAATTTACGTTTGCGCACCCATGGTTTTCCAAATAATCAAAATTTAAAATTTTGGTTGAAAGACAAAAAAAAAATTTTTTTAAATACACTATTTTAGGACACGTTGACAATCAAAAATTATAGTTTGCCTATATCACCACCCTCCATCTAGAAAATATTGACAAAATTAAATTTTTAATTTTGTTAAGGTTGCTCCTTATTGTGAAAGTCTTAAGTCAAACTACCTATACTTGATATGCATGATAAGAAAAAAAAAAAATTAGTGAAATTAGTAAATTCCTAAATTTTTTGAAGTACCACATTGCACATCTATATCTAATATTAGGTACCTACATCCAAATTTTTTTTGTAGACCTCGGTTTTCCCATATGAAAATTATGTCTTATTATGCTTATGTCTTTCTAATAATATAATGTAATTACATAGCATACAATATAATTAGGTACCTATGCCAAAATCACGGAATATATATATATATAAAAATGAAATTAAGCACAGAGATAGATTATAGTCTGGAATAGCATATTGGCTACTTTTTATCCCGGTTAAATGTATGGTTCCCGTGGGATAGATTTGTTTTAATTTTTGAAATCACACCAGAATGGATGAACGGATCTGAATGAAATTTAGCACAGAGATAGATTATAGTCTATTGCATATTGGCTACTTTTTATCCCGGTAAAATGTATGGTTCCCGTGGGAAAGATTTGTTTTAATTTTTGAAATCACAGTAGACTGGCTGAACGGATCTGAATGAAATTTAGCAGAGAGATAGATTATAGTCTACAATAGCATATTGTTTACTTTTTATCCCGGTAAAATGTATGGTTCCCGTGGGATAGATTTGTTTTAATTTTTGAAATCACACCAGACTGGCTGAACGGATCTGAATGAAATTTAGCACAGTGATAGATTATAGTCTGGAATAGCATATTGGCTACTTTTTATCCCGTCAAAATGTAAGGTTCCCGTGGTATAGATTTGTTGTAGTTTTTGAAATTACACAAAAATGGCTGAACTCATCTGAATGAAATTTAGCACAGAGATAGGTTATAATCTGGTATAGCGCATAGGTTTCTTTTTATCACGGTTAAATGTAGGTATTAAATTATAAAGCTATTAAAGAAGAAGAAGCTAGATTACGATACAGTCTACTTCTTGATCAGCTGAAACGCGAGCGAAGCCCCGGGTAAAGGCTAGTTATAAATAAATATGATAAAATTATAAACTAATTTTGGAAAGAATAGTTGTGAACATTCTGTAACTAGTTAAAGTAAGTGATGAATGTTACATTATTTTACCATATTACACATCCAGCTTGTTTTTTTTTCACCAAATGCACAAGGTGCTAAGGAATATGAAAATATCCAACTCACTTACAACTAACTATGCTTCTACCCCGCACCGCCAAAATAAAACACCATAGCCATAACAAGGATAAAATCCTTGCACCGTAAGAGCAACGAAAACCTACCAGTATCCTAGAGCGGCGGGCGTCAGGATATTTTCCATCTTTAATCATAATGGCAACCAACAACAACATGAGCAACCCTTCCGCGATACCAGCTTTGTTGCAAACCAACGCGCCGCCCCGCGGCCGTCTTTGTAGTGATCGATATATAGAAAACTACCTAACCGTCCTATATTTTGCACTTAGATAGCAATACAACAAAACAATAGAATTGCGAAAAATAGCGCAAAGATCATTTCACCACGCTAAGCAGTAGTCGTCACCAAACGAAAATTCAGACAAAGGATATTTTGTTGCGTGATTTTTTTTATATTTCAGTAGATGCAATTTTACCTAAAAAGTTTTTTAACTCAGTATCATTAAAATGTATTAAATAGTCAACAAAACAGAAATCAAATTAATATGCAAAAAAAAAATATATATAAATAAAACATTGCACCTTTTCGGTTGACCATAAGGCGAATGTGCACGTAAATTGATAACGTATTTCGAATATAAATAAACTAGTGCATAGTGCACTTATAAAAACCAAATCGATTCACCAATTGTTAGGGAAACCCAGAGGGAAAAGCCGCAAGATCCTGTACCCTCTTCGAATGTAACTACAATCACAAGTTGAATTAAATTATCTGATTGGTTAATATGTTTAAATTATATAAGGCTTTCAATTTTGTTTTTATTTGGTTCACATTGACAAGTATATGTTGATCTTCCCAATTGGGAATTTTTCATTTAACCAGCAACACATTTTAGTATCTTGGAAACGTGCTTGTATGATAAAGATATTGATAAAAAATGATCTGATTGGTACGTACAAGTAGCCATTTTTAATAAAAAAAATCGAGGTTAAAATAAAATATGAAGATCAGAAGCATCTAAAGATAACAATATACCTACATAATATTAACCTGTTTGATATCAAAACTATAATTTAATTTGAATGATATTATTCAGGTAATTATTAAATTTTTCACCACTACATAAATGATGTCAAGAAAAGGAAAAACCAATAAGCGTGTACATTTATTATGTATGTCTATTCTTACATAAATCTATGCATTGCATAGACATTCATACAGATAACACACGGATATGGAGGACAAAGAAAGTGTCAAATGAAAGATTTTACTTTTGCGTTAAAAAGACGATTGACTGTTACTTTTAGGAGAAACAATGTCTTTATTCTTATTTGATGTAGGAAGTTTGGGCTTAATGATCAGTGTAAATGAAGCAATCAATTAAAAACAACTAATCCATTCTGTTTCCCGACGTTTCTCCTGTTTTGTCCGGCTTCGTCAGGGGTTAAAGTTTATTAGTCTTTAAACAAAATACAAATTTAAAAGAATACTTTAATTTTAGCCCATATTGTGTTTAAAAATAATAATAATAATAATTCTATTGTGTAATTCTCCAACTAACATTTTAATCGTCAATGGTTTTTCATATTATATATTGTTTTTTGAATTTTGAATTTAGGTCTTTATTCTTTGATGAGCCGAGGGATTATGTAAAGCAATTGCATTTTTATTTTTGGTAGATACCTTTAGGTATTTTTGGTTTCGTGTTAGATAGAAAATGGGTGTTGGTAAGGAGAACAATAATTAGCAATTTAATGTTGATACCTACTTACTGTAATAATTATCTATTTATTTATATAATATACATTTTAAAACTTAACTGTATACATATATATATAATAAACTTATCATTTTTGTAGAAAAATGTATTTGAAAAATAACTTTAAATTTGATAAGGTAGGTATCATAAATATTCTATTTCAGTATTAGGTACTATAGGTGCGGGGTAGAATCATAGTTTAGTTAGTTGTAAGTAGTACAGTTAAGCTCCTATTAGTTGGATATTTTCATATTTCTTAGCTGTATGTGTAATATGGTATAATATTGTAACATTCATCACTAACTTTAACTAGTTACAGAATGTTCACAATAATTATTCTTTCCAAAATTAGTTTATAATGTTATCATAGTTATTTATAATAATTGTAATTATTTAGCCTTAGATGGAATGAATAAATGAATTGATACGAAAATGAAAATATTATTTGTAAATTTTGTATGTGGTACCTATCGCTTTTTTTTTATTTTTATATATATATTCCGTGATTTTGGCATAGGTACCTAATTATATTGTATGTTATGTAATTACATTATATTATTAGAAAGACATAAGCATAATAAGACATAATTTTCGTATGGGAAAACCGAGGTCTACAAAAACAAATTGGATGTAGGTACCTAATAATATAGATGTGCAATGTGGTACTTCAAAAAATTTAGGAATTTACTAATTTCAATTAATTTTTTTTTTCTTAGGATGCATATCAAGACTTTCACAATAAGGAGCAACCTTAACAAAATTCAAAATTTATTTTTCTCAATATCTTCTAGATGGAGGGTGGTGATATAGGCAAACTATAATTTTTGATTGTCAACGTGTCCTAAAATAGTGTATTTTAAAATTTTTTTTTTGTCTTTCAACCAAAATTTTAAATTTTGATTATTTGGAAAACCATGGGTGGGCAAACGAAAATGTTTAGTGGGCAAACGTGGGCTAACGATGGGCAAACGAACTGCATCAATTTCGATAACAAAATTTCACAAGTGGGGTGCCAGCTTCAGGAAATTTAAAATTTTATTTTGTCAATATTTTCAAAATTTAAGGTGGGCAAACGAAAATTTTTGGTGGGCAAACGTGGGCTTACGATGGGCTAACGATGGGCAAACGAACTGCATTAAAAAAAATTGATTTTTACATCTTTTTTTTTTTTGTCTTCCAACCAAAATTTTAAATTTTGATTATTTCCGAAACCAAGGGTGGGCAAACGAAAATTTTTGGTGGGCTAACGATGGGCAAACGAACTGCATTAAAAAATGCATTAAAAAAATCGATTTTTACATCTTTTATTTTGTCTTTCAACCAAAATTTTGAATTTCGGTTATTTCCGAAACTAAGGGTGGGCAAACAAAATTTTTTGGTGGGCAAACGTGGGCTTGCGATGGGCAAACGAACTGCATCAATTTCGATAAAAAATTTCACAATTGGGGTGCCAGCTTCAGGAAATTTAAAATTTTATTTTGTCAATATTTTCAAAATGGAAGGTGGGCAAACGAAAATTTTTGGTGGGCAAACGTGGGCTAACGATGGGCAAACGAACTGCACTAAAAAAAATTGATTTTTACATCTCTTTTTTTTTTTGTCTTTCAACTAAAATTTTAAATTTTGATTATTTCCGAAACCAAGGGTGGGCAAACGAAAATTTTTGGTGGGCAAACGAACTGCATTAAAAAAAATCGATTTCTATATTTTTTTGTTTTTTTTGTCTTTCAACCAAAATTTTAAATTTTGATTATTTCCGAAACTAAGGGTGGGCAAACGAAAATTTTTGTTGGGCTAACGATGGGCAAACGAACTACATCAAAAATTGTAGCAGTTTGGCGTTTTGAATTTTTTTTAATTCAATCTCTTTCAACCAAAAAAAAAAATATTTTATTTTTTATTTTTTTTTTTGAAGGGTGGGCAAACGAACATTTTTGATGGGCAAACGTGGGCTAACGATGGGCAAACGAACTGCATCAATTTCGATAAAAAATTTCACAAGTGGGGTGCCAGCTTCAGGAAATTTTGAATTTCGGTTATTTCCGAAACTAAGGGTGGGCAAACAAAAAATTTTGGTGGGCAAACGTGGGCTTAAGATGGGCAAACGAACTGCATCAATTTCGATAGAAAATTTCACAATTGGGGTGCCAGCTTCAGGAAATTTAAAATTTTATTTTGTCAATATTTTCAAAATGGAAGGTGGGCAAAAAATTTTTGGTGGGCAAACGTGGGCTAACGATGGGCAAACGAACTGCACTAAAAAAATTGATTTTTGCATCTTTTTTTTTGTCTTTCAACCAAAATTTTAAATTTTGATTATTTCCGAAACCAAGGGTGGGCAAACGACAATTTTTGGTGGGCAAACGTGGGCTAACGATGGGCAAACGAACTGCATTAAAAAAAATCGATTTCTACCTCTTTTTTTTTTTTTGTCTTTCAACCAAAATTTTAAATTTTGATTATTTCCGAAACTAAGGGTGGGCAAACGAAAATTTTTGTTGGGCAAACGTGGGCTAACGATGGGCGACAAAATATTTACCCGCCGACAAAATATCCGCTTCAAAATATCCGCGACGCATAATATCCGCAGACAAATATATAGATACATAAATACAGTGCTTGCACTCAGCATTACGGTGTCTAAAAAACAATGACCTATGTAAAGGGGGCATGCTGCCTCCCTGCAACTCCCTGCTTGGGCACACTATAGGACTTGGGGTAGGTGCGAGTTTGGGTGTATGCGGATATTTTTCCCGCGGATATTTTGTCCGCGGATATTTTTTCGCGGATATTTTGGCTCGGATATTTTGTCTGCGGGTGTTGAGGCAGGCACACCCGCTCAAGCAACTTCGTTGCCTGGCAGGCGCCTGTGTTTCAATTATATTTTTAATCAACAGTACCTGGGTGGCTTGGGTTGCGGACATTGGACATTGGACATAAGAAAAAGTATACCCAGGTCTTGTCGATGGGAAAGAAAGTGTTGGTCTGCAATTTAAAGACTTCGATCCTCCCACCGTCCAAAGTGAAAACCTAGAGGGCGTTTTGCCACCGAAACAACCTTAGCTCCACATCATGAACGACGAACTCAAAAGTACGGACGATGACTTCATTGACGAGACTGACATACCCTTTTAATACATCATGTAAATTGTTAATTGACTTGATTTTTGCAACTGACACCTTACTCACAAACTGACTGACTAGGAAGAGGAATGCAACGCTATTCTAACTCCTCGTAATGCATTCTGGGTAAAGCTTACTGAATTGCTGTACTTTACTTTCAAAGGTAAACCTCTCATCAACACTCAACATTAATTGTCTTGTTCGGTCAATATTCCATTGACCTAGAAATGGGACCTTCCACTTCAACGGCAAGAAGATCCAACGCCCGTCGCTGACGTCGCACATTGGGTCCGGCCACGGCAACGTAATAAACATCACATTCCATACCATTTATTAGCACGATGCATACGGTTGCTATTTGTTTGGATCTTCTTCTTGCCTCCCGCTCCCACACTCGTCACACTTAATTCTATGCGCCGCATATGCTCCCATTATACGCCATAGAATTATCAACGTTTCAATGATGCCTGATTCACAACCTCGCGTCACGACGAGACGAGAGCGTCGCGATTATCGCTGTCTTTTTTTCTCGTTCTGAAAAATCAGAACGAGAAAAAGTGACAGCGATAATCGCGACGCTCTCGTCTCGAGACGAGAGCGTCGCGATTATCGCTGTCTTTTTTTCTCGTTCTGAAAAATCAGAACGAGAAAAAGTGACAGCGATAATCGCGACGCTCTCGTCTCGTCGTGACGCGAGGTTGTGAATCAGGCATGACACACAATACCAGATACCTTTCTACGGTAACGGTAGCCAGGCAAGGGTATGAGCTAGCAGCCAGATAAGAGATACACACTGGCTGGAGTACGGATATTTGATACCTCGCGTCGCCAATGGATTGTTCGTATTTATGATGGATAAATACTGCATCGAAGGCGACCACCTTATCAGTCAACAGAGAACGAAAATGAGCCCTCAACGGATTTTAATGGCTATCGCTGGAGTTGGTACGATATTTCTGGTGTTCCGATGGATGTCTAAGGCCTGGGCCTGGTAACAGCTATTGGATTCGGACGATGCTGATACAGCACTTCGCAGCCGTGAAGCAATTCGTGGAATGGATACGACATTAGTCATGTAGCTTCTCTGCATGTTATTTCATTTAACTCCTTTGCATTGCTTTTATTTTCATAGCCAATGTGTGTATCTTGAATCATTCAATAGCCAATTCCCATAGAATGAATAATTTTGTGCATCTGTCAGCAAAATTATTGCATTTGAATATTGCGTATGGCTATTGAACCTTATGAGTTTTTTGTTTATTTTTTAGAAGTCAGCATTATGCGACTATTGTTATTGTTAATTTAATCTAGCTTAGTTTGCGAAAGCTGTGTATAAATAGTATTGTAAGGAAATAAAAATTATCATTCACGATCAAACTCTCTTCGATTATTTCTGCTATTGCTTCCCCCCACCAGACTTAAGGGGCATTGGTATGAAATAAAGAACATATCCGACGATAATACACCGGTACAAAGAACGGGGTGTATTTATTACTACGGCTGGTCAAGGTTTATGTTCCCTGTCCAGTCCAGCAAGATAATACAAAAGAGTATTACCTTTAAACATTGGTGAACCCGACGTGATTTCTACGTCAAACTTCGAGGAAACCGCTAATTATTTGAACCAACCATTTGAACCACCGTAAAAAATAAAATGGATGAGATGCAGGTTTTTAAAATAATAGCCCGGCAGGAGGCTATCGCTGATGAACTTCAGAAAATAAAAACAAACATGAACAGACAGTGCTGACCGCAAAACACTGCAATACAAGCAAAAAAGATTGCAGATTCTGGAAGCAATATGGGTGGAATCCCACCAAAACCATGAATCTGTAAGGAGTTTTGTTAAGGCGGATACGCCCTATATTCAAGGAAAAACGTATGAAAATTTCCAAAGAATTTACCTCGAATTAAAACAAACTCTAGATTTAATTTTGCCTGAGCCACCTGAAGATGATGCCAATGGAACAACTGGTGGTGCAATCCAGACAAGCATTGGAACCATTCCTAAGCCTCCAGCTCAAGCTCAATTGAAGCCCACATTGTCAGTGTAATGTTGGGTGTACGCCTGGTCCCAACTGTTACGATATCCACTTGAAAAGTCTTTGAAGCAAATCGCTTGGCATTCGTAAATGCCTCAGCTCAGATCTTTGGCTAGACGCACTCAAGGTTTTGTTCTCAGAACTATCAAGTACTTCTTTAGACTCCTTTTAGCTCGCAAGCTCCACAAAAGAAAATAAAGATTGTATCTTGTTGGTGTTCGGTGAAGAAGACAAATTTATTTAAAAATGTTCTAGCTATTTATACAAATTGACATGATATCGAAATTGCTTCCATACTTCGACTATTGGACCCACTTACAATCGATATTCCTAACTCAGCATATGGGTGAACGACCATCTATCTCAAGTGGCATGGTTCGCTCGGCATAATGCTGAGTTGACATATTTTGTTAACCCATTCATAATTCTTACGCCGCCGTTGCCGTCAGTGCAATATGACGCTTATGGTTTTTTTGTATAGACTACGAGTTGGATATGCTAAGCTCAATGCATGTATATTTTTATTACGCTGCAGTAAATGCAGCAATGCTTTGCTTTGCATTGTATTATGATTGTTATGGGAAGCGAGTGTTAAATATCGAAACAATTAATGAAGTGCATTTGGTGCTTATGGCAATGCATATGCTGGGAAGAAGGCGTCAAGTATCGAAGTATGGTTTGATATAAAGCAATCAATTAAGTGGTCGCTAGTGTGACCCCTTTCACGCCACCCTTCCTGGGGAAAAAGGAGAAATCATGCCAAGTCTTGATTTCTTCTTTTACGCGCCACTTGTACAATAGGGATTTGTATTTTTTTTTTTATGCTTATTAACATTTTTTTTTTTTTTTTATATATACAGGATATATTTTTTTTTGTTGTTGTGATAGTACATGTATTAGATTGTACGACATATTACTTATGTAATATGTATATATAATATATATCTATATATATAATTTTTTTTTTTTTCAATCATTCGTTCATTCATACAATTAATTTTTAAGTGACTTATCTATTTAATACATTTTACTTCTAATTTATTTAGTTTCTTTTGTTAACGTATTCTATATTCTATTGTTTTATTTTTTTTTAGTAACTTATTTAATACATTTTACTTCTTCGAATTTGTTTTAGTATCTTTTTGTTTAAGTATTCTATATTCTATATTCGTTTAACAATATTACTTAGTATCTATGCCGGCTATATAAAAATAAAAGAATTGAAGTGATAATTTTATATATTACTATTAACTTTTTATATTACTATAATTTTGTATATTACTATTTACATGTTTCGGAGACTCCTCCCATTTAGAATTCTCTTAATTTTTTTTTTTTTTTTTTTTTTTTTTTTTTTTTTTTTTTTTTTTAATGTATGTTTTCCATAAGTCTTAAGGACATATACTTAACTAATTTTTTATAATAACATATATATATAAAATCGTTTTAATCTGTTTTTATGTACATTAATTTTGTTTATCTCCATATTTTATTTCACAATTTACTCCTTTCTGGGATAATACTTCATATGGCCCTATGTATATTGGGTCTAACTTTCTTCTACTTTCATTCTTAAGCAAAACTAGACTACCTACATTAAAATCTGAAACTTTTGCTGTAACATCTGTATCGTACCTTTTTTTTCTAATAATTTTCTTACCTATCAGACTATCCCTAGCGTCTTTATGAGCTATTTGTAGTTTGTGTTTTAAATCTATCACGTAGTCTTCATAGTTGTACACTGGATCTACTTTATTGGTAAGGTTGGAAGGTAGATTACATTGTCTTCCAAATACTAATTCAAAAGGTGTGTACCCTGTTTCTGAATGTACTGAAATGTTGTAGCAGAAAACATAATAGGGCAGCCAGCTGCTATAATCTGTATGTTTTTCTGAGACATAACTCCGAAGATAAGCTCCTAAAACTTTATGGGAATTCTCTAGTGCTCCAATACTTTCATGATGGTAAGCGGTAGACTGTTACTGTTCTATCTTTAACAAACTACACATATCTTTAAACACTTTATTTATAAATTCCGTACCTTGATCAGATGCTATAGTTCCAGGGACTCCATATCTTAGAATGAAACATTCTACGAGTCCTTTAGCTACAGTATTAGCTTCTTTGTTTGGTAGCGGGATAGCTTCTATGAACTTTGTTAGTTCATCCTGAAGAGTAAGAATATATTTTGACCCATTTTCTGATTCGTCTAAGGGCCCGACTAAATCTAAGAATATTTTATCAAAACCTGATTCGGCTGTTGATGTTATGAGCATTGGTTGTTTTTTGGGTTGGATATATTTGTTACGTTGACATAATGGGCAGTGCTTAACGTATGTCGTCACATCGTTTTGCATGCCTGTCCAAAAATATTTTTTTCGAATGTTACGTAACATGCGATTTAATATAGCATGTCCACTTGTTGGTAACATATGATAATCATTTAGGATAAGTTTTATTTTGCAAGGGTCTGTTATTCTAATTGTTTCTTCTATTACGTGCACTTTTATTTTACTTTCTTTAAATATTTCTCTTATCTGTTTCTTTAATATATTTATTTGATTTTTATGACGGCCGTCTGTTAATTTTCTTAATTCTTCTTTAGTTATATAAATATTTTTAATTGATAAAGGTCCGCAAATTGTACGCACGTCCCTCAACAACATTTTGTCAAATGATGCCGATCGGGCATTAGTGCCATTCTTGGATTCCTCTTCATTATTCATTTGTGGTTCACAATATTTCTGCACGTCCCTCAACAACATTTTGTCAAATGATGCCGATCGGGCATTAGTGCTTACTTTGGACCGGTTTAAAATTAAACAATTACTTCCTGGAATATACCCCAAAATAAGATTTGGACTAAATACTCTAGTACCCTTTAATTTTGCAAAATCTTCATCGTCATCTTTAAAACTGTTAATTATTTTTAACTCAACTACTTTTAAACCTTTTTCTGGAGGTTTTAAAAGTTCACTAATGATCTTTTCTTTTTCTAAATTTTCTTTTATGGTTTTGTCTTGTTTTATATCAACTTGCTTAGATTGTGCTCTTGTTGTGACACTAACGTATAATTTGTGCAATTCGTCTGAATTAATTTGTATTCTACTTAGAGCATCTGCAGTGCAGTTGTTTTTCCCTGGTGTATACTCTACATAAAAAGTTTATTCTTCTATTAATAGTCTAAATTTGGTTAATCGACTGGAAGGTTCTTTAAGTGAAAATAGATATACTAAAGGCCTGTGATCGGTTAGTATTTTGAAACGTCTTCCGAACAGATATGGTCTGAAATGCTTTACTGCCCAAACTATCGCAAGTTATTCTTTTTCTATAGTGCTATAATTCTTTTCACCTTTGTTCAGAGATTTACTTGCGTAGGCAATTGGTTTGTCATCGAAATTGGACAAAACAGCATCTAAAGCAAACCCAGAGGCATCTGTTCGTAATATGAATTCATTTTCAAAATTTGTAGAATAGTTGGACTTATTAAAAATTCTTTTAGTAGATTAAAAGATGTTTCGCAATCTTCAGAGAAATTAAATTCCACATTTTTTCTTAACAACCGATTTAAAGGTATTGCAAGTGTAGCAAAGTTTGGTATAAATTTTCTGTAATAATTAGCAAATGCTACGAACCTTCTTACTTCATCTGCATTTTGAGGGATCGGATAGTTTTTCATTACATTTGACTTAGATGGATCTGGTATAATGCCCTTGTCGGATATTATGTGTTCTTAATATAGCACTTCTTTTCTAAGAAAGGCGCATTTTCTAGGATGGATTTTAAGATTCACCTCCCTAAATCTTTTGCAAACTTCCATTAAATTTTTATTATGTTGCTCTAAATTTTTACCGAAAACTATAAGGTCGTCAAGATATACAAAGCAACGTGAGTACGTAAGACCTGACATAGCTACAGACATCATTCTTGAAAAAGTGCTGGGTGAATTTTTTAAACCCATTGGAAGGCGTTTTAGTTGGTAATGTCCGTTTTCTGTTGAAAAAGCTGTGTAAGGTCTGCTATTTTTTTCTAATTCCATTTGATAATAACCTTGACTCAAATCTATACAAGAAAAATATCCTGCACCTCCAACCATATCAAATATGTCAGTTATATTAGGTAGTGGAAATTTGTCATCCTCAATAACATCGTTAACTTTTCTATAGTCAATTACCAATCTGACTTTTTGCATTCCCGTTAAAGGATCTTTTTTCTTGGGTACCACCAGAATAGGTGAGTTCCATGCGGATATTGAAGGTTCTATTATATCATCTTTGAGCATCTTTTCTACTTCGATTTGAATATCTTTTTTCTGAGAATGAGGTTATCTATGTATATGGCTTGGTATATTTTGCAGTAGCTCCCTCCTTGAGTGATATTTGGGCTTGACCCAAGATATACAGAATAGAAAGGTAATATATTCCCACGCATTATTTTGTGTATGTTCTGCGCATGTACGTCATTTGAATTATTATCGTTTGACAGCTGCGCTTTCCTTCCTTTCATTTCGATTGTGAAATATAGCGCGTGTGTTGTGTTTTCGAAAAGAATAATTTTGTTAAATAAAAACTATGGCGGTTTGTTCAGTTTTTGGTTGTGATTCAAATAATAATAAGAAAAGTAAACAATATTAAAATAGAGTTAATAATGTGCCTGTGAAACTATTTCGTTTTCCCAAAGATTTGGAAATGGCAAGAGTTTGGCAGAATAAATGTTTGCAGAAAGGATAAAATAAATGTGAGAACGGCCTACATTTGCTCAAAGCATTTCACTCGGGACAAATATATTCGCAATTTGCAACACGAACTTTTGGTATATTCACCAAAAAGTTGCAAAAAACTGAGATCCGATACAATTCCCACAGAAAATCTTCGATTCACCAGTTTTTCAAATAAGGAGAATATTGACCAAAACAATAAGCGAAATTAAGGCATAATATCAGACTCTTCAAACGTAGAGTCCTTTAATGAAGAAGAAGTTAAAATGGATGTTGACCTCAACAATGATTCAGTAATAGTGGACGAGGAGAGCACCCTACTTACTTCAGACTTCTTATCCTGTTTTTCTGGTTGCGAGAGAGTACATGATGACGAAAAAAGCATAACTGTTCCGAGCAATGAAAAAGAAATGTCTGATGTAAAGTACGATGCCTTGGAGTACCTTGCTGGCTACCTTTTAAAGCGTTTTAAATCAAAAACACCAAACATAGGAATTCTTGCTGATAAGAAAGATATTAAAGGATTAACATGGACAAATCAATGAAGGGGGTCTTCAGAAGCCAAGCGGATTATTTATCATGGAATTGAAGAAGTTAGATTCTATTTTCAACAAATTTAACAATATCCACGAAGAAGAATACGCTCTCGAACCATCTAAAGGCTACATACAAAATTTGTTTTCTTTAGCAGTCGACTGCACTTTAGATCCTGAAATTATAAGAACTTTCTTTCGATGTAAAATGTATTTTAGAATCAGAATTCAAAATCAAAATATAATAAACAATGTTTGGAAGAAGAAAGATCAACTTAAAAGAAAATTTAATAAAATCTGTGCTTAAAGTTTTAACGTGTTGTACTTCTTTTTATTAAGTATGATAATTTACGCAGAAATATACATAAGTGGGTAAGTTGAAGGTGTCGCAGTTATTCGTTGAGAGATGAAAACTTATTGCAATCTGCATCTTTTGACACAATCATGTATTCACTTTTATACTGAAGTCTGCACTCACTTCAAGAAATAGAATTCGAGTGACGTCACACAAAAGAGAGAGATAGGATAACGACATGCGCAATATACTACCTTGTTTTCTGTATATCTTGGGCTTATACCTATATGTGTGTATGTTAGCTTGTCGTTTTCTAGATGAAAAATATCTTGAAATTTAGAACATATAACTTCGAGTTCGTGTTTGTCCTCCTCGTTAAGAGTTTCGAAATTTATTTCTTTAAGTAACTGTTGTGTTCGTGACCTTGAAGGATTCATAGTTTGTTCATATGCTATAATATGATATTCTGATAACGGCATTGAATTAGGTTCAATCCAGTTAATTCTAGCTCCGGATTCTCGAGTATTTAAAATTTTAATTGGAATTTTTCCGTTTTTCACGTAAGAGATAGAGCCAGCCATAAAAACTCCTTCACATAGTTCTTGTGAATCAAAAATTCTTGTGTCTAGATGTTTGCTATTAAGCCAATAGGTGGCTTCAGATCTGGGTGCAATGGTAAGTGAAATTAGTTGCTCAGAGTTTAATATAGGTAGTGAAATTTGGAAATGTTCTGAAGATAATTTTAATATAAATTGTTCTAGATCTATTACTGCCCCAAAATCTTTAAGAAAGTTAGCACCGATAATTCCATCTACTGGTACAGGGAATGTGTCTTGTACAACATGAAAAATATAGGATGTTAAGTGTTGTCCTATTGTAAGAGTATTAATGCTAGTTCCTAGTGTTGTGAGATTACCGGAAATACCTTGTATTGTTGTTTTACTATTCTCATTTATTTTTACATTTTCATCTAACACCCCTTCTTTTATTGTACAAACTGATGCTCCAGTATCTAATAAAAATTTTAAATTTGATTTATTGTTGATTTTAAATTGTACATATAGGCCGTTTGCAATGCTCCCAGCACATATAGCTATGTGCTGTATTGAGCTTAGAGATTCCCCCCCGATAGGTCGGCTTCCCCCTCGGTGGGTAGTTCGTTTCCCTCAGTTGCGATAAAGGTAGTTTCTCTGTTTCTGCAATTCCTTCCATTACTTCTTGTGTTAGCACTACTTTGGTTATAATTCTGCCTATTATTAGCTTGGATATTATTTTGTCTTGTTGTGTTATTAGGATTGTTTCTACTAGTGTTATTATGCTGCGGTGAATTACAACGGTTTTGGGCTTGGGAAAATGGTTGTTGGTAACTATTATTGTGAAAATTGTTTTGCCTTGGGAAATTCTGGTAGTTAATACTACGAAAATAAGTTTGTCCTGGGACATTTCTATTTATGTTATTATTATTATTATTATAATTGCTTCGGTAACTATTCTGAAAACTTCTGGGTATATAACTTAGACCCCTAGTTTGGTTTTGATTATTGAAATAACTAGAGTTGTTGGCATATCTTATATTTTCTGTTATTTGGGCCGTACTTGGAGCTAACTCTAATAAATGCGTTATAGCCTCTTGCATCTTCTTATGTCGTGCACTATCAAGAATGATTTTATACCTATCGTTAACCCCTTGTTTTAGAAAAACTAACCCTCTACATTCGTTGGCTGCTGTTAGTGCTTCTCGTGCCTGTTCCCCTTGTAAACTTATTTCTAATTCTGTCATTTTTGATATAAGATATTCTATCTCTGACACGAATTCTCTCATTGGTCTATTTTTTTGACGCGATCTTTCTAGTTTAGCTTGAATACTCTCAATTGTATCCTTGTCCCCGCATTTTGAAACTAAATTTGTTTTTAACTGCTCGAATGTTACAATTTTTGTGGTTCCTAGTTCTGTTAAAGCCCTACCTCGGATTTTACAGCATAGTCTTTGAAGTTTCATTTAGTGTATCATGATAAAATTCAATGTTATTTAAAAAATCTCTAATATTTTCTGCTCGCTTATCATTTTCTTCGCAATTAAGTAAAGGCAACTTTTGTGCCTGACTGAAATCAAATTCTGCCATTGTGATTGCCTTTTCTTCTATATTTGTCTTATTTCCCTGTTCTTGTTCCTCTTTTTCAGATTCTGATTCCTCCGAATTGATTTCTTTTATATTATTTTTAACTATTTCCTCTGACAATATTTTATATTCCTTTGCTTAGTCGTCAAATCAGATAAATATTTATGTTCTTCGCTACTTAATTCTTTTTGATTGATAATTGTAAAATGTTCAACAAAATTATTCCAAAGTTCTAATATCTCTGTTAGCTTTAAGTTTGCTCCCTTTGTTTTTCGTTTACGACTGGGAGATTTCTTTAAACTTTTATAACAATTTTTTAAACCTCCTAAGGAATCTTCTAGCTTTTTGAAGTCCACGAAAATAAGCAGAAGGGAGAGAAAAAAAAAAGAAAAACCCAATATTCACTGAACCAGAAATTAATCAAAAATTTTCTATCGTAATACACTTTATATATTTTTATGTATTTAATTTTTCAAACTTGAACAAGGAAAAGATATTATACCACTACATATTACCACTACCATAGTGAAATCGATTCCATAATGTATTTCACCTCCTTTATTGGTACTCTGCTGGCCGTTGTTGTAAATGATGACCTCTTTCTGCTTGGATTGCGTTTTCCCCATTACTTTAAACTTTTCAGCGCTTCTTTAGCTGTTATTCAAGTTTTTTCGAACAATTTGTCGAACCTTTTTTTTCTTTCTTTTTAACTTGTTCGATTTTTCTTTGTTCTTTTTTCTTCAAACGGAGTTGAAATAAAAACCTATTTCTTACCTCCGTCGATTGGCCTGGAATGTTCGCCAATCTATTGAGCTCTAGTAACTCTTTTCTTTGCTTCACCTGGAGACCTCCTCTAGATTTTGTCTGCTTTATTTCTTGTTGACTTGGCAAAGTTTCTATGTCTATCCGTCTCGACGTACGACATTTGTATTCCTCTATAGTTATTGGTTTAGGACCAACGTGCTTGTCCTCCACCACCACAGATGATTTCCGCAGGAGTTCGTCCGCTTTTTTAATGTAAGCGGCTGCCAACGCCAGCTGGTCCGGGCTTGACATCAAAGTATTTATTTAACGTTGGTTGGTTCCAATTCAGTAATTTCACTGAACTGGCAGGATCGCCATGTAATGTTGGGTGTACGCCTGGTCCCAACTGTTATGATATCCACTTGAAAAGTCTTTGAAGCAAACCGCTTGGCATTCGTAAATGCCTCAGCTAAGACCTTTGGCTAGACGCACTCAAGGTTTTGTTCTCAGAACTATCAAGTACTTCTTTAGACTCCTTTTAGCTCGCAAGCTCCACAAAAGAAAATAAAGATTGTATCTTGTTGGTGTTCGGTGAAGAAGACAAATTTATTTAAAAATGTTCTAGCTATTTATACAAATTGACATGATATCGAAATTGCTTCCATACTTCGATTATTGGGCCCACTTACAATCGATATTCCTAACTCAGCATATGGGTGAACGACCATCTATCTCAAGTGGCATGGTTCGCTCGGCATAATGCTGAGTTGACATATTTTGTTAACCCATTCATAATTCTTACGCCGCCGTTGCCGTCAGTGCAATATGACGCTTATGGTTTTTTTGTATAGACTACGAGTTGGATATGCTAAGCTCAATGCATGTATATTTTTATTACGCTGCAGTAAATGCAGCAATGCTTTGCTTTGCATTGTATTATGATTGTTATGGGAAGCGAGTGTTAAATATCGAAACAATTAATTAAGTGCATTTGGTGCTTATGGCAATGCATATGCTGGGAAGAAGGCGTCAAGTATCGAAGTATGGTTTGATATAAAGCAATCAATTAAGTGGTCGCTAGTGTGACCCCATTCACACCAGAGCATACGGAAAAAACAATCCAGACAAGCACTGGAACCATTCCTAAGGCTCCAGCTCCAGCTCAATCTAAGCCCACATTGCCTGAGCATACGGAAAAGACAAAATGGTCGTCCGACATGCCTGTTGCCTCTGTGGAATTATTAAGGCTGATAAAAAAAAGTCATAAATGATCCTAATGGTCGAAAACTCAAATAAGCGCCTGATTCAAGACCCAGAACAACATTCTGAGGAGTTCTACTTGATAAATCTTAAATCGATTGAACAAGACTGGGCGGCAATACGAAGCTTCCATCATAAAATATGGGAACTACTAGATGAACCGAATTCTTCAGTCTATTATGTCGAACAATTTCTCTCCATAGAAGATGAAGTGCATACTGTACTTACGACACTTTATAACCGATCAAGATCGAATTTTGGATCCGGGACAACTATAACCCAAAATCAGGGGACGAGATTACCAAGGGTAGTATTGCCGAAATTCGATGGTGACTACTCAAAGTGGATACACTTTCGAGATCTATATACGGAGCTTATCCACAATCAACCCATTTCACCATGCCAGAAGATGTGGTATCTGAAGACCACAATCACAGGAGAAGCTGAAAAGCTGATTCAGCACTTCTCCATATCTGACGCCAACTACATTGCTGCTTGGGAAACGATCACAAGCTGTTATGAAAACACTCGACTTATGGTAACAGCCTTGCTAAACAAACTAATGGCACAACCTAAAAGTCAAAACGAAATTTCTTCAGCCATAAAGTCACTGCATGATACTACGCGAGAATGCCTCCGCAGCCTGCAAAACCTTGGCATAGAGACAACCAATTGGGATCCAATACTCTTGCACATTCTCATCAAGCGGTTGGATCGAAATTCTCTCACTCTTGGGGAACAATCATTAAAAACCCCAAAACTCATGCCCACATTTAAGGAGTTCCTATCATTCTTGGAGCTGCGGTTCCAATCATTGGAGGCATTATCAACATCCACAAGGGAAGGTTCGGAGTAACAACGAAGAAGATTAAGACCCAATAAGGCCTTAACCACGGTCGCTGCAGCGGGACCCAAATGTATTTCCTGCAAGGGCAATCATCAGCTGTACGCCTGCCAGAAATTTCTACAGTTAAGTCCAAAACACCGATTGCGCCTTGTTCAAAGATCAAGACACTGTGCAAATTGTCTGAAATCAGGGCACTTTACTAAATACTGCTCGGTCGAAGGGTGCGCCAAGTGCCAAAGGGGGCACAATACACTCCTTCATTTGGATTACCCCAAAAACCAGAGGTTTCAAGAACATCAACGCTAGCAGGTACTATAACTTCTGTTGCTGAATCACCAAAGATCTGCACTTCGGCGGCAGAGCCCACACCTCCTAGCACAAACATTACAATCAAAACTAAAAGTGTGCTATTAAGTACACCTATTGTTAACCTGAGAAATCAATCGGGAGAACAAATAACATGTCGAGCTTTATTGGACTCTGGATCGCAGGTTAACTTAATAACTGAAAGGCTGGCCAAAACCTTAGGACTAAGACAAATGCACGAGATTCTGCTTGTTGAGGGGATCGGTCAAAGAAAGAGGTCATACCATCGAAGAATCAATTTAGAGATTGGTTCCAAAATAAATGGATTCTCCACGAGAATAAAAGCACACGTATTGTCAGAAATTGTCTCACCGCAACCATCACGAGCAATTAAAACTTCGAATTGGTCGATTCCGAAGAATATCGTTTTGGCTGATTCGCAATTTAATCAGCCAGGGCCAATCGATCTACTCATTGGTGTGGAAATAGCTGTTGGTCAAATCAGCTTAGGTGACACAGGCCAACACTTCAAAATACTGTGTTTGGATGGGCAGTAGCAGGCAAGGTGCCATTTACTAATGATGGACTTTAAGAATCGTGTGGAATATGTACTGAGGATAAAG